>AWOL01S0005832.1:8748-108746 GCA_000715115.1 Nicotiana otophora
GATGAAGAAGGTGATAGAAGGGGAATGGGATCCTCCTTGGGTAATTGCACAGGATGTGAAGAAAATTATAGAGATGAAGGACAACTTCAATGTGATCTTTCAAGATGCGCTCAGAGAAGGCAACACAGTGGCAGATTTTATAGCTAACATTGTGTTCTCTTTTGCAGGTACATCTGAGTTTCACTAATTCTCTGAACTGCCTAGTGCAGGGAGGAGGTTGATCAATCTAGACAAATCTCAATCTCCTAACCTTAGGATTAGGATACCAAAGAGAAGAACCCCAGACTGATGGCTTCACAAGATTGGACTCTGCACAAACTGATATGTCCAAATGATAAGGAGAATGCTGATCCCACCAGCATTTGAAAATGGAGATTGTTGAATCATTTCTCAGTAGTATTAACATGCTTTCATGCTCAATCTGAGGATGGTTTAGCAATGTTTAGAATGATGTCTACTTTAAAGGTTCTAGTAGGGAAGGATTTGTGCTTACAAGATCACAAAAAGGCACTTTTTCAAAGGTTAGCCTCTACCTTGCAAAGCCTTCTTCCTGGCTTTTGCCTTGTAAGGCCAGCCTAAAGCCAGCTCATGCCTGGCTTTTGCCTTGTAAAGCCTGGCTAAAGCAAGCTCATGCCTGGCTTTTGCCTTGTAAAGCCCGCCTAAAGCCAGTTCACGCCTGGCCTTTGGCCTGTAAAGCCTGCCCAAAGCCAGCTCAAGCCTGGCTTTTGCCTTGCAAAGCCTGCCTAAAGCCAGCGTATGCCTGGCTTTTGCCTTGTAAAGTCTGCCTAAAGCCAGCTCTAGCCTGGTTTTTGCCTTGCAAAGCCTGCCTAAAGCCAGACTCCTCTTCTACACATTAATCTTGTTGAGTGATCACATGATTAATACTTAAACAAAATCAGTCCACTGCATATGGAGATCATATAGTAGCGACATTTGGAAGACGATGCGAACTTCTACTCTGCGGTGGAGATGTTTGGGATTCATTTTAGCCTATGGACAATATACTCTGGCGCCTGGTGAGAGCTTGATAGGTGCTGCTTGGTATTTGCCAATGACAATTGGATTCACATACACTAATAGGAGAAGGAAGCATTCAACTTTTCATGTTATAATTGCTAGTTCATTAGATTTTAGCTTTTCTATCTTTTTTTAAAAAAACAAAAAGCCAAATTTAACTACGGACTTCCAAATAATTATCCGAACACACTCCTAAGTCCAAATTCACCATACGGAGCTATTGGAACCATCAAAACTCCATTCCGGAGTCGTTTGCACAAAACTCAAACTTCGGTAAACCCTTTGCATTTAAGCTTCCAACAAGAAATTCATTCTTCCGAACTAATCTCGAAACACCAGGAAATCAAAACCGGTAATTCACACACTTCATAATATATCATATGAAGCTATTCAAGACTTCAAATAGTAGAAAGGAGAGTAATTACTCAAAACAACAAGTCGGGTCGTTACACTCTCCCCCACTTAAACATATGTTCGTCCTCGAACATGCCAAGAGTTATTTTTCAATCCATCAAATCACTATTCCATCTTACCACACACATAACTGTGGTTGTTCCAAAGCCACCCTATTCTATATAGGCCTGACAACACAATATAATTGAAGATCATTACTCTAACCTTAGTCCGTAAAACTTAGAGCCTAATTTCCAACATCCAGAATTTCTTACAAGACCCGAGTCTCACATCTACACACTATATAAGTTTGAACAAGATGTATTAAGCCATAACCATGACCCCAGATATAGTCACATAAAATACTACACAACTCGGATACTCGCAACACCTTTTTCGGTGACAGTAACTACTCAAAACCAACCAGGTACTAGTATTAAACCTCATATCAAACAAAACCTCATTCCCAAATCCTTCGTACACTACTAATAATTAAAGAAGCACGTGGAATCTCATAACCACTCGTCAGACCAACTAATCATGGATCTCTCTCGCCCCAACCAGAACCATAATCACTTTCTAAGTCGACTTTCGATATCATCCTCCCAAATATACCATTATCAAATCCGATAGTACACATTCTAGGTCTGATGATCTTATATTATCAAACACAACTACTCCATATACACGCCATACCAATATATCTCAAGCCAAAAACTGTGCAATCTGTGCACCCAAAAATGGAAAATATCTCAAAGAAGCGAATTGTTTCGCAAGTTCAGCTAGCACCACCACAACCTAATATTTACAACAAACTCCTCAAATTTCGTGAAGAGGATAACCGTAGGCGCATGTACACAATTCATCAAATACGCTGCTCATGTAATTTTTATCGTAGAGGAAGGAAAGCAATGAAATCCAATAAATTATCAAAGAAATAAAATTCTCACACACGACACGGATAACTCATGTGCCAATAATATGAATCGCCTGGCATGGTCACATGCCTCCAATCACAGCATATCATACATGAGCAATTAAATAAGTACACTTGTATATGATAATGAAATAAGATTCTCATGCTCCCGGACTAGTATAAATAATACGCCATAGTGTAAGCATGTGCAAAGTCTGCTATCACACTTCAAATTGGCAATTTAACACAGAAATAGTAACTACCCCATTTATTCAGGGAATTAGCCTCTTGTAACCTCAAGTGAAAACCAGATAGTTCTCAACAAAGGTAAGAACACGAGAAACGTTATAACTTTACGCTTAACGGTCAACTCTAGGCATATTATAGCCTAAGCATTCTTTCAAGTATAAATACTTGCCCCGATGCCCGCACATTGGCTCAAACCTCACATATATACGCACTCATAGCGCGTAGTTGTCCCAAATAATTAACGCAACTAGTGCCTCTACTGGATTTAAATAAAATACTCACTTCAAACAGGTCACAACCTTGAAACAATATGCTTTTGAGAACTCCCAGTCTCCAAATTCATAGGACGCATGAATCATCATAACTGATCCCAACTCTAGCATTTGAATGACTAACACATATCTCTTGCATAATCATCCCACGAGGAATTCTTCCAAAAATTTTCCGTGCCACATAGAAATAACTAGAATATCAACAGTTTATCAACCAGGTGAGTACTGCAATACCGATGAACATCCGTAAGTCAAAACACTATGCGCCTTCTGAAATGCGCACCCTTCTCAGGGATTAGCGAGCAATTATAACATTCACCTAAATATCGAAAACTGACCATGCTGTCCAAAATTCTTGACCTTCCCTTCAAGACTGAACTGCCAACTTATAGATGTAAATCTTAATCCCACACAACACAACACATCTATCATGCCATCATGTGACAAACACAAAAATCTCATTATGAACTCTAAGTCACCAGCAAATTACATACTGGTTAGTTAGAAACCTTTCTCTTGCTTCCTTCCAAGAGGAAATCACAATACACAACACGTTCCCTACACCGGTAAAAAATCATATATCCGGTTCAAACCATGGTAGCAACTATCAAGAACACTTTGAAATCCATTTACACATAACCAAGCCATTAGAGCTGAATCTCCCTAACTCTACCAAGCCACGCAGGTCATCAAGCGTAAGAATATTGCCACTAAAACATCTGTAGAGCCCCACCACATCATAGGTAACCAAAGAGCCGATCATACCATTACCGTACAGGTCTAGCCTACTACCAGTCGTTCTATTTTCTCCGAGTTTCTTCTGAATTATCCTCAAGTTGACACTTCTCCTTATCAGAACTCCACAATCTTTACCAAAGGCTCACTACAAAACATCCTAACATAAAACCACATCGCCCTAAGCCCCATAAGTTACTGTATTCTTCTTAAGCACCCCCATAAGTACCACAACCGAAGCGCCCACTCTAAAAATACCTTATGTGAATTTAAAATTGTTCTTTTACCTTTTTTATTCTGGACTGTAGAATCCATAGTCATACAGAATTACCGCAAGTCCGGCACCATTAAATGTAAATCTCTGATTCTATCCATACACAAATCCGAAAAAATTCTCGATTGCCATATATAAATCTTGAACCCATTAGAACTTACTCGAGAGTCATCCACTCTCCTCAAATCTCAATTTCACCGCCCAAATGGGCCGAACTGCCTATACTCAATTAGCACAATAACACCCCAAAGAAGTAACCATGCATTAATGCAACCGAGCAAATTCATACAGCGTGCACACTACATCCGTCACGAATAACAACTCAACTCATTCCGTGATTTTCATATACTCATAAAGTGTAATGTAACCTGTATCCAGGAATTTCTTTACTCGAGTCATCCTTGATCTCAATCTATGCAAGTCATAACCGATTCACATGTATGCCTCCAACTAAAACCAGTACAACACATAACCATGAAATCAAATCGTCAATAGAAGGCTCCCCCACTTGGCTCAAAGCCATAGAACAAAGCATTCCATAACTCACAATATCCAAACTCTATTACTACCATAATACTGCAGTCATTTCAACAAAAATTCTTCACAAGCTTAGGTAACGCAAATCAAAAAATACCTTAAATCATCTGCTAAGCTCGCCTTCATCCTCGTGACGGTCAAGTCAACTTTATCAACCAATCCAAACTCGAATCTCAACATATATACCCCGATGTTAGAAAAGAAACTCCCCACACAATATTATAAGGAACACACCAACGTAGATTACTCTGCATGAAATAACCCACCTTCTTAGTCTCAAATTAGCATATTGCTATACCCTTTCGCAACCATAATTTCTACGCAATCACTTAATCTTTCTAAGTCCAAACTCATTATCAAGACATGAGAATTTAATTTGTCCCCTATTTCACAATGTAAAAGACCCTTCAACACACTCATAACCCAAGACTATAAGTCATATCAAGACAGAAATTAAGCACCCAATAGTCTTTTTCACATCCCAAACAAACTCATCCCGTCATATTCAAACCATCTAGACACATTCTGTAGTCACATCATGATTATCATATAGCTATTCAACCGCTCATCAAGCCACAAATTCCACTCATAGGGACACTACTGGACATATGAGTCTAAATGTATAAGTTCACACAACTGAAGCTACCGAGCATAAGCTGCGGTTTAAATCTGGCCTCAAGTCCTCCAGACTGGCCCATCACCAGAACACATAATACACATCTCAAACATCGTTCATGGAATCACAAGTCATCGATGCACAGCTGATACTGAGTGCTCATATGCACACATGAATACGTAGAAGGAATTCAAAGAGTTATGTTTCAAGCTGAATCAATTTCGCACGATAAGGAAAGAAGAGGGAAAATTATCCTAAATGCCCTGTAGCCTCTCGAAGATAAGTATGGACGTCATCATACCGATCCGCAAGACTCTACTAGACACTTGCTCATGACTTGTAGAACCTATGAACCTAGAGCTCTGATACCAACTTGTCACGACCCAAAATCCAACTAGTCGTGAAGGTACCTAACCTCACCCGCTAGGTAAGCCAAATAACACAATCTGACTCAATTAATAATTAACTGACTATAATACACTCCCTAAGGACTAGTAGTTCAAATTATGAGGTTCTAATATTAGAATTTATAAAACTGGTATGAAATAAATACATCATATGTTCGAAATATACATAAACAGATTCTTATAATCTAAGGCTATCATGAACAAGAGGCAGCTACCATAAGAACGTAGGTACATCTTCAAATCTGGCAACCATCGAGCCTAGCAACAACAGCAGCCAACATCTGCACGCAATGTTCAGAAGTATAGTATCAGTACACCCGACTCCATATACTGAGTAAGTAACAACTACCCTTAGGTTGAAAGTAGTGATGAGTCTTTACCAAAGTCGGGTCCAAAACCAATATTCCACCACAGTCCATAACAACGTAAAGCAAATAATACAAGAAGTAACTCAGAAATAAAAATGTTCAGCTAAATCATGATTTCTAATAATAGTTCTTCCTTTCAAGTATATCAGTGAAAAACCTAAATCGTTTACCGAAGTTGCCAAAAATATGAATAAGTTTGAAAACAATAATCTTCCCAAAATCCTTTCAAAAATAAATGAGATGTTTTATTTTCTTTCCAGATAACCCGTGTAAAACAAATGCATCACTATGTCTATCTGTCAACATGTGTGAGAAATCATGAATGATGTGATACTGTACAGCATGAGGAAAATACATCTCTATGCTTGTATGTCATATGTGCATGTCAATGCGATGCAAATCGGTGATAAAATCATATGCATACTCTCAGAGTACCATTTCACTCAGTCCTCCCAGTCACTCAGTCCTCACAGTCACTCAGTCCTCCCAGTCACTCAGTCCTCACAGTCACTCAGTCCTCCCAATCGCTCGGCACTTGCACTCAGTAGGTACCTGCGCTCACTGGGGGTGTTCAGACTCCGGAGGGCCTCCTTCAGCCCAAGCGCTATAATCTGCACGGACAACTCACGTGCTATAATAATATCTGAATTTGCATGGACAAGTCACATGCTACACGGACAACTCACGTGCTGTAATAATATCTGGATTCGCACGGACAACTCAAGTGCTATAATAAAGCCTATAAGGCCTGCTGCAGGCGGGCAGCCCCGATCCACATAATAATTCTCACAATCAGGCCCTCGGCCTCACTCAGTCATCAATCTCTCCAGTCTCTCCATCTCATGGGCTCACAATGTCATGAAAATATCCCAAAAATGATGATATGATGTATCAATAAATAATAACAGAGACTGATATTTGATATGTAATTACATGAATATGACTGAGTATAAATTTTCAATTTAAAACAAATGATTCATAGCAATATAACCTTTGTGGGTCCCAACAATACTGGCACAGAGCCTCAACATGATTTTAATATGATTCTCAGCTCAATTTCTTTTGCACATAAACCTATATAGACAATGCCAAGATTATTTGACTACGAATTCCACGGAAACAATTATGTCACAATTTCTGTGGTGCACGCCCATACGCCCGTCACCTAGCATATGTGTCACCTCCCAACAATTCACATAATACATATATTCAGGGTTCATACCCTAAGCTCCAAGATTAGGAGAGTTACTTACCTCGAACAAGCCGAATCCAATGTCGAGCAAGCTAAACAACGCTCCAGAAATTCCATTTTGCGTGTAACAACTTCCGAACAGCTCGAATCTAGTCACAATTAATTTGATTCAGTCCACATAATTTATAGGAATTAATTCCATATCAAAATACTAATATTTTCCACAAAAATCTGAAATTACGCCCCAAAAATCACCCTTGGCGCCCACGTCTCAGAATCCGATGAAACGCACAAAATACGACAACCCATCGAATTACAAGTTTAACCATACTAATTTCACAAAAATTCGTTTTATGACATTAAAGAAATTTCCTTCTATTTCTCTTGAAGATGTGATAATCTTACACCAAAAAGGAAGATTAATTCATGAAATATTACATGAGAGTCAAGAACACTTACCCCAAGTTGTGTGGAAACATTCCTCTCCAAAATCACCCAAACCGAGCTCCAAAACGTCCAAAATGAGAAAACTCTCGGAAACCCTCGTTCTTAACACTGCCCAGGAATTTCCGCATCTGCGGTGCCTGGGCTCGCACCTGCGCATCCCTCGTTTTGCGGAAAGATTGTGCGCCTGCAAACACAACCAGCCTTCCAAAACCTCGCATCTGCGGCGCCCTTCTCGCATCTGCGAGCTCGCAGATGCGCAAATTTCTCGCACCTGCGAGCATTGCCCAATTCCACTCTTGGACGCTTCTACGACTGATTGCACGCACATCGGCTTCGCATCTGCGATCAAAAGCTTCACTGGTGCGATCACACCAGTAGGCAGCAACTCTAGCATTTCCTTAAGTCCGAATTTGATCCGTTAACCATCTGAAACTCACCCGAGGCCCCCGGGACCTCAACCAAATATACCAACAAGTCCTATAATATAATACGGACCTACTCGAGGCCTCAAATCACATCAAACAACATCAAAATGACGAATCATACCCCAATTAAAAATCTATGAACTTTAAAACTTCAACTTCCATAACTGATGCCGAAACCCTTTCAAATTACGTCCAATTGACCTCAAATTTTGCACGCAAGTCACATTTCACATTATGGACCTGTCCCAATCTCCAGAATCGGATTCCGACCCCGATATCAAAAAGTCAACTCCCCGATCAAATTTCCAAATTTTAAATTTTCTATTTTCACTATTTCAAGCCAAATTTAATACGGACTTCCAAATAATTAATCGAATACACTCCTAAGTCCAAATTCACCATATGGAGCTATTGGTACCATCAAAACTCCATTATGGAGTTGTTTGCACAAAAGTCAAACTTCGCTAAACCCTTTGCATTTAAGCTTCCAAGATGAAATTGATTCTTGAGAAGTAATCTCGAAACACCCGGAAATCAAAAACCGCGATTCACACACGTCATAATACATCATATGAAGCTATTCAAGACTTCAAATAGTAGAAATGAGAGTAATTACTCAAAATGACAAGTCATGTCGTTACAAGACTCTGCTTCTGTGGATTCGAATCTGCGACCAAGGATCTGCTTCTGCGGTCTCGCAGGCACAAACCTTGCACCTGCGCCTCCAGCCTGCCTCACTCCCTACCGTTCCTACGGAGCACCCTTCGCATCTTCTAGCCCGCAGCTGCGGAAATTGCCTCGCATCTGCGGCCACCCCAGCCCAGTCCAATAGTCGCTTCTGCAGACACAATGTCATATCTGTGGGCTCACACCGGCGGCCCTTTTCACGCAGGTGCGATTGCACTAGACACTAGCTACCTCGGCCTTTTCCCCCAATCCCAAATTCGACCCGTTAACCATCCAGAATTCACTCGAGGCCCTCGGGTCCTAAACCAATTATACCAACGCGTCCCAAAACACATTACGAACTTAGTCGAAGCCTTAAACCATGTCAAACAACATAAAAAAATCATGAATCGCGCCTCGAATCAAACTTATAAATTTTCAAATTTCCAAATTCTATATCTTATGCCGAAACGTATCAAATCAATCCGGAATGACTTCAAATTTCACACACAAGTTATAAATGATATAGCGCGGCAATTCCAAGGCTCGAAACCCCAAACGAACATCGATAACATCAAAATCCACTTCAAGCCAAACTTATGAAATTCTTAAACTTTCAAAATGTTAACTTTCCATAATTAACGTCGAATTGCTCCCGGGTGATCCGATACTCAACCCGAACATACGATCAAGTCCGAAATCATCATACAAACCTATTAGAACCTTTAAAATCTGATTCCGAGGTCGTTTACTCAAAAGTCAACTCTTAGTCAATTCTTCCAACTTAAAGCTTCTGCAAATTAGAATTGTCTTTCCAAATCAAATCCCGAACTTCCCAAAATTCAATTCTGACCACACGTACAAGTCATAATACCTGAAGTGAAGCTACTCAATGCCTCAAACCGCTGAACAATGCACTAGATCTCAAAAAGACTGGTCGGGTCGTTACATTCTCCCCCACTTAAACATGTGTTCATCCTCGAACGTGCCAAGAACTACTCTAGAGTTGTCCAAATCATTGTTTAACACCTCGTGCACCTGCCCGTACGACCACTACCCTGTTGAGCATATTAGGTCGAGCCAGACTGAATATCCTTTTCTAACCTTGGCTAACAAGCTTTAGAACCAAATTCCAACTTCTGAATTTCTTCACAAGACCTGATTCTAACATATGAACACAATGCAAATCTCCACGTGTTGAATCCATACATAATCATGCTCCCACGCTGACATCACAGAATGTACTGCATAACTCGTTTGGCTAAGGCAACCTCTTCCAAGCACAACAACTGAAATTTTACAGCCTTGGCGCCCGAAGCATACCTCATAACATATATAAGCCAAGTTTCAACCCTCCAATTCTGCCACGACAGAAAAGATGTGTACAAACTCATAACCACCTGCCGAATCAACAAATCCTGGAATCTCTCCTTCTAGCAGGGACCATTACCTCATTCTGAACTGAATAACGGTGTTTGCTCCTTAATATACCCTTCATAACTTTGATCGCACTGATCCCCGGTCTAATAACCCAGTTTCACCCAGTACAAGTTGCTCAAGCATTAAGCCATCTCAAACACTGACCAAGATCTCATATGACGCCATCAATGCACCGACAAGCCATAATTTGAATATGATATATAAGGAAAAACGAACTCTGGAAAAGAACTACCCAGTCCGCGTAATGAAAATGGTCGAACAAATGCTATGCAGTCCGCGTAACGAATAAAACGGTCGAATAAATGCTATGAACCAACCTCAGGGATGCAAAACAAGACAAACAAAATGAGTTTAAGGGACTATGCTCAACATCTCGCTGTTGCGGCGTGCAACCCAATCCAACATGACAATGTTGCGGTATGCAACGCTATCCAAACATGAAAATATTGCGGCGCGCAGCCCGATCCAAATAATATACCTGTGGCAGCGTGCCACCCGATCCGCATATAAAAGTTGAGTAGAAAACACACATTAAGCCATAATGCTTATACTTATGAAATGCCCGAATATTGACACAAGCACACCAAGTGTACAGTACAAATACCGGGGAGACAGATAGCGCCATACACTACTAAACCCAAGCATAACTAAGGTGTGATATATGATTTGCATCTCGAGAGCCATATTGCTCACATAACACCACAAGCTACGCGGGACCTCAACATATGTGAGAATAATCAAGCTGTCTCATGACCCACATGGCACAATAGAGATTTACATAGAATAGGTGATGACTGGAATAACATCCAATGGCCGAAGACTTCTCCATAAACAATGCTATGCTGAATGAACTCACCCGGCCTAATGTAGATCACGCATTCATATTTAGACCCATCAACGGACCCCAAGCCGATTCTGATCATACCATGTTGTGATAATAACCTTTGAAGGATCCACAATAACCTTTTTCCATGACATATAAGGAAACCGTCAAATCTGGAACAACTCACACGGTCCATAACCCAAGGAATGAAATGTATCTCAGGTATAAACTCTGATATTTGCGATATTACCAAAATCTCCATACTTGGTTTTAACCTTTCACATTCAAATGACTAATATGCCACACTTATAAAATTTCCTCGTGGGGTATGCTCCCACGACCTTCTGCTCAGTAGCAAAGTCCGCACATCCATACCACCAATTGTTCTAATTCTGTAAAGAAAATCAAGAATCCACAAATCAATACATAAAACCTCTTACACAGAACGCTATTCTCAGGTGACACTAAAGAAAATGCTAGCTTACTCTGAACATCTAAATTTTCCCCCGCTCATCGACATTCTTGTCAACACCAAACCACAACCTTGATTCCTCAACTTTCAAATTCCCATGCCGTTTACTGCACATATCATGCCGCTATGCGATAATATACGCATTCACCACAACCCTTAAACTACTAGTAGAATAACCATTTCATTGGCTAGAAATCTTTCACTTAGGTCATTTCAGAAGAACCAATGCAACACGCAACTGAATTCCCAAACCGCAGAAAATACAAACATCAAGTCGTGATCTAAACTGCCAGGACTCTTCCGCAAATCCATATACACATAACTATGCCATCAGAATTAAATACTTCCCAGATCAACCAAGTTGTGGTGGCTATCGAGCCTGCATGTACAACCTCAAACCATATGTATAACTCCACATGCTGAAGGGACTGATCATTGCCACAATCATGTTGATTCGACCATTATAACCGTCCAACTTCTTCCAATTCACTCTTGAGTTGCCTTAGAAATAGGATTAGCTCCATTCAAAAACATAACGAACTAATCCGCACTCATCCCGAGTGACCCGTATCACGAGACCATATCGTCTCAATACTCATGAATCATCACATACTCTCCTTATCCATACAATGACATCTCTAACTGGTAAACCCATTCTATTAGACCTTCCGCGAATACGAAGTTATTTCTTCCTTTCCTCCAATACTGCACCGCATACTTGATGATAACATAGAATACTCCAAGTCCTACTCATAATCCACTATAAAACTCGATCCTTAACCATACAACGAACCTGAAATCCTTAGGCACTGCACTTTAATTCTTGAACCTACTAGGACCGTTATTGAGAGTCACCCACTCTGACCTAGTCCCGAATATAACTAAACTCCAGCGCTCTTCTAGCACATGAACACCCTTTCAAAGAAGTAACAGGCTGAATTATATTTTTCCTTGCACCTTACATCTACCAGAAGCATAAACTCCGAGTCTTCCCAAAAATCTGAACATGAATCGATAAGGCCAAATATAGCACACATCCATTAAATCCTTTGCTCGAATTACCCCTAATATTTTCTTTCTTAGTAATAAATCCACCAATGTACCGATAACCAGAAGTTGCACAAGCAGATAACCACGTGATCCAATTGTAGACAGTGGGCTCCCCCACTTAGCAAGATACCATCATATAATGTAGAACCCATAACGATTCCTCCTTCTCGATTACCAAAATCTCGCACCGTTAACCCACCAAATTTCTCGAAATATTTTGTTAAGCTTTTCATGAAATATTCCGAGTCACTAGTCACAATCGCACACTCGATCTCTTGCCGGGTAGTAAGTAAAATTCTTTGTAGAAACTTTATCAACATCACGCAAACGCTAACCTGCTTATAGGAGATAACTCACCTGTGGAATTCCATGCCGACATCTTCTAACGACGTTGCACTATGTACAACTACCACAAAACTAGTAAACACTCTTGAGCCCGTGCTCGTCCACCAGTTGTAAGAGTCTATTCATTCCCCATTGACATCAACTGAAAGTTTAACAATGCCTTCCAAACTGAAAGGCATGTTGCATCCAAAACATTAATCAAATCTTCACACCCCCTCTGTATGTCAAGCAAACTCCTTTTTTCCATATTCAATCTTTCTCCGTACAGTAATCACCCTTCTAACTATAGTCCGTGGACCAAGCCACTTTCTATCATGCCTCCCAATTTGCTCTAATCTTCCTCAAGGTATGTGGCTATCCTACCACATAATTCATATGCTACTTTGCTACTCCCACTTCGGTCAAACCACCTCCTTTAAGAAATTTCTAGACCTCCGCTTTTCATATTTGTTCTGCTAGTAATTCATCCGCCGTGAGACACATTCCTCCATGCCCTTCCTCACACTTCGCCGCCCAATTGTTGCCTCAAATAAAATCCATATCTGTAGCATAGGAACTAATGAGTTGCTACCAACTCTAAACCTCGTAGAAGATTATCTTTCTCGAGCTATCAACATTAGCAAAACCAACTCGATTCTGAACCACTGCACATCGCTATCTCTGACAACCTCCCCTCAGGCACCATTTCACAACGCCCTGTCCTGAAGGAAAAATAAAGGAATACCATAACACTGGTGAACTGTAATGCATTCAAATAATAACGACGATACCGCATCACAATGAAAATTCCACCACGCTCGAAAATATCAAGCCTTGTTACTCCATCAACCAAAACATGAACATCCATAGTCCGATTTGCCTTCCTTTGGTGGAATTAAATGTTGAACCTCTAAGTCATGCACTAAGAACTCCTCATTTAGAGTCATTCACTGCCGCTATCCACAAATAAGCACTCTACTATTACACCCATGTTGTGCGATAATAACGCATGAACCTCATATCAATCTGTGCATAGCCTCAAAACCACAAGAGGTATAGATACTGAGCTGAAATGATAGAGGGTCCTTCCGCAAGGCGACGATAATAGCATGTTCGAATACACAGGGAAAGCATCTTGCACCATGTATGCAGTACCGCTGCAACACCTCGATGCCCAAATGATAAAAAGCGCTTCACGTTGCATAAGATTGAGTAAGAAGGAAATAAAGGCATAAGCCTTAAAGGAATCAAACCTCAATAAAAGGAATCAAGAAGGGAAGTGCTCCTAACAACCCTGCAGCCTCTCGAAGATAAGTACAGACATCTACATACTGATCTGCAAGACTCTACTACACTTTACTATGACTTGTGAAACCTAAGTGAACCTAACACTCTAATATCAAGTTGTCACGACCCAAATCCACTACAGGTCATGATGGAGCCTAACACCACCATCAGGCTGGCAAACGATGATTTACCAATTTAATTACTCATTTTAGTATTTTAAAAATATAATTTTCCTTAATTGAATAGTATAAAATATAATTTACAGAGTAAATGAAAATATTTACACGAACCACAATAATGAATAACCTGAAGGAACCCCAACAATTCAGTGTCACAAGTGCACGAGCATTTTCTATGAAGCACAACAACAATATAACATTTGTCCAAAATAAAAATAAGAAAGGATAAAATAAATAGTATGATGGAGACTCGGTGGACTACGATGCGTAGCCTGGTTGCAGCTCATGTAAAGTCTTCTCAACAGATACACCTACACGCCAAGATGGTTATCCAATGAACCTGTCGGATCATGCACATTTAGTGCAGAAGTGCAACATGAGTATGTAAATCAACATGTACCCAGTAAGTATCTAGCCTAACCTCAGAGAAGTAGTGACAAGGGGTCGATATCGACACTTACTAGAGGTCCAAATAAATAACATGATAATTCATAACAGATATGAAGTGCACGGAAATAGTGGAGTAAATCTTTAATTTCAAAATTTTCCAATTATTTATTTTAAAGTATAAATTTGCCGATCTGGCAATCTACCTTAATAAATTAGAAAATGCCAGGAGACAATACCAAATAAATAAGGAATACCATAAAATGTCGGGCATCAGTGGAAGGTTTATCTCATAAACATTCAGACTACTAGAGATATAACACACGATTCCGCGAAGGTCGTTCAGCCTGATCCAGATTAATATGTACACTGCTAAGGGATGTGCGGCACAATCCATAGATGCATATGTACACTGCCGAGGCATTCGGTCTAGTCCACAAGAAAAACGAAGGAAGTTACTGAATTACGAGAAACGTGTTTACAATACATCACATGAGCATCAAATGAATGTAATCTTTACCATTTCTCAAATAACTTGTCAACAACTCAAAGTGTTAAGGCTTGGCCTAGTGTATATATATTTATTTCTAAATCACTTTCAATTATAACTTTAATTAAGTAAGCCAACAGAATAAGTCCAAATAATTCAAATATTATATCATATGATTCTAAGTCTACCCGGACATAAACATGCTTTAGATACATACGGACTCTCGTCACCTCGTGCGTACGTAGCACCCACAACTAGTTTCACATAGCAATAATATCACCTAAGGGATAGTTTCCTCCTCACAATGTTAGACACGAGACTTACCTATCTTCGAATTTCTATAACCGGCTCCAAGGCATCTCTAATACCTCAAACCAATGCATGTCGATCCAAAAGTATTCAAACAATGTGCAAACCAATCAAAATATATTGTAACATCCATAATTAATCAATTTACAAAATTTCCAACTCTGCTCGAAAAGTCGATAAAGCCAACTCCCGGGCCCACGTGCCCAGATTTTAATTCTTTTGAAGATAAATATTATCCATAACACCACGAACTCAAATATATGATTTATTCCTAATTCCATGTCAAATTTCTTGGTCAAAATCCAAAATACCAATTTTTATGTATTCTAACAAAATCCCAAATTTTCACTAATTTTCATGTTTAAATCCATACACAAACCATATATTTAACTTATAATAGGTGGGAGTCACTTACCGTGTGTTGCTTGATAAATATCCCCTTGAAGCTCTCCAAAATCGCCCCAACCAAGTGAAAATGAAATAAATGAGCCAAATCATGTGCTTAAAAGAACACACTGCCCAGCGACCTCTCGCACCTGCGGCTACTTGACCGCTTCTGCGGTTCCACATTTGCGGCAAACATACCTCTTATGCGGAGCCTCCCTCTCTCCCTACCGCTCCCGTGGAGCTCCCTTCGCATCTCTAGGCTCGCAGATTCAGAAATTGCCTCGTATCTGTGGCCACCCCAACTCAGTCCAGTAGTCACTTCTGTACCCACACTGCCGCACTTGCGTCCCTTTTCACGCAGGTGCGATTGCACCAGACACCAGCTGCCTTAGCCTTTCCCCCAAGCCCAAACTCGACCCGTTGACCATCCATAATCTACTAGAGGCCCTCGGGACCTTAACTAATTATACCAACGCGTCCCAAAACACATTGCGAACTTAGTTAAAACCTTAAACCACGTCAAACAACATGAAAAATCATGAATCTCATCTCGAATCAAACTTATAAATTTTCAAATATTCAAGTTCTATATCTTATGCCGAAACATATCAAATCATTCCGGAATGACTTCAAATTTCACACACGAGTCATAAATGACATAACGAAGCTATTTCAAGGCTCGGAACCCTAAATAGACATCGATAACACCAAAATCCACTTCAATCCAAACTTATGAAATTCTTAAACTTTCAAAATATTAACTTTCTATAATAAACGCCAAAATGCTCCCGGGTGACCCGATACTCAACCCGAACATACGCCCAAGTCCAAAATTATCATACGAACCTATTGGAACCTTTAAATCTCGATTCTGAGGTCGTTTACTCAAAAGTCAAACCCTAGTCAATTCTTCCAACTTAAAGCTTCCGAAATTAGAATTTTCTTTCCAAATCAAATCTCGAACTTCCCGAAATTCAATTATGACTACACGTACAAGTCATAATACCTGAAGTGAAGCTACTCAAGGCTTCAAACCGCTGAACAATATGCTAGAGATCAAAACAATCGATCGGGTCATTACAATAGCAAATTAGGTTTTTATGGTATACCCTACCATTGAGGCGTGAAATACGCTATTTATTTTTTCTCTCTCTTTCTTTCAGTTAACGCACAATTATCTCTCAAAATCTCAGCAAAATATTTCTTCAATCTCTCTCTTTGAGCAAAATACCTCCTTCTAATCTGGTTGAATCCTTCAATTTCCTCTTATTGTTGTCTTAAGTTTAAGCATAGTTAATCTAAAAACATTCAAGTTTTTGAGTTATGAATCCCTCAGCTCCAAGTGATTATGTTTCAAAATCTCCACTGCCTGATTACGGTGAAAAGCCGACAATTGGAATCCCTATGGGAGCAGCGAGCTATCCTCTTAGGCGAACAAATTTGTCCATGGCTACGCCAGAGAAGATTTGAGGGTCGGATTTTTGTTCGTCTCCGTTTTTAGTTTTAATACAATGTATACCGTATTTTGCTTGGCCAAAAAATACCATCTCCGGCGAACTCTTTTCTCTTCTTTGCTATTTAGTCACATACCAAATGATACAAATACACCAAAATATATTGTATTTTTGTATGAATATTGTAAACACCTAATTTTTGTACTATTTTAACACCTCCCAAAGTCATTAGTATTTCGTTATTTTAATTAATTTTCTCAATTTTTGTGTCTTTAATTGCATATTTCCTATCATAAAAAATTCAAGTAAAACAATATAGTTCTTTCTTCATTTATGCATTTTAGGAATTAACTAACTGCTCATTTGGTGAATTAATCTAGTTAGTTGACCATTTGAATAAGTTATTCAATTAATTAATTTATTTGTGTAAATTTAGTTTAATAAGTAGGATTAAGGAAGAAATTAGGCCAAATTTGAAAGTGAAAGTGGCCAAGAGTGCAAGACAAGAGGTTGTTATGGGAGGATTTAAAACGATGTTGTTTCACGACAAAACTACGTCGTTTTGGTTAAGTAAATAAAAATCCATCATGGCCATTCATTCCATCTTAATCTAATGGTCCAAATTTATCCTCAACTAAAATATAAAAGCTGAAAATTAAATTTTTGCCTCATTTGTTAACCCTAAATCTTTTCCCCATCTCTCTCTCTCTCTCTTCTCCCCTTTCTCTCTAGCCGCCGCCTTTGCCACCATCCGCCGTCACGAAGGTTGATCCAAACACCCCTAAAATTACCACTAATCTTCTCCTCTCCTATTCTTCTCTCCATATCTTCAATTTAAATCTCCCAAAACCTCACCAATCTCCGCGAATAGGAGGAAATCTGAAACCTAAACCCTTATATTTTTCCAAATTTATGAGTTTTCATGCCACTTTACCCCATAATACATACGTGAACTTGTAGATCTTTCCATGATCTATTACTTTTCATTAGTTTCATACCCGAATCTGGCGACCACCTCACTGCCGCCGCGACTCCGCTGCCACCACTATCCGCTGCCTCTGCCCCCACCACTGCCTCATTGTTTTGTAGCCCACTCGACCCAAAGACCCATGTTCCCTTCTAGTAGGATGCCAAAACTTACTTGTTTTGGGCGTTTGCTAAAAGGGAACTTGTGTTTAGGGTCAGACAGCCGCCTCTTGGCATCTCCGGTGTCTTCTCGTGGCTCGAACAGTTTCAAGCATGCTTGTTAGATATAATCGTCATCTCTTTAATTAATTTATAATTTTTTAATTATTAGTAGGTTAGTTTCTGATTTTTGATTTTTCTGTTTTGGTTATTTCTTGTTAATTAGAGTTTCAAGTTAGGTTTATTTAAATAGTTATCTCCATTTAGTTTAGTATTTTGTCAGATTGTTATCGATCAAACGTGATTTTTAGTGTAGTAGTTAAATTATCTATATAGTTAGTCGTATGTTTAGTTGTTATTAATGGTGATAGTTAACAATGCTCGTCTAATTTCTTTATGAGCATTAGCTCGTGATTTCAGTTGTTTGCCCTATGTTAGTTTAAGTTTTAGTTTCCATTTTAAGTCTTGATTCTGCTTTGCTAATTCATAGTTATTTAAGTTGGATTGTATAAGTTGAATTCAGTCATGTGGTGATAAAAGCTGAATACTTGAGAATAGGGTACCTGTTTTTTTATTTTTACAATTTTACTGTTCAAAGACTTTAGAATACAAAACTCAAAAGTCATGTTTTGGTGATAAATATAATACTTTTTGACAACTTTGAAACAAAAAGTCCGTTTTTGAATAGTTAAAAGTAGATTTTGGTTGCAAATACTTTCTTTTGGACAAAATTGAATCAAAAGTCTTGCCTTTTGAATATTTAGGGTAGATTTTGTTGAAAAATGTAGATTTTCAATCATGAATGCATGGTTTCTTCTCCTATAAAAGACACTCTATCACACATTTATTGAACAGTTTTTAGACCCTAAAAACACAACTTTGAGAGTAAAAATCAGCAGCTGAAGCACCCATTAGTAAGCTTAAATTGTGAGCTTTATGAGTGAATTTTAGAGTGCAAACGTTATGAAAAGTATAGGTCTTCTTTAGAGTTGGTTCTGGTTTTCTTCTCTAAGGTTTTCGGGTTGTTTAAACACGATTTTGCTGTTGTTTTCTGCTGCTTTTGTTGCTGAAATTCGGTTCCTCCTTGCTGACATTTTCTTTCTGCTATCCAGGCAATTCTCTTAAAGTGCTACTGTAATTTTGAGTCAAGAATGAATAGAAATTGAAGCAGATTTAAGTGTTCTTCAGCTTTTTTTTGAGCTTTAAATATACTGTTTGCGTCGGATTTTGTATGTAAGCATGTGTAATGAATGTTGAACTTCTTGTTTAATTGTGGTTGACACCATGTTTTTAAACATTTTGGCTCATAGCTCGTTGTCTTTTTTTTTGTTGGTTTGTGGAGAATACCAAATAACACTTCTTTTCATGGTTTATGTGTTTTATCTTTATGAAGTATTGATTGAAACTAATGATCACCATTTCCTTACTAACTTGTTTAATATTCCAAACGTTTGAAAGTTGTGTTATGTAAGTCAAGTGAAAAGCAACGATGATGCATTGGAATGGTTTAATATTTTGTTTGCTCTATATATTTATATATGTCCGTTGCAATGTTTATTTAAAGCCGGAAGATTATCTCGTAGTTTAGGCTAATGCGTGTTTCATGAAAAATAATTTCTTTTAATTTTATAAGTATTTCCTTTTAGTAGCTTATTGAGTTTAGTTTGCCTGAGATTTGTTAGCCAATGTTCAACAATCCGTGATGTCGTTTACTATTTTTGATTAGTGTGTTATTTCTTGTAATTATTGTTTTCATAAGTATTTTGGTGTGGATTTATTTTTACAACAACAACAACAACAACAACAACCCAGTATAATCCCACTAGTGGGGTCTGGGGAGGGTAGTGTGTACGCAGACCTTACCCCTACCCTGGAGTAGAGAGGCTGTTTCCAATAGACCCTCGGCATCCTTCCCTCCAAGAACTACCCACCTTTGCTCTTGGGGTGACTCGAACTCACAACCTCTTGGTTGGAAGTGAAGGGTGCTTACCATCAGAGCAACCCACCTTGTCATGTGGATTTATTTTTATGAGCATAAAATAGTAGTTAGGTGATGAAAAGGATAAAAATGTTGGCCCTACAAATATAATAATTGTTTATCAATAGTTAATAGTAAGTTGGGCAGAAAAAATAAATTCTAGGCCCAAAGTTAATAACTAACAATTGGCCCAATGCCCATTTAATTTCAAAAGGGGCCAGCAGCCCAAGTGGCTAGTTTAATTAGGCTCAATGCCCATGACAACCAAATCAGGCCAGTATTTTCAATATAAGTGAGTTGGCCCATCACTAATGTTCCATATCTCTTTTTATATATAATAAGAATCCAGAAAAATCAATTTTTCTTTTTTTAAAATAAGTTTACAACTTAATCTCCTTAATAATTAATTTAAACGCTAGGCAGTTAGTAGGCGCGCTTTAACTTCACTGAATCGCTTGCGTAGCGTGATGTTTAACATTCATTAAATTAATTCAATAATATTTGTAGTTAATTTTTAATTTAATTAATCATTTGCTAAACCCAGGAATGGAGTTTCGTCGGTTCCGTTAGCTCCGTTGGATGATTTTGTACTTAGGAGCGTGTCCGGATTGTGTTTTGGAGGTCTGTAGCTAAATTAGGCTTGAAATGGCGAAAGTTGAACTTTTGGGAAGTTTTACCAGTAGTGGAATTTTTGATATCGAGGTCGAATTCCGATTCCGGAAATTAGAATAGGTACATAATGTCAATTATGACTTGTGTAAACATTTTGAGGTCAATCGGACGTGATTTGATAGGTTTCGGTATCGGTTGTAGAAATTTGAAGTTTCAAAATTCATTAAGTTTGAATTGGAGGGTGATTCGTATTTTTAGCATTGTTTGATATGATTTGAGGGCTCGACTAAGTTCGTATGGTGTTTTAGGACTTATTAGTATATTTGGTTAAGGTCCTAGGGGCCTCGGGTGTGTTTCGGATGGTTAACGGATCATTTTTGAACTTAGAAGATTTTCTGGTTCTGGTGTAATCGTACCTGCGCAAGGTTTGCCATAAGTGCGAGCAATATGGCGCAAGTGCGGGGATAGAGGAATTGGCCAGTGGTCGAAGGTGCGGTGTTAGGGCCGCAGAAGCGTAGTAGCTTCTGCGGGGGATCGATCATAGAAGCGGACGACTGCTTGGGGAGGCCTGTCCGCAGAAGCGTACGCATTGGCGCAGATGCGCAACCGAAGAAGCTGGATTTGGACAGCAGAAGCGGAAGTGCCGCAGGTGTAGGAGTGTCGGCCGCAGGAGCGAAGGAACCGCATATGCGGGAATGTTGTCACTTCTGCGATGCCGCAGATGCGGCTAAGCGACCGCAGAAGCGAAAATGCAGGACAGAACACTTAAATGCAAGGGTTAGCGATATTTGCTCATTTTAAACATTTTGAGCTTGGGTTTGGCAATTTCTTGAGAGTACTTTCGAGGGATTTCTTGAGGTAAGTCTCTTGTGCTTATTTTTGATCAATAATCTTGCTTTCCTATTTATTTTACCACCTAGTTAGTATGTATTTAGGATGGAATTCGGGAGTTTGAGGCTAGAGATTTAAAGAGTTTGATTGAGGATTTGAAAGACCATTTGGTATCGGATTTTAGTAAATTTGATATGGTTAGACTCGTGAGTGAATGGATATTCATATTTTGTGACTTTTATATGATTCTGATACATGGGCCCCGGTCGACTTTTTAGTACGATTTTCAAAATTCTTGTTAAAGTCTTGATTTCATTAATTAGATTACTCTATTAAAGTTGTAATTATGATATGTAATTATTTTTTGCCAGATTTGGGCCATTCGGAGTCGGATAATCAAGAAAAGGGCATTATTACTGATTAATTTAGCTCTGTTTGACGTAAGTGGCTTGCCTAACCTTGTGTGGAAAAAATCCCTTTTGGATTTGGTACTGTTGTGATATGTGAGCATCGTGTACGTGAGGTGACGAGTGCGTATACGGGCTATTTGTTCTAAAACCTGACTTTTACTGAGTAGCAACCTGTTTTTCATCTTAATTGAGTTATACCAGCATGTGTAGTCATCCTGTGTAGTCTAATATTGCATGTCTAAGTGCTTTAACTGCTTATTTGAACTCTATGCAGCATGCATAGTTGATTTCCTGTTCTTCATTAATCTTTATCAGTCTTAAATGTAGAATTCTTGCTGTTAATTATTGTATTTATCGGTTGAGCTGTGTGTTTACTTGTGATACTATAAGGCGGTACCTCGGGAGTTCTCCCTGCACATTTACTTTTGAGACTACGAGGTGGTACCTCGAGAGTTCTCTATGCACATTTACTTTTGAGACTACGAGGCAGTACCTCGAGAGTTCTCCCTACACATTTACTTTTGAGACTACGAGGTGGTACCTCGAGAGTTCTCTATGCACATTTACTTTTGAGACTACGAGGCAGTACCTCGAGAGTTCTCCCTACACATTTACTTTTGAGACTACGAGGCGGTACCTCGGGAGATCTCCTCGCATATTTACTTTTGGGACTACGAGATGGTATCTCAGGAGATTCTCTGTTGAGTATTTACTTTTGGGACTACGAGACGGTATCTCGGGAGCACCCTTGTTATTACCTTATTGTGATGTGTTGTTATTTCTTTGTGAATACTTTTTGTTAACTTCTTCATTTTACTTCATTTTATTATATCATTTGTCTTATTATTATATTCCAGTAGGGCCCGGACCTGACCATGTCCCTACTCTACCGAGGTTAGGCTTGGCACATATTGGATACCGTTGTAGTGTACTCATGCTACTCTCCTGCACATGTTTTGTGTGTAGATCCGGGTGCTTCTTATCAGTCTCGCTACTAGCTGAGAGTGCTTGTTGTTGTACGGAGACTTCAAGGTACATCTGCTGCGTCCGCAGACCTCGGAGTCCTCCTCTATTCTCTCTTGTGTCATTAACCTTCCGTACTTCTTTTATTAGACTCTGGTGTATAGAGATACTTGTTTCCTTCTGTAGCTTGTGACTTATGATGTTCCAGGTTTTGAGAATACTGTGCATTACTAGAATGTTGGTTATTGTACATGTCAAGCGGCATTGTTACCAGTTATTTAGTTATCTGTTGCAGTTAGTTGTGAAGTTTTGCTTCCATTTTTGTTATTTTTTGCATTTTGTTAGGCTTACCTAGTCATAGAGACTAGGTGTCATCACGACGTCTTACGGAGGGAAATAATTGTGTCATTACAGAACCACCAGCTAAGCCGGAAAGCAGTGCTACCAGTACGCTGACCCTCCTCAACTCGAGTTGTCCGCCCGAGTAAGTCAGTCTAGATTTTACACTAGGATTTAATCCTAAAAGAACAAACATCATGTCGGATATCCCTAGTAAGTTCGCTTTATTTGCATCACTTGCATTTGACTTAGCAAAACTCGGTACATGGGTCGAGTCCGTATAAGACAGGTATCCTATTTGAGACAATCATGTTCACTTATGTGCTACTTGCTACATCACTTGGAAAGATTTCCTGCATTGTTGATCGGCTTTAGAAAATTAGTTTAGCGGAATTATATATATAAAAAATCTTTCTCCTGGTTTAGTTCAAATAATCTTTTTTTACTAAGATTTTGTAGTAGTTTAGCGTGAGATATAAAGATTAATTTTTATAAAAATCAAAAAGAGAAAAATAGTCGGTTTTACCAAAATACGCGGGTTTGATTCTCACCGGATGTGAGATACGTAGGCAACCTCCATCGGTTTCTGCCCATATTATTTCAAAAAAAGCATAACAATTATGCATGTGCATAAAATTTTCGAAGATAAAATAAAATAATAATAATAATAATGTTTTTGCTATTTTTGGTCACCTTTGATCATTTTGCCCTTATGTCCGACCATTTTTGCTGGGAAAGATTCAAAACTTCTACTGAAGTACCGAAAGTCTGTGTGGCAAAAATAGCTATCTTATCTAGTTTTGTTCAATCGTTTTGCCGAGACATCATTAAAATCTTCCTCGGGAGTGCTGAAGGGTTATTTTTGTAAAATAGCTACTTTGTCCATCTTTGTTCACCTTTTATCATTTTGCCCTTTCGTCCGACCATTTTTGCCGAGACAACTTTAAACCTTCTACGGAAGTACCAAAAGGTTATTTTCGCAAAATAGCTATTTTATCTAGTTTTGTCCAGTCATTTTGCTGAGACAACCTTAAACCTTCCGCGGATCTACTGAAAGATTGTTTTCATAAAAATGGCCGTTTTATCTAGTTTTGTGTGGTCATATTTTCCAAGATAGCCTTTGAATCTATCTCGAGAGTACCGAAGGGCCATTTTCGTAAAAATAACCTTTTTATT
The DNA here is from genome assembly GCA_000715115.1 of Nicotiana otophora. Taxonomy (NCBI): domain Eukaryota; kingdom Viridiplantae; phylum Streptophyta; class Magnoliopsida; order Solanales; family Solanaceae; genus Nicotiana; species Nicotiana otophora. Next base: position 33,299 of record AWOL01S0005832.1, read on the forward strand.
TATTTTGTCTACTTTTTATCATTTTGTCCCTATGTGTGGTCATTTTTGTCGGTACATCCTTTAAGTCTTCCGTGGAAATATCAAAGGGTCATTTTCGTAATAATAGCCATTTTTATCATTTCAATATTTGTGTCCGGTAATTTCAAAAATAAAATAAATTAAGAAATAGATTCAATCTGTATACAGTTTAGGTAAGGTTCTGACCCCTTTTTATCTTATTCTTAGGTTCACCATAAATTCTCCACAAAGACGTAGTCAGAAAAGGGTAAGGGACGAGACACCTCCTATGTTCTTGATCAGAGATAAGATCCTGAGTAGTCTCTGTAATTGGTGGGCTAGTTTTGCAATATGGGAACAGAATCAAGTATTTAAGCACCTCAAGTTTCTCCCAAACATCATGAGAATTAAGCCTAACACGGATTTAATCTAGGCCCTAGTGGGTTTTTGGGTCCATAAACAATGTCTTCAGGTTCAAAGATTATGAAATGATACCTACATTAGAAGAATTAGGTGGGTTTACCGGATTGGGGAGAGACCTTCGTGGGAAAAAACCTGTTGGTCTGAGAAAACTTGGTGTGAAAAACATTTTGAAGAAGTTATGCCTCCGTCGAGTTCCAATAGGTTGCTTGGACGAAGGTTGGGTTCTGTTGGAATGTTTCTATGACAGATTTGGGGACGAGAAAGGGTTTGATAACTTCTTGGACACGGAATTAGTTACGAAGCCTTGAGGGAGTTGAGAATCTTCGCGTTCATGATATCATTTCTAGGGATCATGGTCTTTCCAGAGCGTGATGGGCACATCATAATTCGATTGGTTGTGGTAATCTTAGTTTTGCAAAGTAGCGAGGATCATACCATTCTTCCCATGATTCTGGGAGATATTGTTTGAGCTTTGGCCGGCTGCCAAGAGGGTGAAGATTACTTCAAGGGATGCAATATTCTGCTGCAGATGTGGTTCATAGAGCACATTTATCATCATCCCATAGTAATAAATTTCCATGACAATTGGATGAATTACATTGGATGTCACCCAGACAGAACATCGAGTTGTAATCTTCCAGAGAGGGTGAGGGCATGGCAGACATTACTTCGTTCATTGAGTGCCGATATAATCACTTGGAACTATTATCGGTTCCCTTATGCTAGGGTCATACATATGTCGATGTACCGCCCGTTCTTCATACTTATGGGTTTCATAGGTTTCCAACCCTACGCACCCCTATGCATCATGCCTAGCTAGGGAGAGTGCAAAAAAGGACCCTGATTGAGGACATGCATCAGTTCGTGTTAGAATTCAAGGGAGAGAAATTTCTAAGGGAATCATATGCACAAAAGGTTTGATTCAGTGGTCGATTTTCTGACTTGGACGAGATGGTAGCTGATCATGAACATGGGAAGGTAAGCCTCGCATACCTTGAGTGGTTTCACAACCAGGCTATCCCAGAGAAAAGGCCAGAAAGATCCATACGGAATGCATTTGATTGGGAGGAGGAGATCGAGGCCAGAGTTAGAGAAACCGGAAGGGAAGTGGCATAAGAGTTCCGATTCCGTATTGACATTTTACAAGAAGATAAAGGCATTTTGGAGACAGCCATAGACATACAACAAGTTGATTTCGAGCATGAAACGACTCAGTGGGCAGAAAAGAGGGGAGCACTCAAAGCTCAAATTAGACAGAAAAAAGTGATCACTATCGCTCAACAACAAGAAAGAGAAGCCCAACTCAAAGTGGTCCGTGATCATATGCACAGAGGTTTTGCTCCATTAATCCAAGGTCTGAATGATCAGATAAGAGGAGCTGAGTCAAGCAAGGAGTGCTAGATCGTGGAGTTTGAAACAGAGAGATATGGCCTTGGAATGCGAGCGTGATGCATTCGATCTAGCTGAGACCTGTGATCAACAAAATCAAGAGTTTTATTTGGCTCAGGAGCACATTAAGGGAAAGATCCTCAAAGTAGCTACATATACCTCCCGAGCATGCAGGAGTTGCCAGAGAATGACACCTGAGTGGTTTGCAATGTTGGGGGTCATCCACAGGAACAAGCACCTTGATAACAGTGATGCTGATGGATTCTACTGTAGAGATCAGAGTCTTCTTTTAGTTAGCAGTCCACTTTGATTATTCTTTTGTTGTCTTTAAGTTTGTAGGAGTCTTTTGGATGAATCTTGTTGTTTGGCCTTTATCTTAAAAAGTTTGTTCGAGTCGAGTCAGGTCTTCGTTTAGATGTTTGTCTTTATGTAATTTTTGTTTTTATAAAATTAAAAACAAAATGAAAATCAATGAAAACGTTTTTGTTTTAGAAATTATTTGAAAATGAATCAAAAAGATTTTTGTTTCTGTAAATATTTGAAAAAATAATAATAATAAAAAAATCGATCATGTCCCTGAACTACGTAATGATCTTATTCATGCAGCAACATGATACGTAGGCAACCCCTAAAAGGTTCGATCAAATATTTTTCAATGACTCTAGAATGAGGGATCGAAATGAGGCAAGTGAAAGGAAAAATGAAAACAAAGAGAAGGAAATAAGAGCGTCAATAAGCAGCAACCTTATAAGCCGGAATGAAACATGAAGCCTTCCATCTCATGAATTACTCTGGTCAGATTTGTATTTGTAAAATGCTTAACCCTAACACGTTTGTTGCCTCTTATTTAGTAACTTAAGGTGGTTGGTTTGTGGTGAAACTGGCAACACATTATTACTTCACCAGATCTAAGGGAAAGGTAGCAATGGCTAACAATGATGAGATCGAGCTGGTCAGTGACGACTCCTATAGTCAGTCACTTGAGCAAGAGTCGAAGGAAATAAGAAAATTGAGACAACAATTATCTGATGTATATCAAGATTGGGTTTCCGGTCAGCCTCCACCCCGGGGTACCTCTGAGGGAACTTTCACCGTACCCCAAGCTACTCAACCATCGCTCCATGCCACGAGAGATCGCATTCTACCACCAGGGTATGCGCCAAACTACAGCCTCTATGCTGCCCCTTATACCTCTAATGTGCGACCTCCAGTCGCACCGGTCAGGACACTCCTCTCGTCGTGTCTGGCACACCGGTATATACAATCCCGCCACTACCTTCTATGACGAGGCCAAACAACGAACCATCATCTCATGCTTATGATGGCTAATACTACTCTCCAAATATGGCTTTTAGGGTCTCGGCTCCATACAATCAGACTCTTCAGTACGAGTCACCAGTGGAAGATGAAAAGCCTACCAAGGCGGTTGAGCCAGATGAGATGGCCAGGAAAATGAAAAGTCTTGAACAGAAAAAAAGGAACATACAAGGAGTAGGTGGTCCTAAAAGTATTTCATTCAGTGATCTATGCATGTTCCCTCACATCCATTTGACACCTGGGTTCAAGACCCCAAAATTTGAGAAATATGATGGACACGGCATGTCACGACCCATTTTCCCTTATAGGTCGTGATGGCGCCCCACGTTACTACTAGGCAAGCCCAAGACCTGGTGTAACAAGTGTATGCGCATCTAGTAGATTACACAAAAATCTAACTACTGTATGAAATTATAGTACAAAGAATATAAATACAAAAGAGAGACACTCTAGGGACTGCAGAACGGCTCAGGATGCAGCTCGGGATATGTGGGATGTGCGCCGGTAAGACCGCCTCATACACCTGCCTCATATCCTGCACGGTCAGTGCATAAGTATAGCGTGAGTACATAAACAACATGTATCCAGTAAGTATCAAGTCTAACCTCGAAGAAGTAGTGACGGAGGGTCGACTTCGACACTTACTATGGGCTAATAATATAAAGATAGAAGTCTTAAATAAACACGAGTTACATAAATAATAACAATAATTCATTAACAAGCATGAGCAAAATAATTCTTTCACAATTTAATAATTCCAAATATGTCACTTTCCTTACAAGGTGGAACCTTACAAGCCACCACGTAATATCAAGGCACCAAGTATTATTATTAAGCACGATTTATGCTGAGGTCATACAACCCGATTTAGAATAATGTGTACACCGCCAAGGGTCGAGCGACACGAACCATAGATGAATCTATCTACTGTCGAGGCATTCGGCCCGCTTCATAAGAAGGGAAGGATACTTTGTAAGCATTTGACTTAAACGTTATTAAGTATTTATACACAAAATAATACAAATATCATTAACGATCCTTCACAATTTCCTGCAACAAGTCCTAACATAATTTAGGCACTTTAATTAACAAGTAGGATGCAAACATATCAAATAATTCATGATCTCGGTCCTAAACTACCCGAACAGAGCATAAATAGTAGGTATGCACAGACTCTCTTCACCTTGTACGTACGTAGCCCCCACACTTAGGAGCAAACATTGATTTAAAATCACCTATGGGGAAATTCTCTCTTACAAATTTAGACAAGAGACTTACCTCATCTCAAAGCTCACTTCCCGATCACAATTTTCCTCTAAAGCCTCAACTCGGTGCCGAAAATCCTAAACTAGCCAAACATTATATAATTTGATTAATACATGCTCAAAAGTTCATAATTTAACTATTAGAGTAATTACCCAGCCCAAATTTGAAGATTTGTAAAATTCACCCTGGTCCCACGTGCCCGGATTTCGGAACATTTTGAAGGAAATCGTTACCCATAACCTTAAGTACTCAAGTATACAATTTTCATCCTATTCCATAACCATTTTCGTGGTTAAATCCCGTTTTTAGCCAAACCTAGGTTTTTCACCTAAACCCATAATTTTCACAAATTTACATGTTACAATCTACCCATAATCTATGTATTAAACTTATATTGGGTACCTCAAAGTGCTAGGTGAAAAGCTGTCTCCAAAAGCTCCAAATATTGCCCAAAGAAAGAAGGAAACGAGTCAAATATGGTTTAACCCCCAACTTAAATGAACCCTTCTGCCTAGCGGTATTTCCGCACCTGCTAGAGGACCTCCACTTCTGCGGGATCGCTTTTGCAGGAGCGTTTCTACGGGACCACTTATGCGGCTCTCCTTGCGCATCTGCGAGCCCGCTTCTGCGACTCTAGGTGCACATCTGCGACCATGACCAGGCTGCCTCTTTTTCGCATCTGCGGAATCTTCCACCGTCGAAGTTGGTTCGCTTCTACGGACAATGCAACGTATCTGCGGACATTCCACTATAGGTGCAAATACACTAGATGACATGCACCAACAACTTCTCTCCAAATGGGAAAACAAGCCCGACGACCCTCTGAATCCTGTACGGGGCCCACGAGGCCTCAACCAAATATACCAACGTGTTCATAAACATAAAATGGACATGCTCACACCCTCATACACACGGAAAAAAACACCACAACTAAGAATCACATCCCAAACCAAATCGATTTAACTTAGGAATTTCAAGTTCTTCCAATTTATTCTGAATGCGCCGAATCGTACTTAAGCTGCTCAGAATGATACTAAATTTTGCGTGGAAGTCTTAAATAGTCATACAGAGTTATTTTCAGACTTGGAATCCCAAACGGGCCTCTATAACAGCAATACCTACTCCGAACCAAATTTAAAGAACTTTAAAACTTTCAAGTTGCCAACTATTAATATTATGCGCTGAAACGCTCCCGGGTTATCCAAAACCCGATTCGAACATACGCCAAAGTCTAAAATCATCATACGAACCTATTTGAACCATCAAATCCCGATTTCGGGGTTGTTTACTCAAAATGTTGACCAAAGTCAAACTTAGCCCTTTTTCTAACCTTTAGGAACCAAGTGTTCCGATTTCATCCCGAACCCTTCCAAATCCCGAACTAACCATCCCCGCAAGTCATAAAATAGCAAAAGTACATACTGGGAGTCTTATTTAGGGGAACAGGTTTCTAGAAGGCAAAATGACCAGTTGGGTCGTTACATTCTCCACCTCTTAAACAAGCGGTTGTCCTCGAACGTGTCTAGAATCATACCTGGAGTGCGGAACAAGTGTGGATATCTGCTTCACATGTCCTCCTATAAACCTTGGGCTCAACTTGCCCTTCTTTCTAAACCTTATCATTCCCTTCATAGGTAAGACCTTCAAGAGAACTTTATCGCCTACCATAAATGATAAATCACGTGGCTTTTGATCCGCGTAACTCTTCTGTCTGGAATGTGCTGTGCGAAGTCGCTCCTGAATCAACTTTACCTTTTCCAAGGATTCCTTTACTAAATCAATACCATATAACTTAGCCTCGTTGGGCTCAAATCATCCGATGGGCGAACAACATTGCCGACCATATAAAGCCTCAAATAGAGCCATCTCGATGCTGGACTAATAACTGTTATTGTAAGCAAACTCGGCCAAAGACAAGAAACGATCCTACTGCCCTCTGAAGTCAATCACACATGCTCCGAGCATATCCTCCAAGATCTGAACCGTCCGCTATGACTGCCGTTGGTCTGCGGATTAAAGGTTATGTTGAGCTCTACACGGGTCCCCAACTCTCTCTGTACATCCCTCAAGAAATGCGATCTGCTGGAGTAGGCCACCTGGCCTCTGATGCTCATACTTAACATGCTGGCAATTAAGGCAGCTTGATACATACTCAACTATGTATTTCTTCATCCGCCTCCACTAATAATGATGTCTCAGGTTGCGATACATCTTCGTAGCACATGGATGAATAGAATACTGAGAACTGTGTGCGTCCACTAGTATCTTCTCTCTCAAGCCATCAACATTAGGGACACATAGGCGACCCTAAAGTCACAAAACACCATCATCACCAATAGTAACCTCCTTGGCACCACCCTGTAGTACCGTCTCTCTGAGAACCAACAAGTGCGGATCATCAGACTGTCTATCCTTGATCTACTCAAATAGTGAAGACTGGGCAGCAACGCATGCAAGAACTCGGCTTGGCTCTGAAATATCACACCTCGCCAGTTTGTTAGCCAAGGATTGGATTTCCAAATCTAGTGGCCTCTCCTCTGCTGATATAAATTCCAAACTACCCATACTCTCCGCCTTTTCTGCTCAAGGCATCCGCTACTACATTTACCTTGCCCAGATGATAAAGGATGGTAATATCATAATCCATCAATAACTCAAGCCACCTGCGCTGCCTTAAATTGAGGTCCATCTGCTTGAACAAATGCCACAAGCTACGATGATCGGTGTAAACCTCACAAGACACCCCATAAAGATAATGCCTCCAGATCTTAAGAACATGAACAACGGAAGCTAACTCCAAATCATGGACAGGGTAATTCTTCACATGGGGATTCAACTGACGTGAAGCATATGCAATAACTCGCCCCTCCTGCATCAATACACATCCCAAACAAACGCGTAAATCATCACAATACACAATATACATCCCTGAAATGGAAGCCAACACTAACACCGGTGCTAAAGTCAATGTCGTCTTAAGATTCTGAAAGCTCACCTTATAATCATCGGACCATCATAACGAATCACCCTTCTGGGTCAACCTAGTCAAAGGTGCTGCAATAGATGAGAAGATCTCCACAAACCGACGATAATATCCTGCTAACCCCAAGAAGTTTCTGATCTCAGTCATCATAGTAGGGCGGGGCTAACTATGAACTACCTCGATCTTCCTGGGATCTACATTAATACCCTCGCCTGATACAACATGCCCCAAGGATGCTACGGAATCTAGCCAAAAAGTCACACTTGGAGAACTTAGTATATAGCCTCTGCTCCTGCAAGGTCTTAAGCAACACTCTCAAATGATGCTCGTTCTCCTCCATGCTACGCGAGTAGATCAAAATGTCATCAATGAAGACGATGACAAACGAGTCAATATACGGCCTGAACACCCAGTTCATCAGATCCATAAATGCCACTGAGGCATTAATCAAACAGAAGGACATCACCAGAAACCCATAAATGGCCATATCTAGTACGGAAAGCCATCTTCGGAACATTCGACTCCTGAATCTTTAAATGATGTTACCCCGATCTCAAGTCGATCTTAGAGAACACCATAGCACCCTGCAATTGGGCAAACAAATCATTAATACATGGTGACATGTACTTGTTCTTAATGTTAACTTTGTTCAGCTGGAGGTAATTAATGCACATCCGCATAGTCCCATCTTTCTTCTTCACAAATAACACTAGTGCACCCCAAGGTGATACACTCGGTCTGACAAACCCCTTTGTTATCAAATCCTCCACTTGTTCCTTCAACGCCTTCAACTATTTTGGAGCCATACGATATGGTGGTATAGATATAGGCTTGGTACATGGAGCCAAATCAATACAGAAATCGATATCACGATCTGGTGGAATGCTTGGAAGATTAGAAGGAAATACATCGGTAAACTCTCAAACCACGGGCACTGAATAAATTACCAAAGTATCTACAGTAGTGTCCCGAGCATAGGCCAAATAACCTGGACAACCCTTCTCGACCATGTGTCAAGCCTTTAGAAAGGAAATAACCCGACTAGATGTACTAACCGACGAACCCTTCCACTTTAGTCTAGGAAACTCTGTAATTGCCAAGGTGACATTCTTAGCATGGCAATCAAGGATGGCATGATATAGAGATAACCAGAGTATGCCCAAAATGACCTCATAGTCGGTCATATCGAGAAACAAAAGATCCGCTCTAGTCTCGTAACCACAGAATGTAACAACGCAGGACCGATAGATCTGATCCACCATAACAGAATCTCCTACATGAGTAGACACATAAATAGGAGTACCCAAGGACTTACGAGAAACACCTAGGAAATGGGCAAACAGAGATGAAATGTATGAATATGTAAACCCTGGATCAAATAGTACGGAAGCATTCCTACCGCAGATAGAAATAATACTTGTGATCACGGTATCTGAGGCTAGTGCATCTGATCTGGCTGGAAAAGCATAAAACCTAGCTGGAGCATCACTAGACTGGCCTCCACCTGACTGACCTCCATCTCTAGGACGACCCCTTCCCACTTTCTCTCCGCCTCTGGCCGGTCAAACGGCTGGTGGGACAGCTGGTGCTGGAATCATAGGTTGTTAACCATGCTGCACTGCCTTGCACCGAAGCTTGGGGTAGAATCTCTACACATGACTGAAATCCCCGTACTCGAAACAACCCCTCGGTACAATGGACTGTTGACCTGAAGTCTGGCCCTAATGGCCTGAATACCCACTGGAGGAACCCTGGATAGCTAGTAGGCAATAATAACTCTCTGGCATGGCACTAAAATAAGGTCATGCTGGAGCACCCCAAGGAGGCGGCGGTGCTAGATAAGTGGTCCTACTAGACTAACCCTTCATGAACTGACCCCTGCCCCCAGTCGGGGCACGACTGAACTCTCCAGAATATCAAAACTGCTTGTCCCTTACCTCATGCCCTCGGCTCCGTATACGGACACTCTCGATCCTCCAAACTATCTCCAAAACTAGCCCGTAAGAAGTCCCCATCTCCATCTCTTGAGCCACGGTGGCCTGATACCAGAGTGCAACCTGGCGACAAATCTCTACATCAGTAAGAAGTATCAAAAGTTCATGATGAGACAACTCAGAGAACCTCGCCTCGTTGTCGGTCACTGACATCTGACCCTGCTAGAGCTTCTCGAAATAAATCAAAACTCTTCCCTATGAAAGTGTAGAAGTGTGTGAACGGATCCCAAGATATGGGAGGAGAACATGCTGGTTTGTCAAGAAGATAGGACTGCCACCATCTACGGGCCCTGACCTCAAGCTAAAAGGTGGTAAAGTCCACCCCGTGGGACTCCAGTATCCTCATGTTGTACAGTATGTCCCTGCAACGATCAATAAATTCCTGCGGTCCTCATGGCGCTCACCTCCAAAGGCAGGAGGATTAAGCCTGGTCCATCTGTCCAATAGCTTCTGCGGATCGTTCGTCGTAGCTGGTCTGGGTTCAGGTATATCTGTTATAACTGGCTGAGCTCTGCCCATGGGTAGTTTGCCCGGGGTATGATATACAGTAGCTGCATGCCGTAGAGCCTGAGTAGTAGGGGTCTGTGTCCCCTCTCCTGCCTGAGATTTGGCTGGGTCTACCAGAAATAAACCGGCATGAGTCATAGTATCCATGAACTACAACATATGACGAATGACCTCCTGGAATACCGGTGCGGACATGAAGTCTACCGGGGCTGGCCCTGCTGCAGGCACCTCGACTTGCTCCTCAATAATAGGATCCTCTACTGGATCCACTAGTGGCATAGCTAGAGAAGCTCTGTGATGTCCTCATCCCCTACGACGGGCTGGAGCCCTCCCTCGGCCTCTAGAAACAGGGGGGAGGAGCTCCTCCCTGATCTGGAACATCAGCTACGCGCGTTCTCTTCATCTGTGAGAGAATAAGAGAAAGATACTTAGTATCACATCAACCGCACAATAGGAAATGAAGAAAGAGTAATTTCCTAACACCCTATAGCCTCTCGAAGATAAGTACGGACATCTCCGCACAAATCCGCAAGACCCTATTAGGCCTGCTCATAACTTGTGAGACCTACGTGAACCTAGTGCCTTGATAGCATGTTGTCACGACCCAATTTCCCATGTAGGTCGTGATGGCACCCCACGTTACTGCTAGGCAAGCCTAATAGTGAATTAGATAGATTATCCCTCTTTTAAAGGGTTCCCGAGTAATTGAATTTTCCTTAATTAAAAGATTTTAGGAAATAACATGTTTAAATAAATAAAACTAAAGCAGCTGAGTACCATCATAATCATAGTAATACTCCAAAACCTCGAATCTACTGGTATGTGCCAAGACCTGGTATCACAAATATATGAGCATCTAGTAGATTGCACAAAATTCTAACTACTGTCTGAATATAGAGTAGACAGAATAGAAATACAAAAGAGAGACTCTAGGGACTGCAGAACGGCTCAGGATGCAGCTCACCACTAAGCCTCGGGATATTTGGGATGCGCGCCAGTAGGACCGCCTGATGCACCTGACTTAGATCCTGCACTGTCAGTGTAGAAGTATAGCGTGAGTACATAAACAACATATACCCAGTAAGTATCAAGTCTAACTTCGAAGAAGTAGTGACGGAGGGTCGACTTCGACACTTACTATGGGCTAATAATATTAAGATAAAAGCCTTAGATAAACATAGGTTACGTAAATAATAACAATAATTCATTAACAAGCATGAGAAAAATAATTCTTTCACAATTTAGTAATTCCAAATATGTCACTTTCCTTATATGTTGTAACCTTACAAGCCACCACGTAATATCAAGGCACCAAGTATTATTATCAAGCACGATTTATGTCGAGGTCGTACAACCCGATCTAGAATAATGTGTACACTGTCGAGGGTGAAGCGACACGAATCATAGACACATCTAACTACTGCCGAGGCATTCGGCTCGCTCCACAAGAAGGGAATGATACTTTATAAGCATTTAACTTAAACATTATTAAGGATTAATACACATAATGATACAAATTTCATTAACGATCATTCACAATTTCCTCTGACAAGTCCTAACATAATTTAGGCACTTTATTTAATAAGTAGGATGCAAACATATCAAATAATTCATGATCCGGGTCCTAAACTACACGAACATAGGATATAGTAGCTACGCACAGACTCTCATCATCTCGTATGTATGTAGCCCCCACAATTAGAAACAAACATTGATTTAAAATCACCTATGGGGAAACTCCCTCTTACAAGGTTAGACAAGAGACTTACCTCGTCTCAAAGCTCACTTCTCGGTCACAAATTCACTCTAAAGCCTTAACTCGGTATTGAAAAACAGAAACTAGCCAAACATTATATAATTTGATTATTACATGCTCACAAGTTCATAATTTAACTATTATAGTAATTACCCAACCCAAATTCAAAGATTTCTAAAGTTCACCCCTATCCCACGTGCCCGGATTCCGGAAATTATTGAAGGAAATCGTTAACCCATAACCTTAAGAACTCAAGTATACAATTTTCATTCCATTCTATAACCATTTTCGTGGTTAAATCCCGTTTTTAGCAAAACCTAGGTTTTTCACCTAAACCCATAATTTTCACAAATTTACATATTAAAATCTACCCATAATCTATGTATTAAACTTACATTGGGTAGGAATTACTTACCTCTAAGTGTTAGGTGAAAACCCCTCTCCAAAAGCTCCAAATATCGCCCAAAGTATGAAAGAAATGAGTCAAAAATGGTTTAACTCCCGACATAAATGAACCCTTCTGTCCAGCTGTATTTCCGCACCTGCGAGATGACCTCCGTTTCTACGGCTCTCCTTGTGCATGTGCGAGCCCACTTATGCGGCTCTAGGTGCACATCTACGACCATGGAGAAGCTGCCTCTTTTCCGCATCTGCGGACTCCTTCACCCCAGAAGCTGGTTCGCTTCTGCGGACAATACTTCGCTTCTATGGTTCCCTCTGACCCCTCCTCTTTTTGCTTCTGCGAGCAAGGCGACGCATCCGTGGTGCTGCTTCTGCTGCCATTCCATAGCAGGTGCGAACGCACCAGATGATAAGCACCAACAGCTCCTCTCCGAAGGGGTTAACAAGCCCGACGATTCTCCGAATCCTGTACGGGGTCCCCGAGGCATCGACCAAATATATCAACGGGTTCATAAATATAAAACAGACTCACTCACACACTCGAAACGTGAAAAACAACACCAAACTAAGAATCACGCCCCAAACCAAATCGATTCAACTTAGGAATTTCAAGTTCTTTCAATTTACTCCGAATGCGCTGAATCGTACTTAAATCACTCAGAATGACACCAAATTTTGCGTGCAAGTCTTAAATCACCATACGGAACTATTCTTAGACTCATAATCCCAAACGGACCTCTATAACATCAAAACCTACTCCGAACCAAATTTAAAGAACTCCAATACCTTCAAATTGCCAGCTATCAATATTAGCGCTGAAATGCTCTCGGGTCATCCCAAACCCGATCCGAACATACGACCAAGTCCAAAATCATCATATGAACCTATTGGAACCACCAAATCCCAGTTTCGTGGTCGTTTAATCAAAATATTGACCAAAGTCAAACCTCAACTAGCCGAGGGGTGCAGGTGGAAAAACAGAATTGCTGATGGATTATTTAGAGGAAAGTCTTGTGGTGGTAGCCTCCAAATGGTTCATTGACCAAGATATCTCTCACTGGCATGTCTGGGATGACATAGCCTAGGCCTTCGTCAAATAATTCCAGTACAACATTGATATTGCACCAGATCGTAATTCCTTGTCCAATATGAACAAAAAGTCGACTGAAAGCTTTAGGGAGTATGCCATCAAGTGGAGGGAGAAAACGACTAGAGTTAAGCCACCCATGGATAACCACGAGTTGATCACTGTTTTTCTGGAGGCTCAATGTCATGACCCAAATAAACCCCTGTCATGATGGCGCCTATCGTGGAACTAGGCAAGCCGACTCATTTCCAAAACAAACCGATATTTCCATTTCAAAGATAATTTCAATGCTATTTAACATAAAAACCTTCACAAAGGAGTTCAAATCAAAACAAAAGTGCGGAAAAGAAAAGCCCGATATCAGGGTGTCACTAGTCACGAGCATCTACTACAATCTGTCTAACAATATCAAGGCTAACTCAGCCTGGAAAATACCTAAATACAACTAGAGGAAGATAAGAGGGAGAAGAGCAGGGGCTGCGGTCGCCAAGCAGCTACCTTGCTATCCCCGAGAAAAATCTGCAACCAAAATAATCAACAACCGCTACCGTGTCCAGCTACACCTGGATCTGCACACAAAGTGCAGGGAGTAACGTCGGTACGCCAACTCAGTAAGTAACAACAATAAATAAATACTGAGCAATAGTGACGAGCAATAAATCATATAACGTTCATATCGTGAAATCTCAATAAAATACCACATGCTTTAAAAATCAGGATTTGTATCAAAACATCTCGTTTAAACCCAGTTCCAGAAAAAAAAATTATTTAAAGATATTTTTCAACAGCTTTCAAACAAAGGCTCAATGCAAAGGTGAGCAAAACAATTGATGAAATCATAAACAGCCCCTCAGGCAAAACATCACTCATAAACAGCCCCTCGGGCAAACCTCACAGTCACTCATGCCACTCGAGCATACCTCACAATCACTCTTGCCACTCGGGCATACCTCACAATCAGTCATGCCTCCTAGTCACTCAGCACTCGGCACTCGCACTCAGTAGGTACCTGCGCTCACTAGGGGTGTGTACAGACTCCGGAGGGGCTCCTTCAGCCCAAGTGCTATATCAAGCCAAATCATGGCATAAATCACTCAGGCCCTCGGCCTATATCAAACATGCTGCGACATGCAGCCCGATCCCATAAATATCCTCACAAGTCAGGCCCTCAGCCTCACTCGGTTATAAACCTTTCAAGCCACTCTGGCAATTCAGTAAAAACAGTGTGCTCAGCCCAAAACAACATTTATATGCATCAAAATAGAGTAATAAAACTGAGTTATGCAGTAAACAGGTATAACCATGACTGAGTATAGATTTTTTTTCAATCGAAAATAGTGAGAGGAGAATAAGAAAAAGGCCCCTAAGGGTCCAAACAGCATTAGCACAAGGACCAAACATGGCATTCAGCCCAATTTACGGAAACTCTTTCTAAAACATATAAGTATCATACAATTTCCAAACATAATATGCAACTTTATAGTTACGGGACGGACCAAGTCACAATCCCCAATAGTGCATGCCCACACGCCCGTCACCTAGTATGTACTTCACCTCAAAATACTAGAATGATACAAAAATTCGGGGTTTCATACCCTCAGGACTAGATTTACGATCATTACTTACCTCAAACGGTCAAATCTCTACCCCGCAATGCTCTTGTCTCTGGACTCGGCCTCCAAATGCTCCAAATCTATTTACAATCAGCACAATACCATCAATATACACTAATGGAATGAATTCCACAAGAAAAGGTATCAAATTAGACCAAAACCCAAAATTGGCTCAAACCCGCCCCCCCGTGTGCACGTCTCGAAATCCGACAAAATTTACAAAACTAGAAATCTCATTCACTCATGAGTCTAATCATACCAAATTCATCAAAATCCGACATCGTTTGGTCCTTCAAATGCTTAAATTAAACTCTTAGAAATTCCAAGCCCTAACCCCTCATTTTCACTAATTACAATGATTAAACAATGGAAAATCACCATGTATACAAGTATTAGGGCTCAAGCAACTTACCTCACTGATAGCCCTTGAATAACCTTTCGAAAATCACTCCAAAAGCTCCAAACACTGACTTGCAAATGGTGGAAATGAACTAAAATTTGCGAAGTGCTATCTATACATTCTGCCGAGCTTTTCGCACTTGCGGCCTATTCCACGCGCCTGCGGGACCGCACCTGCAGTCAAAAATCCTCGCACCTACGAGAATCACTTAAACTCTCAGCCTCCGTACCTCCGCCCAGGTCTCGCACCTGCGGGCTCGCAGGTGCGTCCAAATCGTTCGCGCCTGCGCTCCAGCCTTGGTCACCCATTTTCTGCATCTGCGCTTCACATTCTCGCGCCTACGGTAGCGCACCTGTGCATTTCCTTCCGCTTCTGCGAAGCCTACCCAGTGCCCTCCTTTCCGCATCTGCGGACACCCCTTACGCACCAGCGACCTCGCACCTGCGACTCCTCCTTTCGCAGGTGCGGAAATAGCAGTAGCAGCAGCTTCAGCTGCATTTTCCAACTTCGACAAATCCGTTAACCACCCGGGATCAACACGAGGCCCTCAGGACCTTAACCAAAAATACCAACAAGTCATATATTAACATACAAACTTAGTCGAACCTTCGAATCACTCAAAACAAAATCAAATCACCAAATTATCCTCGGATTCAAGCCTAAGAACTTTTAAATTTCTAAATTCGGCAACCGATGCCGAAACCAATAAAACCACGTCCGAATGACCTCAAATTTTGCACAAACATCAAAAATGATGCTATGAACCCATTCCAACTTCCGGAATTCCATTCCGACCCCAATATCAAATTTTCCACTACCGATCAAAAATTGCCAAATTTCCAATTTCGCCAATTCAAGCCTAATTCTACCATAGACCTCCAAATCACATTCCGGACGCACTCTTATGTCCAAAATCACCTAACAGAGCTAACGGAACCATCAAAATTCAAATCTGAGATCGTTTACACATGGGTCAATATCCGGTTGACTTTTCCAACTTAAGGTTCTAAATAAGAGATTAAGTGTCTCATTCCACTCTGAAACCACTCCGGGCCCGAACCAACTAACCTAGTATATCATAATATAGATTAAGAACATAACGGAAATAGAAATGGGGGAAACTGGGCTATAACTTCCGAAATGACAGGCCGGGTCGTTACACTCAAGAGCCTGATTACTTCCAGAACATGATATCCGCGATGGGCAGACCCTTTCCAAAAGAAATTAAAATAGGGGAGATAGTCTAAAATGTCCTCAAGACTAGCAGAATTGTAAGTCAAGCTGCTCTCAAAGCCACCACCCAAGCAATCGAAAATGGGTCGGGAAGTTTGGCAAATAGAAAGATAGAGAAGAAGGGTCCATGATGACCTCGGGATCCAGTAAAGTTCAAAGAGGGGCATCACCCTTATGTGCAAGTTCAACAGGGGAAATCCAGCTACCATCAACATTGCTATCCCCCGACAATTCCTTAATACTCTATGGGCCCACCACAATATACAATGTTTAATGCTCAATCCTATGCTCGGCCTCCCAATCAATAGGTACGGGCACCAGCTCCAATGCTCCCCTGACATTAGTAGTAAAATTTTTGACCACCCTACAATGCTCGTCCCAAGTAGGATTATGGTCGAGAGTAGAGGTCGGTGGAAAGATTCAATCCATTAGCTGAATCATACTCTAGTCTGTTCCAGAAGTTGAAGCATATGGGTGTGATTGGACCAATCTCTCCCCACCGTATGCGTCCCGATTCACATGGATTTCAAGAAAATGCTAGATGTGAATATCATTCAGGTGCCCCGAGGCATAGCTCTGATGACTATTGGACTCTGAAAAAAGCCATAAAAAGACTCATTGCTGTAAAATTGAATGTAGTGACAAATGGCAAGGACCCTTCTAATGTGACCAACAACCTCTTGCCAGTACACCATGATGTTCATTTTCTAGGAATGATTGGACGAGATCAAGAATACAAGCTGGTTGGTCAATGGAAATGACAGTGGGAATGATTCCATAGGGAACCAAACTGGAAGTAAGTTCAAGTCGATATGTGTCGTTGATTGTGAAAGGCGACCCGAGCTCAGAAAATGCAAATTTATTTGTTCCCAAGGTCTCGAGGTTGGAATTTCACTCCAATGTTCCAAACCCAAGGTTGTATGTCCTTGGGGCCCACCCCATCACAAGGCAAAATCAGGACGGTAAGAAGGGTATAAAAGAGACAATCATAATCATGCCATACAACCCCGTGGGACAAACACAAAAACCATTCCTTGCAACTACAACAAAATTGTGGTGACCTACAAAGGCAAGGAAATCATAGACGAAGTCAGAGAAACTAGAGGATGGACTCGATCGGGGAAGTGTTACTCTCTAGAAGATTTGAGGAAGGCCAAGCAAATTAGAGAAGGTCAAATGCCAATAAAGAAACCAGTCACTGAAGAATAGGCGGAAGAGTTTTTGTAAAAGATGAAAGTTCAGGATTACTCAATCATTGACCAATTGAGAAAGACTCCTGCCCAAATCTCTTTGTTATCTCTGCTCATACACTCAGAAGAGCATGTCTGTGAACTAATCAAGATCCTGAACGAGGCACATGTCTTAGAGAAGACCATCGTGAATCAGTTAGAAAAGATGGCCAACAATGTTTTTGAGGTGAACAGAATCTCCTTTACTGATGATGAACTTCCTGAGGAGGGAGCCGAGCATAATAGGGCTTTGCACCTGATTGTCAAATATGAGGGCATTATGTAAAGCGAGTCATGGTTTATAGAGTCTCGGGTGTAGATGAATGCCCTATCTCTACCTTGCAAAGCATGAAGATAAATACAGATAGAATCTGACCTAGCAGTGTACACATACGGGCTTTTGATGGCTCAGCGAGAGATACCATTGGGGAGATCAACCTCACTATGATGATTGGGCCGGTTGATTTTGAAATTGTCTTCCAAGTAGTGGACATGGAAACTTCTTATAACTTTCTTCTTGGAAGGTCATGGAGCCATCCGACCTGATCTATGCCATCCACCTTGCATCAGGTGCTCAAATTCGAACACGACATGCAAGAAATTATTTTTCACGGAGAAGACGCATCATCCATTTATAAAGACCCATTAATATCGTGTATTGAGGCCAAGGAATGATGTCATTCCATTGTCTATCAGGCTTTCGAAGTGGTTGTTGTGGACCATGTTGAGGAAAGAAAGCCCATTATACATCCTTGTCTCTCCGCCACATCTATAATGGTGGCTGCACTTAAGCTGAGACAAGGTTATGAACCAGGAAAAGGCTTGGGGGCATCATTGTAAGGAATTTTGGAACCCATTTCTCTGTTCAGTAACAAGGGTACTTTTGGTTTAGCCTTTAGGCCAACACAAGCAGACGAAGGAAAAACCAAGAACCTCAAAAATCATGGGAGGGTCTTGCAGCAACCTATCCCTCACATTTTCTACACTTTTGTCAAGACACGACTCCAAGAAGGTTAAAATTCCTCGGTGCAGGCAAACATGGATGAAATTTGCCATGGCCTCAGCCAGATATTTCCTGAAGTGAATATGATGCAGGCTGGTAACTGCCCGACCAGCCGTAGCATGGTGGTAAATGCATGATTGCCCGACCGGCCGTAGCTCGGTGGTAAATGTGTAACTTCCTAACCGGCCATAGCTCGATGGTAAATGCATGTCTGCCTGACTGGCCTTAGCTCGGTGGTAAAGGTGTAACTGCCCAAGCGGTCGTAGCACGGTGGTAAATGAATATGCATGACTGCCTAACTGGCCGTACCACAGTGGTAAATGCATGAAGATACATGTATCACGATATTATAAAAACTAACATCTTTATCAAATACCTCAATGGAGACTTAGGAACATACTTAGACATTCTTGAATATCACTTTTACAGGAATGAATAACATAGACATCCTTAACTGCTAAGAGTAGAATCACTTATGGAATAGCATTACGTTTACGTATCGTTACTTGAATCATGCCAAAAGAAGAAAGGATTAGCCTTAACATACCTGAGCCGATTCTCTTGATAACCCCTCTAACACACGTCTTTTTCAAAAAACACGTAACGACAGATCGAAGTAGGAAACAATCTGTATGATATGCTTGAGAAAGATTGCACTGTACTCCCTTAGAATCGCAACATCCCATTCCTATTATGCTAAGAAGTCTCATATAAATTGTGTAGAAGTAACTCACATTACTATCATATCATAAACCTCAACTCTCCATTATCTAACATTAAAATCATTGAAAGGAGGATCTCTAAGTTACATTACTAATAAATAACCAAACAAAATTAATTATACAAAGGACTTTCACGTGTAAACAAGGCACCTCATGTGTTATGACTCATCATGTACATTGGTGCGATCTTGGCCTAACTTAGTGCCATGTGGCAAGCCATAAAAAAACTTTTATCCACTTAATCCAATTTAATACCATAATTATCCCCACAATTAATTAATTATCCATATAATTAAGAATTATCTCAAATTACTTAAAATACTACTTACTTTTAACACACATCGCCGAAACTCATTTTCTTCGATTCACTCTCTGACCTTTATAGCACTTACTTATCACTTGCTTGACATATCATAAATACTTATAACCTAGAAAATAGTCTTGTCCTCATCCTAAAGTACTACTTTTAAAATATTAATAAATTATGGTACCATATAAAATCAATACATACACTATTATTTAATTAACACATCCATGTAAAAATACATATATTTTCTCAATTTCTAATTTTCCTAATCACATATAAAGAGTACAAATTTTCATTCACTTAATTCTTAAAATGGTAAAAAGATAAGCTTCTTTTCTTGTGAGAAAATAATTTCTATCTTTATAATAAATAAAATATCATAAACTTTCTCATATTATGTGTATAATTTAAAGCATATTCGGAAGTAGTAATATTAATATCTATATAAAATTATATCAAATGTATATAACGGTATCAAAGTTGTTAAACTTACGGGGTCTTACAATAACATAGTCACAAATCCTCTATAATCTCATGAATGGTCTTAATCCCTTCAAGTTCACATGGATTACTACGACTCATCCTAATATTAAAGTACGGGATGTAACAACACCATGCTCAACGACTAGGAAGCAACTCCTCTCCCCACAAGGAAAGAGCCTTGGTAGTTTGTTTTTTTAGCTTATATTTTGTATTTTGGGTTACTTTCAGGGTTGTAATCCAAACATCTTAGTATGATTATCTATTTTGATGTTAACCCTTCTATCCTTTCAAATTCAATGAAATGCAGTTTAGTTTCTTATTAATTTTGTATCTTTTCCTTTTCCTAATTCCTGCCATTTTGTTTTCATTCAGTTTTGTTAACGTCGGCTTTAATAACATGACATGCATACGGAATTCATGCCCAGATCTCAAAAAGCTGTCTAATTTCAAAATAATGCATCAAGAGGTCAAATACGATGAAGATGAGGCTGCTGAGGAAATAAAAAGAGAGTTGGAACAATTTAAAAACAAGCCTAAGCCCAACCTCAATCAAACAGAGCCAATTAATATAGGAGGCCATGAAGAAGTTAGAGAAACAAAGATAAGCATTCACAGTGAACAAGAAACTAGGGATGCATTGATTCAAATTTTATTTGAATATAGAGTTGTGTTTGCTTGGTCTTATGATGATATGTCGGGTTTAAGCCCTGATTTAGTGGTTCATAAGCTTCCCACGTATCTTGATTTTCCCCCACTCCAATATAAGCAATGAAAATTTAAAGTGGACATGAGTGATAAAATCAAAGAGAAGATAATGAAGCAACTGAGCGCCAACGTAGTCAAATTCGTACGGTACACCACCTGGTGGCAATTGTTGTGCTTGTGCCAAAGAAGGACGAAAAAACCAAAGTCTGTGTTGACTACAGGGACCTGAACAAAGTATGTGTTTACCAAACATCCACATACTTGTAGATAATTGCTCTAAGCATGAGATACAATCTTTTATGGATTTCTATGTCGGATACCACCAAATTCTAATAGATAAGGATGATGCAGAAAAGACCTCTTTCACCACTCCATGGCGTACTTATTATGACAGGGGCATGCGGTTTGAAGAATGCAAGGGCAACTTACATGAGGGCCATGACCACAATTCTTCACGACATGATACACAAAGAGATTGGAGTATATGTCGATAATGTCATCATAAAATCAAAGACGCAGGCTAATCACTTGCGTGATTTGAAAAAGTACTTAAGCTCAATCCAGCCAAGTGTGTATTTGGGGTTCCATCTAGGAAACTCCTCGGTTTTATAGTCAGCCAGAGAGGCATCGAATTGGATCCATCTAAGATAAAGTCCATTGGAGCTGTGCCACCCCCGAAGAAAAAAACTGAAGTTATGAGTTTGCTTGGGAGATTAAACTATATCGGTAGGTTCATTGCTCAGCTCACAACCACATGCGAGCCCATATTTAAGTTGCTGAAAAGGGATGTTGCTATTAAGTGGACGGACAATTGCTAAAAAGCTTTTGACAGGATCAAAGATTATCTGTCAAACCCCTTGTACTGGTCCCACCAGAACCTGGTAGGCCTTTGTTTTTATATCTATCAGTGATGGATAATTCCTTTGGATGCTGTCACGACCCAAAATCCTAACCTATCGTGATGGCGCATATCTCGATACTAGGCAAGCCGACAATCTCAATAAATCATAATTTATTTTAAGTTTAAAAATATATTATTTAAACACAATCCACAAATCTCGTAAATACCGATACAAACACTCCCAAAACCTGGTGTCACTGAGTACACGAGCATCTATATATTACAAGTCTGGAAAATATGGTCTATAATAATCTGAGACCAAATATAATAAACAAAATATAGGGAAGGAGAGACAAGGTCTGTAAAACATGGCAGCTACCTCTGAATCTCCGAAAAATCGACTGTGTGAAAGAATCAACACCCCTTATGTCCGGGATCACCTGGATCTGCACACGAAGTGCAGGGTGTAGTATGAGTACAACCAACTGAGTGAATAACAATAATAAAGATGGAACTGAAAGTAGTGGTGAGCTTCTCAACTAAGTCCAAATACAGTACTTTCCAACATAAAAAGGTAGTCATGCTTTCAAGTTCAACATTTAAAACTCTACAGTAATTTTATAACAACTTCGAATGAAACAAAAGAGGATGTCTTTTAGAAATTTTCCAAAATAGTGATATATGAAAGTTGAAATGCAGCAATAATGAAATCAATGCATCCTCTTAAAGTAACAGTCACTCGGTCCTCCCATTCACTCCAGCCTTACAGTCTCTTTAATCTCACAATGTCAAACTTCGCCGAAACTCATTTTCTTTGATTCACTCTCTGACCTTTATAGCACTTACTTATCACTTGTTTGACATATCATAAATACTTATAACCTCGAAAATAGTCTTGTCCTCATCCTAAAGTACTACTATTAAAATATTAATAAATCATGGTACCATATAAAATCAATACATACACTATTATTTAATTAAAACATCCATGTAAAAATACATATATTTTCTCAACTTCTAATTTTCCTAATCTCATATAAAGAGTACATTTTTTGTATGCTTAATTCTTAAAATGGTAAAAAGATAACCTTATTTTCTTGTGAGAAAATAATTTATATCTTTACAACAAAGAAAATCTCATAAACTTTCTCATATTATGTGTATAATTTAAAGCATATTCGGAAGTAGTAATATTAATAACAATATAAAATCATATCAAATGTATATAACGGTATCAAGGTTGTTAAACTTACGGGGTCTTACAATAACATAGTCACAAATCCTCTATAATCTCATGAATGGTCTTAATCCCTTCTAGCTCATATGGATTACTACGACTCATCCTAATATTAAAGTACGGGATATAACAACACCATCCTCAACAATTGGGAAGCAGCTCCTCTCCCCACAAGGAAGGAGCCTTGGTAATTTGTTTTGGTAGCTTCTTTTTTGTATTTTGGGTTACTTTCAGGGTTGTAATCCAAACATCTCAGTATGATTATTTTTTTTTGATGTTAACCCTTCTATCCTTTCAAATTCAATGAAAAGCAGTTTAGTTTCTTATTAATTTTGTATCTTTTCCTTTTCCTAATTCCTGTCATTTTGTTTTCATTGCAGTTTTGTTAATGCCGGCTTTAATAACATGACATGCATACGGAACTCACGCCCAAATCTCAAAAAACTATCTAATTTTGAAATAATGCATCAAGAGGCCGAATATGATGAAGATGTGTGAGGAAATAAAAAGAGAGTTGGAACAATTTGAAAACAAGCCTAAGCCCAACCTCAATTAAACTAAGCCAATTAATGTCGGAGGTCATGAAGAAGTTATAGAAACAAAGATAAGCATTCTCACTGAACAAGAAACTAGAGATGCCTTGATTCAAATCTTATTTGAATATAGAGTTGTGTTTGCTTGGTCTTATAATGATATGTCGGTTTTAAATGCTGATTTAGTGGTTCATAAGCTTCCCACGTATCTTGATTTTCCCCCACTCTAATAGAAGCAATGAAAATTTAAAGTGGACATGAGTGATAAAATCAAAGAGGAAATAATGAAACAACTGAGCGCCAATGTAGTCAAAGTCGTACGGTACACCATCTGGTGGCAAATGTTGTGCTTGTGCCAAAGAAGGATGGAAAAACCAAAGTCTGTGTTGACTACAGGGACCTAAACAAAGTATGTATTTACCAAACATCCACATACTTGTAGATAATTGCGCTAAGCATGAGATACAATCTTTTATGGATTTCTATGTCGGATACCACCAAATTCTAATGGATGAGGATGATGCAGAAAAGACCGCTTTCACCACTCCATGGTGTACTTATTATTACAGGGTCATGCCGTTTGAAGAATATAGGGGCAACTTACATGAGGGCCATGACCACCATTCTTCACGACATGATGCACAATGAGATTGAAGTATATGTCGATAATGTCATCATAAAATCAAAGACGCAGGCTGATCACGTGTGCGATTTAAAAAGTTTCTTAAGCTCCATCCAGCCAAGTGTGCATTAGGGGTTCCATCTGGGGAACTCCTCGGTTTTATAGTCAACCGGAGAGGCATCGAATTGGATTCATCTAAGATAAAGTCCATTCGAGATCTACCACCCCCAAAGAACAAAATTGAAGTCATGAGTTTGTTCGGAAGATTAAATTACATCAGTAGGATCATTGCTCAGCTCACAACCACATGCGAGCCCATCTTTAAGTTGCTGAAAAGTGATGTTGCTATCAAGTGGACTGACGATTGCTAAAAAGCATTTGACAGGATCAAAGATTATCTGTCAAACCCCCTGTACCGGTCCCACCAGAACCTGGTAGGCCTTTGTTTTTATATCTATCAGTGATGGATAATTCCTTTGGATGCGGTCACGACCCAAAATCCTAATATGTTGTGATAGCACTTATCTTGATACTAGGATAGTCAACAACCTCAATAAACCACAATTCCTTTTAAGTTTGAAAATATATTATTTAAGCACAATCCACAAATCTCGCAAATACCGATACAAACACTCCCAAAACCTGGTATCACTGAGTACAAAAGCATCTATACATTACAAGTCTGGAAAACACGGTCTATAATAATCTGAGACCAAATAAAATAAATAAAATATAGGGAAGGAGAGACAAAGTCTGCGAAACATGGCAGCTACCTCTAAAGCTTCGGAAAATCGACTGTGTGAAAGAATCAACACCCTCTGTGTTTGAGATCACCTGGATCTGCACACGAAGTGCAGGGTGTAGTATGAGTACAACCAACCCATTAGGTAACAATAATAAATAAGGAACTGAAAGTAGTGATAAGCTTCTCAGCTAAGTCCAAATACAATACTTTCTAACATAAAAAGGTAGGCATGCAATCAAGTTCAACATTTAAAACTCCACAGTAATTCTATAACAACTTCAAATGAAACAGAAGAGGATGTCTTTAGAAATCTTCCAAAACAATGATATATGATAGTTAAAATGCAGCAATAATGAAATCAATGCATCCTCTCAGAGTAACAGTCACTCAGTCCTCCCATTCACTCTAGCCTTACAGTCACTCTTTCCTCACAGTCACTCATTCCTCCCAATCACTCAGCACTCGGCACTCGGCACTTGCACTCAGTAGGTACACGCGCTCACTGGGGGTGTACAGACTCCGGAGGGGCTCCTTCAGCGCAAACTCTATATCAAGCCATTCATGGCATAAATCAACAAAACATGTTGCGGCGTGCAGCCCGATCCCATAAATATCCTCACAATCAGGCCCTCGGCCTCACTCAGTCATCAACCTCTCTTGTCTCTCGGGCTCTCAGAAATCATGATAAGCAGCCCAACAACAATGATATGATGCATTAATAAATAGGAACAGAGACTGAGATATGATATGAAATGAATGAACATGTATGAGTGTGAAATTACAATTTAAGCATATAATGCAACCACATAAATGACCCTAGTGGGTACAAATAATAACAACATATGTCTAAGCATGATTTATAATACGAGTATCGGCTCAATTTTCTCTAACACATAGAGAATGTACTGGTATCAATAGATTATACAACTATACAGTTCCATGGAATTTGACCAAGTCACAATTCCTATGGTGCACGCCCACACGCTCGTCACCTAACATGTGTGTCACCTCAAAAACAATCGCATAACACATAATCCGGGGTTTTATACCTTCAGGACCAAATTTAGGACTTTTACTTACCTCAAACCATGTAATTCTTTATTCTGCAATGTCTTTGCCTCGTGAATTAGCCTCCAAATGCCTCGCATCTAGCCATAAATAATTCAATTCAGTTAATAAAATTTATTGGAATTAATTCCATAAGAAAATATTCATTTTTCCATCACAATTTGAAATTTAGCTCAAACATCGCCCATGGGGCCCACGTCTCGGAACCGGACAAAAGTTACAAAATCCGAAGGCCCATTCCACCACGAGTCTAACCATACCAATTTTACCAAAATCCGACCTCAACTCGACCTCCAAATCGTCAAATCTTATTTTCAAATCCCTAAGTCCAAATCCCTGATTTACACCTCAAAAACATGTAATCTAGTCAGATTATTCGATGATAATTCAATATTATTGACTAAAAATGATCACAAGTCACTTACCTCAAGATTTCCCGTGATTTCTCACTCAAAAGTCGCCGAACCTGAGCTTGAAATGCCCAAAAATGGCAGAAGCTCAGAAATCCTTCAATTTTATTCTGTCCAGGGCATGTCGCACCTGCGACCAGATTAGCTGCATTTGCGGTCTCGCAGGTGTGACAAAATGTCCGCTTTTGCGATCGCCCACAATGCTCCCTCCGCTTCTGCGCATTTCTTTTCGCACCTGCAGCCTCACAGTTACGGAAAAATGCTCGCTCCTATGCACTCTGCCTCACCAGCCCCTTACCGCTTCTGCGCTTGTCAAGCTCGCTTCTACAGGATTGCACCTGCTAGCCAAACTCCGCATGTGCGATTGCATTATTAGGCAGTAAATTTCAAGCAGTGTTCTAAGTCTGAATTTGATCCGTTAATCATCCGAAACTCACCTGAGGTCCCCGTGACCTCAACCTAATACACCAACAAGTCCTAAAACATCATACGGACTTAGTCGGACCTTCAAATCACGTCAAACAACGCTAAAACAACGAATCATACCCCAATTCAAGCCTAATGAACTTTGTAACTTCTAATTTCTACAAACGATTCCGGAACCTATCAAATCAAGTCCGATTGACCTCAAATTTTGCACACAAGTTATAAATGACATAACGAACCTATTAAAATTTTCATAATCGGACTCCGACCCCGATATTAAAAAGTCAACCTCCCAGTCAAACTTCCCAAAAATTTGACTTTCGCCATTTCAAGCCTAATTCCACTACGGACCTCCAAATAATTTTTCGGACACGCTCCTAAGTCCAAAATTACCATACGGAGCTATTGGAATCATCAGAATTTGAATCCGAGGTCATTTACACATAAGTCAATATCTTGTCAACTTTTCCAACTTAAGTTTTCAATTATGAGACTAGGTGTCTCATTTCATTCCGAAATCCTTTCGAACCCGAACCAACTAACTCGGTAAGTCATAAAAACGGTAAAGAATAACTTGAGCAGTAAATGGGGAAACGGGGTTATAATACTCAAAATGACCGACCGAGTAGTTACATTCTCCCCTTCTTAAACAAATGTTCATCTTCGAACGGGTTTAGAATCATACCTGGAATCTCAAATAGGTGTGGATATTTGCTTCTCATCTCCTGCTCAATCTCCCAAGTAGCTTCTCCAACTGGTTGGCCTCTCCGTTGTACCTTCACTGATGTTATGTTCATTGACCTCAGCTTACAAACCTGCCGGTCTAAAATAGTCACCGGCTCCATATCATAAGTCAAATTACCGTCCAGCTGCACTGTACTAAAATCCAAAATATGAGATGGATCCCTAACATAATTTTGGATCATGGACACATAGAACACTAGATGAACACCTGATAGACTAGTTGGCAAAGCAAGTTCATAAGCCACCTCTAAAATTTTCTTAAGTATCACAAAAGGCCCAATATATCGAGGGTTCAACTTGCCCTTTTTCCCGAATCTCAACACACCCTTCATGGGTGAAATCTTGAGCAAAACCTTTTCCCCAGCCATGTAAGCAACATCACAGACAACATAACTCTTCTGTCGAGACTGCACCATGCAAAGCCTCTCCTAAATCAATTTAACCTTCTCCAAGGCATCCTGAACCAAATCAGTATCCAATAGTCTAGTCTCACCCGACTCAAACTAACCCACCGGAGACCGGCACCGTCTCCCATATAAATCCTCATACGGAGCCATCTGAATACTCAACCGGTAGCTATTATTATAAGCAATGACACAAGCACGTAGCATATTCTCCAATATCTGAATAGTGCTCTCGGACTGTCCATCCGTCTGAGGGTGAAACGATGTACTCAACTGAACCTGTGTGCCCAATTCTTGCTATACTTCTCTCCACAATTGTGATGTAAATTGCGTGCCCTGATCTGATATGATAGAAACTGGCACACCGTGTAGGAAAACAATCTCGCGGATATAAATCTTAGCCAACCGCTCTGAAGAATAATTAGTACCAACTGGAATAAAATGTGCGGACTTAGTCAATCGATCTACAATCACCCAAACCGCATCAAACTTCCTCAATGTCTGTGGAAGCCCAACTATGAAGTCCATGGTAATACGCTCCCATTTCCACTCCGAAATTTTAAGTCTCTGAAGTAATCCTCCCAATCTCTGATGCTCATACTTTACCTATTAATAATTTAAACACCGGGCTACAAACCCAACTATATCTTTCTTCATTCGCCTCCACCAATAGTGTTGCCTCAAATCCTAATACATGTTTGCGGTACTTGGATGAATGGAGTACCGCGAACTGTGAGCTTCCTGGAGAATAAACTCACTCAAACCATCTACATTAGGCACACATAGCCTACCTTGCATCCGTAATACACTGTCATCTCCAATAGTGACTTCCTTGGCATCCCTGTCCTGGACCGTGTCCTTAAGGACAAGCAGATGGGGATCATCATACTGGCGCTCTCTGATGCGATCATATAACGAAGATCGAGAAACCACACAAGCCAAAACTCTATTCGGCTCGGAAACATCCAATCTAACAAACTAGTTGGCCAAGGCCTGAACATCCAAGGCTAAAGGCCTCTCTGCTACCGGTAAGTATGCTAAGCTTCCCAAACACTCCGCCTTACGACTCAAGGCATAGACCACCACATTGGCCTTTCTGGGATGATAGAGAATGGTGATGTCATAATCCTTAAGCAACTCCAACCACCTCCGCTGCCGCAAATTAAGATCCTTCTATTTAAACAGATGTTGTACACTCTGGTGATCGGTATAAACCTCACAATGGACACCGTACAAATCATGTCACCTAATCTTCAAGGCATGAATGATAGCTGCTAACTCAAGGTCGTGGACCGGACAATTCTTCTCATATACCTTTAATTGTCTGGACGCATAGGCAATCACCCAACCATCTTGCATCAGCACTGTGCCGAGACCAATACGTGACGTGTCACAATACACAGTATAAGATTCTGAACCTGTAGGCAACACTAATACTGAAGTTGTAGTCAGAGCTGTCTTGAGCTTCTGAAAGCTCTCTTTACGCTCATCCGACCACCTGACCGGAGCACCTTTCTAGGTCAATTTAGTCATAGGCGATGTAATAGACGAGAAACCCTCCACGAAGCGACGATAATAACCGGCCAAGCCGAGAAAACTCTGAATCTCAGTAACTGAAGATGGTCTGGGCCAACTCTGAACTGCCTCTATTTTCTTTGGATCCATCTTAATCCCTTCACTAGACACTATGTGTCCCAAGAATTCCACCGAACTAAGCCAGAATTTACACTTAGAGAATTTGGCATATAGTTTCTCCTCTCTCAGCCTCTAAAATACAATACCCAAGTGATGTGCATGCTCCTCCTGGCTATGTGTACACCAGGATATCATCAATAAATACCACGACAAATGAGTCAAGATACGGCTGGAATACGCCATTCATCAGGTGCATAAATGTTGCTGGGGCATTGGTTAGCCCAAATGACATCACAAGAAATTCATAGTGACCATGACGATTCTTGAATGTCGTCTTTAGAACATCCGAGTCCCTAATTGTCAACTGGTGATACCCATATCTCAAATCAATTTTGGAGAATACCCTCGCTCCCTGAAGTTGGTCAAATAAATCATCAATACGCGGCAAAGGATACTTATTCTTGATTGTAACTTTGTTCAACTGCCTGTAATCGATACACATCCGCGCAATACCATCTTTCTCTTTCACAAACAGAACCGGTGCACCCCAAGGTGACATACTAGGCCTAATAAACCCTTATCAAGAAGTTCTTGAAGTTGCTCTTTTAATTCGTTTAACTCAATTGGTGCCATACGATACGGAGGAATAGAAATGGGCTGAGTGCCCTGCACCAAGTCAATACCGAAATCAATATCCTTGTCGGGCGGCATACCCGAAAGGTCTACAGGAAATACATCAGAAAAGTCTCTCACTACCGGTACTACATCAATAGTAGGAGTATCTACATCAACATCTCTCAAAAAAGCCAAATATGACAAATACCCCTTCCCAACCATACGTTGAGCTTTCAAATAAGAAATTACCCTGCTGGGAATATAATCTAGAGAACCTCTCCATTCGATCATCGGCAACCCCGGTATCGGCAACGTCACGGTTTTTGCATGACAGTCCAGAATAGCATGACATGGAAACAACCAATCCATACCCAAGATTACATCAAAATCGACAATACTGAGCAATAAGAGATCAAATCTAGTCTCCAGTCCCCCAATGGTTACCACTCAAGACCAATATACAAGGTCCACAATAATAGTATCGCCCACCGGTGTAGATACGCAAATAGGTGAAACTAAGGACTCACGGGGCATACCCAGATAATGAGTAAAGTACGATGATACATACAAATAAGTAGAGCCAGGGTCAAATAATATAGAAGCTTCCCTGTGGCACACTGAGACAATACATGTGATCACTGCATCTGAGACAACGACATCTGGCTTGATAGGAAAAGCATAGAATTGGGCCTGACAGCCACCATATCGGCCTCCCCCTTTTGGGCGACCCCTAGTTGACTGACCCCTACCCCGAGCTGGCGGCCGGGTGGTGAAGTAACTGGTGCTGAAGTCATAGTTTGACTCCTCTGTTGCACTGGACCTCCCGAGCGATGAGGAAACTGTCTCCACATATGCCCAAATTCCCCGCACTCAAAGTAGCTCCCCGGTACTAGTGGTGGTGCGAACTGAATCGAGCATCGAGAACCAGAATAACTACTAGAAGCACCTGGGACAAATGAACCCTGAACTGAAGGGACACGGGACGAACTCTTGGCTGGGAGGCCACTGAGAGATGACTGGCCCTGATGAGAACTATATAAACCATGGCCGGATGATGCACAACGGAGAACTAGATGAACTGTCTGAGCGTGTCTGTAAAAAGGACCCCTACCGCAGTGAACCTGACCCCCTGAAGGAACACCGCTAAAATCACCTGGATCACGAGGCCTCTTGGGCTCCCTCTCTCCACGTTCCTAATTACGGGCCATCTCTATCTTTGGAGCAATGTCAACAACCTCATCAAAAGCAGCACTAGATACTCTATCCCGAGTCATAAGTAATTGTAGCTGATATGTGAGGCCATCAATGAACTTCCTAATCCTCTCCCTATCAGCGGGAACCAACCAAACTGCGTGACGAGCCAACTCAAAAAATCTCATCTCGTACTGCATCACAGACATGCCATCTTGACGTAACTGCTCAAACTGTCTATGCAACTCCTCTCTACGAGACTGCGGCACGAACTTCTCCAAAACGAGAACGGAGAACTCCTGCCATATAAGTGGTACTGCACCAACTGGCCTACGCCTCTCATAAGCCTCCCACAATCTGAAGACAGCCCCAGAAACTGAAAAGTAGTGAACGAGACCCCACTGGTATCTAGAATACCCGATGTCCGAATAATTCCCTAGCATTTATCTAGAAAACCATAAGCATCCTTTGACTCAGCATCAGTAAATGATGGGGGTCGAAGCCTCCTAAATCTCTCAAGTCTTCTCTACTCATCATCTTCCATAACAGGAACTATCGAG
This sequence comes from Nicotiana otophora, assembly GCA_000715115.1. Taxonomy (NCBI): domain Eukaryota; kingdom Viridiplantae; phylum Streptophyta; class Magnoliopsida; order Solanales; family Solanaceae; genus Nicotiana; species Nicotiana otophora. Next base: position 65,146 of record AWOL01S0005832.1, read on the forward strand.
GCCTGAACAGCTGCAGCTGGCTGGGCTGGTAGTGCCCCCGGTAACCGAAGTCCATGTACTACATGATCAGGAGTACGGGCTACAGGGGTATGAGTACCTCCCCCGGCCTGAGAAGTGGCAGGTGCAGCCTGAGCCGAAACCACCTGAGCAAGACCGGTGCAAACTATCAATATCTGGACCAAAGTCTCCTAAAGGCCTGGAATCTCAATGGGCACAGCTGGTGCCTGAGCTGGTCTTGTCGGCTCATCTATATCTGGAATCTGCTCCTGAGCTGGAGAAACTGGTGGTACTACATGTGCTGGTCCAACTATGGTACGAGCTATACCTCGACCTCTACCTCGACCCCAACCTCTACCACGGCCTCGGCCTCTTGCGTCCTTAATTGGTGGCACTGGTGGCTGACCGTCTGATCCGGTACTACATGTTCTCAACAACAAGTTCGCACGATAGAATAAAAGAATGTGAAAGTTTTCTAAGGTTTCGGCAGCCTCTCGAAGATAAGTACAGACGTCTCCGTACCTATCTGCAAGACTTAAATTAACCTTCTCATGACTGGTGAGACCTATATAACCTAGGCTCTGATACTAACTTGTCACGACCCAAACTCCTAACCTGTCGTGATGGCGCATATCTCGATACTAGGCAAGCCGACAACCTTAATAAACCACAAATTCTTTTAAGTTTGAAAATATATTATTTAAACATAATCCACAAATCTCGTAAATACCGATACAAACACTCTCAAAACCTCAAAACCTGGTGTCACTGGAAAACATGGTTTATAATAATCTGAGACCAAATTAATAAACAAAATATAGGGAAGGAGAGACAAGGTCTGCAAAACATAGCAGCTACCTCTGAATATCCAAAAAATTGACTGTGTGAAAGAATCAACACCCTTTGTGTCCGGGATCACCTGGATCTGCACACGAAGTGCAAGGTGTAGTATGAGTACAACCAACTGAGTAAGTAACAATAATAAAGAAGGAACTGAAAGTAGTGGCGAGCTTCTTAGCTAAGTCCAAATACAGTACTTTCTAACATAAAAAGGTAGGCATGCTTTCAAGTTCAACATTTAAAACTCCACAGTAATTTTATAACAACTTCGAATGAAACATAAAAGGATGTCTTTTAGAAATTTTCCAAAACAGTGATATATTACAGCTGAAATGCAGCAATAATAAAATCAATGCATCCTCTCAGAGTAACAGTCACTCAGTCCTCCCATTCACTCTAGCCTTACAGTCACTCTTTCCTCATAGTCACACATTCCTCCCAATCAATTAGCACTCGTCACTCGACACTCGCACTCAGTAGGTAACTGCGCTCACTAGGGGTCTGTATAGACTCCGAAGGGGCTTCTTCAGCCCAAGCACTATATCGAGCCAATCATGGCATAAATCAACAAAACATGTTACGGCGTGCATCCCGATCCCATAAATATCCTCATAATTAGGCCCTCGGCCTCACTCAGTCATCAAACTCTCCAGTCTCTCGGGCTCTCAGAAATCATGATAACCAGCCCAACAACAATGATATGATGCATCAATAAATAGAAACAGAGATTGAGATATGATATGAAATTAATGAACATGACTTAGTGTGAAATTACAAATTGAGCATATAATTCAACAACAGAAATGACCCCAGTAGGTACTAATAATAACAGCATATATATATATAAGCATGATTTATAATACGAGTTTGAGATCAATTTTCTCAAACACATAGAGAATGTACTGGTATCAGCAGATTATACAACTATACAGTTCCATGGAATGTGACCAAGTCATAATTCCTATGTGCACGCCCACACGGCTGCCACCTAGCATGTGTGTCACCTCAAAACCAATCACATAACACATAATCTGGGGTTTCATACCCTTAGAACCAAATTTAGAACTGTTACTTACCTCAAACCATGTAATTCTTTATTATGTAATGGCTTCGCCTCCTGAATTGGCCTCCAAACACCTCGAATCTAGCCACAAATAATTCGATTCAGTCAATAAAATTTATTGGAATTAATTCTATTAGAAAATATTAATTTTTCCATAAAAATCCGAAATTTAGCTCAAATATTGCCACTGGGGCCCACGTCTTGGAACCCGACAAAATTACAAAATACGAAACCGATTCAACCACGAGTCTAACCATACCAATTTTACCAAAATCCGACATCAACTCGACCTCCAAATCTTCAAATCTTATTTTCAAATTCCTAAGTTCAAATCCCCGATTTACACATCAAAAACATGTAATCTACTCGGATTATTCGATTGTAATTCAATATTAGTGACTAACAATGATCACAAGTGACTTACCTCAAGATTTCCCGTGATTTCTCGCTCAAATATCACCCAACCCGAGCTTGAAATGCCCAAAAATGGTAGAAGCTCGGAACTCCTGCAATTTTATTCTGTCCAGGGAATGTCGCACCTGCGAACAAATTAGCCGCATCTGCGGTCTCGCAGGTGCGACGAAATGTCCGCTTCTGCGATCGCCCACAATGCTCCCTTCGCTTCTGCGCATTTCTTTTCGCACATGCGGCCTCGCAGGTGCGGTAAAATGCTCGCACCTATGCACTTTGCCTCACAAGTCCCTTGCCTCTTTAACGCTTGTCAAGCTCACTTCTGCGGGCTCGCACCTGCGAGCCAAACTCCGCAGGTGCGATTGCATCACTAGGCAACAAATTTCCAACTTTGTTCTAAGTCCGAATTTGATCTGTTAACAATCCAAAACTCACCCGAGGCCCTCGGGACCTCAACCAAATACACCAACAAGTCCTAAAACATTATACGAACTTAGTTGGGCCTTCAAAGCACATCAAACAATGCTAAAACCATGAATTATACCCCAATGCATGCCTAATGAACTTTGAAACTTCTAAGTTCTACAAATGACGTCAGAACCTATCAAATCAAGTCCGATTGACCTCAAATTTTGCACACAGGTCATAAATAACATAACAGACCTATCAAAATTTTCAGAATCATATTTCGACCTCGATATTAAAAAGTCGACATCCCCGGGTCAAACATTCCAAATATTTATCTTTCGCAATTTCAAGCCTAATTCCATTACGGACCTCCAAATAATTTTTCGGACATGCTCCTAAGTCCAAAATCACCATACAAAGCAATTGGAATCATCAAAATTTAAATCCAAGTTCGTTTACACATAAGTCAATATCTTGTCAACCTTTTCAACTTAAATTTTCAATTATGAGACTAAGTGTCTTATTTCACTCCGAAATCCTTCCGAACCCAAACCAACTAACCTGATAAGTCATAAAATAACTGTAAAGAATAACTTGAGCAGTAAATGGCTGAACAGGGTGATAATACTCAAAATGATCGACCGGGTCGTTACAGATGCATTTTGGGGCAACATGATGCGACATGCAAAAAGGAGCAGGCAATCTATTATTTGAGTAAGAAGTTCATCTTTTATGAGGTTAAGTATACATTTTTAGAAAAGACATGTTGTGCCTTGACTTGTGTCGCTCAAAAGCTAAGGCATTATCTCCTGACCTACAATACTTACCTCATATCTAAAATGGATCCTTTGAAGTACATCTTTCAAAAGTCAATGCCCACTGGCAGGCTTGCGAAATGGTATATTTTGCTTCCAGAGTTCGACGCCGTTTATGTCACTCGCACCGCAATGAAAGTATAGGATTTGGCAGAGAATCCAGTTGATGATGATTACAAGCCACTAAGCATATACTTCCCAAACAAAGAGGTCAACTCAATAAAGGAAGTAGTTCCCGACGACATCCATGTATGGAAAATATATTTTGATGGGGCTGTCAATATCAAAGGAGTTGGTATTGGGGCAATCCTTATCTCACCTATTAGACAACAATACCCTGCAATGGCCCGACTTCGGTTCTTTTGTACCAATAATAAAGCAGAATACGAGGCTTGTATAACGGACTAAAAAGGGCGATCGATCTGGATGTGCATGAACTATTGGTTATGGGAGATTCCAACTTGCTTATCTGACAAGCCCAAGGCAAATGGGAGACTCGGGACATCAAGCTTATTCTGTACAGACAATGTGTGCAAGGCCTAAGTAAAAGATTCAAGTCCATCGAGTTCGGGTACATTCCCGGGTTTCACAACGAGCTAGCTTATGCCTTGGCTACCTTAGCCTCGATGCTCCCTTATCCAGGCAACACTCATATTGATCCATTGAAAATCTAAGTTCGGAATCAACACGGTTACTGCAATACTATTGAGACAGAACCAGACGGTGAACCGTTGTATCATGACATAAAACGATTACTGAAAACAATGGAATACCAAGAGAATGCCAATGGAGATCAAAAAAGAATTATAAGGCGGCTCGCGGACGGCTTCTTCCTGAATGGGGAAAGTTTGTGCAAAAGGACCCCAGATTTGAACTTGTTCAGAAGCATAGATGCCACAGAAGTTGGGCGGATCATGAGTGAAGTGCATTCAGGGGTATGAGGACCTCACATGAATGGATATATTTTGGCGAACAAGATTCTGCGGGTAGGGTATTATTGGCTTACTATGGAACGAGATTGCTTCAGTTTTGTTCGCAAGTGTCACCAATGCCAGATTCGTGGTGACCTGATTCACTCGCCTCCTTCGGAGTTGCATCCCATGTCCTCTCCTTGGACTTTCGTTGCTTTTGGAATGGATGTTATTGGGCCAATCGAGCCAAAGGCTTCAAATGGTCATAGATTCATTTTGGTCGCCATTGATTACTTCACCAAATGGGTGAAGGCAGTTACTTTCAAAGCAGTCACCAAGAAAACAATGGTAGACTTTTTTCATCCCAACACCATCTGTCGTTTCGGTATCCCAAAGACCATTATCACTGACAATGCAACCAATCTTAATAGTCATCTGATGAAGGAGGTATGCGAGCAGTTTAAAATTGTGCATCGCCATTCTACCCCTTACTGACCAAAAGACAACGGAGCCATTTAAGCAGAAAACAAGAACATCAAGAAGATTCTCAGGAAGATGATCCAAGGGTCCAGGAAATGGCATGAAAAGTTTCCTTTTGCTCTCTTGGGATACCACACGACTGTTCGCACATCAGTGGGTGCAACTCCTTATCTGTTGGTATATGGAACGGAAGATCTAATACCATTTAAAGTCGAAATTCCCTCTCTCCGGATCATTGTTGAATTGGAGATTGAGGATGGATAAAGGGTAAAGACCCTATTAGAACAGCTAGTACTGATTGATGAAAAATAGCTAGCAGAAGTATATTTTGGCCAGTTATACCCACAAAGAATGGCACGCGCTTATATCAAGAAAGTGTGCCCAAAGCACTTTGAGGTAAGCCAGCTCATTTTGAAATGCATCCTTCCACACCAGATAGAAGCAAGGAAAGTTTGCCCTGAACTAGCAAGGACCCTACATCATCAAGAAAGTGTTACCAAAATGGGCCTTGCACTTAGTAGATGAAAAAGGACGGGTACCAGACATGACTATTAACTTTAAAGCATGATTTTCTCATATCGAGTGAGGAAGTCTATCATTGCTCACCATCCCAAATAGGTTTCACCCTTTTGTTAACCCTTTGAGCCGTATTTGCCTTCTTTGTCTTCCCTCTTTTTAGAACTTGTGTACTTATAAAAAAACAATAACAACAATATCAATCACCCAGTATAATCCCACTAGTGGGGTCTGGGGAGGGTAGTGTGTACGCAGACCTTACTCTGGGGTAGAGAGATTGTTTCCAATAGACCCTCGATATCCCTCCCTCCAAGAACTCCCCACCTTGCTCTTGGGGTTAATCGAACTCACAACCTCTTGGTTGTACTTATAAAAAAGCATAAACGAAAAACAAGAAAGGAAAAATAGTATAAAGAAAAATAAAAAAAATCAAACAACAAATCTTCTGAGTCAGTGAACTACGTCTGACCTGATTCCGAGCGATACATAGGCAGCCTTACTCTGGGTTCGGTCCCATCACAACAAAAAATCCATATTCCCAATACTCCAAAACTGGGGCAGAATCTTGTTTTATTTTACGCCTTTCTTTTTGGTAAAAATTGTTCCAAAAGTTGTAATTCAGTTCAAGGTTCTTTTCACATTTTCCATGTTAGGAACTTCTGATCGATTCGAGAATGTTTGAAGTCGTGCAAAGGGCATTTGGAAACCTTCCACATTTAGTATTTTAGTAAAAAAAAAAAAGGAAAAAAAATGAGAGAGTCTTATTGGTGAAAACCCAGATGGGTACCATAAGGCGATGGTGAGTAAAGAAATGAGAGAGGTCGGTTAGTGAAAACTCGCGAAGGGCGCTACTAGCCAAATGAGGGTCTTCAATACTCTGGTATGAGCATAACAAAGATAGTATCAAGATGAACATTTGCAACAAATTTTGAGAAATAGACAACTCTGACAGATCAGGCGTCCAGTCCAAAATGCATGTCATGATTTATTGAAGTTGGCACACATCTCCAGATAAGTCTCCTTATTTCTCTCCCCGAAAACGACACCTTTTGTTTAGACACAATTCCTTTTTCACTATGCATTGCTCTTGTATTTTTCCCATAATATTTCTTTGAGCCCCTTTGGTCTAATCTTGCATAAAAAGAAAAGCAAAGAAATGGCTTCAAAATTGGCTACAGCTTCCCCGTAATACCGAGCATAATTTCGGGTGCATACGGCATTGACGAAAGCATGAATCCATCTGTGATCTCTTTTGATAAGCTAAACAAAGTGTCTCAAAGAAACTAAAATGGTTGCCTAAGCAAGATTTGCTTCATGGGAAAATTTGATAAGCACTACTGACACAAACTGATACTAGGTGCAAGACAACTAAGTTTGCTTTTAAAGGATAACTTGCCTTGCCGTAGGGACAAGTGTTAGCGCTACGCTGGACATCCGGGTATGAAACAATTAGGTGGAATGTCGGAAAGCCAAGGTATCCACAATTCTAGATAGAGTATCCGAGCATAGCGGTACCATACTAATATAATCAGTTCTTTGACTACAGTATCCGTGAATTCACACTACTCAGGGCATCAAGGCCACAAACCGACCACCACTTTGAAAACTCACAATGTTTCTTTATTTGAAGAAGGAACAAAGAACTACAGAAAGGCGATTCTCAAAGGACGAATGTCACCAAAGGTAAGTTCCTCAAAATCTCCATTTTTCTTTTATTTTCAGCATGTATCACTTCTTTTCATACCTCCCATTTTCGTATCTTAACTCAGGTAGAACTTTTTTGTGTGGGGGATCCAGCTCATATTTTCGGGTAGAAGTACTCTTCACTCAGGCTGTTTTACGTAGCTTAACTCAGGTAGAACCTTTTTGCCTAGAGGGATCCAGCTCATATTTTCGGGTAGAAGTACTCTTTGCTCAGATTATTTTAGGTAGTTTTACTCAGGTAAAACCTTTTCACCTAGAGGGATTCAACACTTCATTCGTAATACAGTACGCCAACCCCTGGTTATATTTTCTTTATGTAATACAAGGTACCAACCCCTGGTTATATTCCTTTCAGTAATATAGGGCGCCAACCCCTGGTTATATTCCTTTTCGGTAATACAGTGTACAAACCCCTGGTTCCATATCATTTCAGTAATACAGGGCACCAACCCCTGGTTACATTTGTTTTCGATAATATAAGATGCCAACCCCTGGTTCCATTTCATTTTAGTAATACAGGGTACCATCCCCTGATTATATTCCTTCCTAGTGATACAAAGGTCTAACCCCTGGTTACGTTCCTTTTCAGTAAAACAGGGTACCAACCCATGGCTGCATTCTTTCCTTGTGATACAAGACGACAATGTTACACCATGTGCATCCCAAGGTGACATAATAAATATGAGACTTGTTAATCATGATTTAAATGATTTTAAAGTTATATATGACTATATATGATGTTTGGATAGAATATATAAAGTTTGGAAAAATCGGATTAAAGTTGTGGGAAAACCGACTAAGAATTTGCCCTGTAATGGAGCCTTTTGAGCAATATATTTCGTGTGCTATGTGGGATCTTTTTGGGACATATTATATACACAATTAAAGGTCTTGGAATGTAGTTTCCAACGCTCTTAACCATTCGTTCATACATCATCCAGATAAAAATATATAAGCTTAACCGTTCGTTCATACCACATCCGGATAAAAATATATAAACGTCTGAAGAAGGGTCAATGCGAGGGTGCCAAGTAGCACCTTTTTAACTTTTAAAAAAACGGGATATTTACATCCCTTATCCCTCTTTCTCCATTTTTCCAGAGACAATGACCAAATAACACCCCTAAACTTACCCTTAATCTCTCTACAAGGGCTTTAAACAAGATTATCATCCTGGGCACGAAATCAAGAAGCGATAACATTAAAACGATCCCTACGACATAAGTATCGCTATATCGCCTCTTTTTTTCTGTGTAGTTTGAATTTTGGAATGTATTTAATAGTTAATAAAATGCCTACATTCTGTATTTATGCTTTTAAATATCAATAAATGTTGATAAATTCGTTTCCTAATAGTTAGAACTCACGGGATGGTGATCGGAAGCCGTGAGTTCGAGTTATTTGACTTGTAGTGGACTATTTTGTGGGTTGTTTCGTGTTACTTTTGGGATGTCTATTTTGCTACTGTTTAATGGGGGTTTTGATGATAAATTGTGTGGAGAAACACCACATAATGGCGAAATGGTGGATTAGTCGTTCTTTGTAACATTTTCGGGGTGTTTGACACTACTATAATTGTCATTTTGGGTATGAAGTGATTGGGGTGTGTTGGGTTGTTTTAAGCTATATATAACATGGATTTCGACTTGAATCCACTGTAGGAGGTAATTATATTGTGTTCTTTCATGTGCTTGAGGTTATCTTGATGTTGATTAAGTTAAATGGATGGACTAGACATGAACTACTGAATAAAGTTGCTAATTGAGGATAGTTGGAGTTGTGAATTATTTTCTTTGTTATAAATATATGGTATAAGACTGGAATCATTGATGAATGACTTCATTATCATGTCAATGATACTGTTAAGTTAACTTAAGAAGTCTATAAGGGGTGATATGGGGTATACGGGTTTCAATCGGAGCTTGCCGCCCGTCATTAAGTAGTTGTAACTTGTTGTTGTTATAAGGTGTCTTGTTATTGATAATTATGTATTGTTGGATTTCTCTGTTCATTGTTATTGGTATATGGTATTGGAGGAGGCTCTTGTTAGAGGGGATATTCTGCCCAAATTTACATAAACAAGCTACTAGTTTAATTTGCGGACTTAGCCTTTACTCAACACTAATTTTGAATCTCTTTATGCTATGGTAGATTGAGTTGAGTTGTTTGAAGAATTGCTTGGAAGGTATTAAGGCTCAATGGAATAAAGGTATATTAAGGCTATCCCTTTTTTTCCTTTTGGAATGATCCATATGATACAAACAAAATGAGCAAACGCACAACTATCATAAATGTCTCTATTCATAGAAGCACTAGGAGTGCCTATGTTGTTGATTCCACGTGTGTCTTATTATTATATCTTCTGTTCATGGGTCTCAAAAAAATATGTAAGTTGATAAATTTTATCCTAAAGATCTTATTGACTTACTTCATTATGCATTGCATTCATTTGTACATGTACATTGACCCATGACCAGATAGCGTTATATAAGAGTATATTATATATATATGGGATATGGGGAAAGGTTATGGTGTTATATATGTACCACCACCTGATCAGCTGGTATACGTTTATGATTTTGCCCATAGAGGCTGAGATGATATGATGGGATGCCCTTAGAGGCTTGATGATGTTATGTACGCGTATACCTATGTATGATATGACATTTATACGCATACGCATGACATTATAAATATTTTCATGATTCACAGAGTTATTCGGACTTACAGGTTGAGTTCTTTACTCCATGTTTCTTTCATTTATTGATTTTTATTCCTTACATACTCAATACATTATTCGTATTGACTCCCTTAATACATGGGGGGCTGTGTTTCATGCCCGCAGGTGCAGGTAGACAGGCTGGTGATCTTCCTCCTTAGGATCCTAGCTCAGCGAGAGTTGGTGTGCTCCATTTGATCCGGAGCTGCTATTGGGTTTTGGTATGATACTTTTGTATACATATAAGGGTATGACGGGACCCAGTCCCATCCTTTACATAGTTTTACACTCTATTAGAGGTTTGTAGATAGTTATATATAGTTTGATAGTATGTGGCCTTGTCGGCTCGCCCTATTGTATTCCGCATGAATTTGTATATATGTCTTTTGAGTATTCTCTTCACGTATGTTATTCACACGATATTGCAGTTTAGGGGCAGATGTTATGCATGACCTATACTTATTTCATGTTTATATCTTAGACGTATGCTTAGGGGTGTTGGGTAGGTAGAACTCGGGCACTCGTCACAACCCACCGGTTTGGGTCATGACAAAAGTGGTATCAGAGCAGTTCCATTCTAGGGTTGTCTACAGACTGTGTCTAGTAGAGTCTTGTTTATGAGTGTGTTATGCACCACACTTATAAATATAAAACTGCAGGACATATAGGATGTTACCCTCCCTTCTTATCTTAGATCGTGCGATATAAGAATTCATTTTCCTAACGATATGTTATGTTTTCAGCGATGCCCAAGAAGGCTACAGCCACCCATAAGGGCAAGTCCGTGGATGATGAGACTACAAGTCGAGCGCCACGAGTTATCATGGCTCGGGGAGAGTCACATAGTGAGATTCCATCTCAAACTTCACAAACCCTACCCTCTCCGAAGGAGATCCAAGGGTCACCAGCTCCAACTTCAGCTCCAGCCCCAGTACCCCTAGTTCCTCAGCCAAATGCACCGGGCTAGGAGATGAGAGATGCTATTCAGCTATTGACTCGATTAGTGGCCACACATGCTCGGCGCCAGGAGGTAGGTATCGGTCATGAAGATAGGGCCATTAGTGTGAGGGTTCGCGATTTCATTAATTTGGACCCTTCCGTATTTACTGGAGCATATCCAAACGAGGACCCTCAGGTATTTATTAATAAGATGCAAAGAACTTTGAGGGTAATGAAGTCCACTATGACTGAATCAGTTGAGCTAGCTTCCTATAGACTTTGTGATGTTGCAGTTAATTGGTACGAGTTTTAGAAGTTGTCTAGAGGTAAGAATGCCCTTCCCACAGTATGGCAAGAGTTTACAAAGACTTTTCTTCGTCATTATTTTCCGCCAGAGCTTAGAAGGGCCAAGGTTAATAGGTTGTTGACCCTTCGGCAGGGTAATATAAGTGTTCGGGAGTATAACCTTCAGTTTGATTCTTTGGCTAGGTATGCTCCCACTATTGTAGATAAGATGGAGGATCAAGTTCACCGGTTCGTGATGGGGTTGGAGCCGCACCTGCTTAATGAGTGTATGCCGGTCTCACTTCAACCAGGCATAGGTATTTCTCGTATTTAGGCATACGCTCAGGGTGTAGAGGAGCATAAGTAGAAGCCGAGGGCCGATCGCGAGCATGATAGGGGCCAAAGTAAGAGAGCAAGATCTTCAGGTCCTTATAGTGAGTTTTGAGGTGGTCAGCGACAGTAATACCCGAGGTATCTAGCCCAGCCATCAGCTAGTGCACCCCCTCAATTTGCCGGTAGGAGATTTGATTTTTCCACATATTCAAGGCCCAATTAGAGTTATAGAGCCTCTAGTTCTCAGTATAGAGGTGAGTCAAGTCAGATGAGGCCACCCTTGCCATGATGTGCTCAGTGTGGTAAACAACATGTCGGGCAGTGCCTTGTAGGGTTGGGTGTTTGTTTTACTTGTGGTTATCCAGACCACGTTATGGTGCAGGTATAGTTCAGCCAGCAAGATCTGTAGCCAGTTCGTCATCATCAGTATGCCCCCTGGGCAAGGCTCACAAGCACCAGTTGGTCGTGGTAGAGGTAGAAGTGGAACATCTAGCTCGAGCGGTCCTCAGAACTGTATTTATGCATTAGTGGGTCGACAGGATCATGAGTCATCATCTGATGTTGTTACAGGTATATTATCATTCTTCTCATATGATGTATATGAATTGATTGATCCTGGTTCCATCTTATCGTACTCCACTCTGTTGGTTGCTAGTAAGTTTGGGATAAAACCTGAGTTGATTGAACCTTTTGAGGTGTCTACACCTGTTGGGGATCTATTAATAGCTACACGGGTATATAAAGACTGTATAGTAGTAGTTCATCGACGTTATACCGTAGCAGACCTGATTGAGTTAGATATGGTGAAATTTGATGTTATAGTGGGTATGGATTGGTTGGCTTCTTGTTATGCTAACATTGATTGTAGAAGCTAATTCTGGAGTGGAAAGGTAATACTGCATCTCCAAGAGGTAGGTTTATTTCCTATCTCAAGGCAAGGAAGATGATCATAAAGGGCTATATTTATCACTTAGTTCAGGTACAGGATGTGAAAGCAGAGTCACCGACCCTTCAATCTATCCCGACGATTAATGAGAAGGGCTTGAAAAGGGCTTTATCAGACCCAGTACATCACCGTGGGAAGCACCTGTGTTATTTGTAAGAAAGAAATATGATTCCTTGTGGATGTGTATTGACTACCGGTAGTTGAATAAGGCGACAATCAAGAATAAGTACCCGCTCCCAAGAATTGATGATTTATTTGATCAGTTTCAGGGTGTCAGGTGTTTCTCGAATATAAACTTGAGGTCTGGGTACCATCAGGTAAGGGTTAAAGAGAAATATATTCTGAAGACAACATTTAGGACCAGATATGGGCACTTTGAGTTTTGAGTTATGTCGTTCGGGTTGACCAATGCCCCCGCAATATTCATGGACTTGATTAATTATGTGTTCAAACCCTTTCTAGATCAGTTCATGATTGTATTTATAAATGATATTTTGGTTTACTCTCGTTTAGAGGCTGAGCATGGAGATGAATTACGTATTGTACTCATAGTTCTACAAGATAGGAAGTTTTATGCAAACTTCTCTGAATGTTAATTCTGGTTGAATTTTGTAGCCTTCCTTGGTCATACTATTTCGGGTGAGGGTATCTGAGTTGATACATAGAAGATTGAGGCAGTGGAGACTTGGTCTAGACCTACGACACCGACGGAGGTTTGTAGCTTCCTGGGTTTGGCAGGTTATTACAGGAGATTTGTAGAGGGTTTTTCTTCTCTTTCATCACCATTGACAAAGTTGACTCAGAAGCCAACTAAGTTTCAATGGACTGATGCTTGTGAGTGGAGTTTCCAGGAAGTTAAAGACAGATTGACTTCAGTACTGATTCTAACACTTCCAGAAGGGACCTACGGTTATGCTATATATTATGATGCTTCGGGCATTGGATTGGGTTGTGTACTGATGCAACATGGTAAGGTTATCGCTTACGCTTCTATACAACTAAGAAACCACGAGAAATATTACCCGACCCACGATTTAGAGTTAGCCACGGTGATTCATGCACTAAAGATGTGGAGGCACTATTTGTATGACATTCATGTTGATATCTATACGAACCATAAGGGCCTTCAGTATATATTCAAGAAAAAGTAATTGAATTGATGTCATAGGCGATGGTTGGATCTACTGAAAGACTATGATGTTGATATTTTATACCATCCAAGGAAGGCGGCGAATGTAGTAGCCGATGCCCTCAGCAGTAGATCTATGGGTAGCCTATCATATTTACAGCCACAGAAGAGTGAGATAGCTCATGAGATTCATCAACTAGCTAATCTTGGAGTTCAATTACTAGATTCAGGTGGTACCAGAGTTACTATTCAGGACACGATAACACTCTTTAGTAAATGAAGTAAAGGAACTCTAGTATGAAGATCATGTGCTAGCTCACTATAGAGATACAATCCCTCAAAAGGAGAAGACACCATTTGAGATTACAAGAGATGGATTCCTCTGATATCGAGGTATATTATGTGTTCCTAATGTGGCAGGGTTGCCCCAGCAGGTTATGGGAAAAGCTCACTATTTTTATTATTCTATTCATCTAGGAGCGATGAAGATGTATCATGATATCAGGGGAATATACTAGTGAGACGGAATGAAGAAGGATATAGTAGAGTTTGTCGCTCAGTACCCTAATTGTCAGCAGGTTAAGATTGAGCATCAGTAACCTAGTGGATTATTGCAGGCTATAGAGATTCCGACTTGGAAATGGTATGTGATTAATATGGATTTCATCATAGGCTTACCTCGTACCCATTATAAGTTAGATTCTATATGGGTTATTGTTAATAGACTTACAAAATCAGCACATTTTCTGCATGTCAGGACTACGTATTCAGTAGAGGATTTTGCAAGGCTTTAAATTAAGGAGATAATGCGACTTCATGGTGTCCCTATATCTATTATCTCAGATAGAGGTGCTCAGTTTACAACTAATTTATGGAGGTCCTTCCAAAAAGGATTGGGGACTCAGGTAAGTCTTAGTATAATATTTCATCCCCAGACAGACGGTCAGGCTGAACGTACTATTCAAACACTGGAGGATATGCTACGGGCTTGTGTGATGGACTTCAGGGGTAACTGGGATGATCCTCTTCCACTTATTGAGTTCGCATATAATAATAGTTATTATTCCAGCATTCAGATGGATCCATACGAAGCTCTTTATAGGCAGAAGTGTAGGTCTCCTATCGGATGGTTCGAGATTGGGGAAACTAAGTTAGTAGGACCAAAGTTGGTACCGCAGACTATTGAGAAGATTAAGCTTATAAGGGAAAGGTTATTACCAGCTCAGAGTCGTCAGAAGTTTTATGTAGATAATCAACGATGAGACTTGGAGTTTCAGGTAGACGACTAGGTATTCCTAAAGGTATCACCGATTAAAGGTGTTATGAGATTTGGTAGGAAAGAAAAGCTTAGCCCTCAGTATATTCGACCTTATAAGATTATACACAGAGTAGGTCAAGTAGCATATGAGTTAGACTTGCCTTCCAACTTGGAGTCTGTGCATCCAGTCTTTTATGTGTCTATGCTCCGTAAGTGTATTGGAGATCCTTCTAAAGTCATTCCAGTTGACGATGTTGATGTGTCGTACAAATGCGCACTTTTGACACTAATTACATAGACTTAAGCTCATCTTTAATAAGCATTTTAGGATCAATTCTTATGTAGTTTGGTGGTTTGCAGGAGATGAGACTTGAAGAACCGAGATCATAAGAGAAGTTATCAAATAGCTATGAAAGGATGCAAATGCGGCAGATTTGCGGTTGCATAACTGACATGCGTGCCGCAAAAGCATCGCATAAAGACTCAGTCTGCTCCAGATATGGATTTCCATGTATGCGGTCTCCTAACAGTTATGCAGACCGCATAACTGATCGCACAATAACAAGAGGAATTAGCTGAAGAATAATATGCGATGGATTATGCGACCGTAGAAGTGATATGCGGGCCGCATAACTGAAATGCGACGGAAAAGACTGGATAACTGTCAAGCAATTCTGCGATAGAAAAATGGTTCTGTGGAACGCAAATGCCTTATGCGGCTTGTTCTACGATCGCAAAATATCTCTAAAGGGTATTTTTGGCAGGTTTTGACCACGACTTTTAAACCATTATAAATAGATGATTAAGGTTTTTGTGTCACATCTGGTCTGACAGATAGAGGCTACACTTAGGGTATTGAATGCACCATTATTTTGGAAGCTTGTGAGATAAAATAAAAGACTTTGTCTATAATTGTAAGAATCATGACTTTATTTATTACATTGTTTTTGTATTCTAGTATGAGTAGCTAAGTTTAAATACTAAGGTTGTGAATCCTATGTGGGTGTAATGTTAATGTGTGTTCATCATTGAATGTTTATATAATGGTTAGTTGATTTTTATTCACTTCTCATGCGTTATTTGTAGTTGATGGTTGCAAACATTGACTAGTGTCAATTTATTTTATCTTTACTTGGGAAAGTGGGTTAGAGTTTGATAGAATTGAATAGCAAGAGCTCGAGACTCTAATCTTTGTTTAATAGAATATATTAGGAATAAATAGGTTCTACTTGGCAGAAATTGGTTGGTCTTAATTATCACTTCTTTTATATTTGGGAAAATCATAAAGAGGAACTACTATCTAATTATTGGAAAATATTAGTTAGTAACTTAGGAATCATTTGCATATCAACGGGCTTTCCATTTAGGAATATGAAATATAAACATTGCTAGCATTATTCCATTGATGGAGACACAACCTTGGTTTCTTAATCAATTTAATCAAATCATATCAACCAAATAGCTTTTATTGATAATTCGTAATTACAAAACTTGGTTTATAATTAAAGGACTAGATCTACGGCTTAAGTTAAGTATCACACTATTTTAGTAACTTATGCACTCCTATTCCCTGTGGGATTCAACCCCAACCTAGTTGGGTTATTGTATTTGACACCGACCGCTTTACACCAAGTATATAGGTGTAATTTGATCGTATAAAATTTTGGCATCGTTTCCGGGTAATACGGTTTTGCAATTACGAACTAGTGTGTACTTTACTTTATGTCTTCTTCTATTCCACTACACTTTGCTTGTTTTGCCTGGTGTCACTAGGTAAACATGGGCGAGCCGGAAGAAGAGAATATTTTTGCGGATATGGATGAGTATATTGAGGATACAAATGCCATTGTCCCTCCAAGATTTGATGTTTCCACCTTCAAAGTGGAACATAGTCTAATCCTAATGCTCAAGGTAGGGGAAATTTCCAAAATTCCACAGATGATGATCTGACACAACATCTCAGAACTATTTTGGGTGTGTGTGCGATGCACAAACAGAATCACATCTCAGATGATGCCCTAAGATTGAGGGTGTTCAAGTACTCTCTAACTGGAGAGGTAAGACAATGGATCTAAAATCTACCGCCTAATTCCATTCATACTTGGCCCGAACGTGTCCGATCTTTCCTAGCAAAATGGTTTCCACAAAGAAAGAAATTCGAGCTCCGGGATAAAATTTTCTTCTTCAAGCAATTACGAGGAGAGCATCTACATGATGCATGGGATAGATTCAAGCTATATTTGGTAAGGTCGTCGAATCATGGCTTTCCCTATAATATTCTATTGGAGAAGTTTTACATGGGCTTGGATCCTATGAGTCAATCCATAGCCAAAAATGCAGCGGATGGTACCTTTATGGACAAAACATTTGCAAGGGTCACACAAATCCTCGACAAGATGGTTGAACATAACCAAGCTTGGCACTCGGAAG
The DNA here is from genome assembly GCA_000715115.1 of Nicotiana otophora. Lineage (NCBI taxonomy): Eukaryota > Viridiplantae > Streptophyta > Magnoliopsida > Solanales > Solanaceae > Nicotiana > Nicotiana otophora. Next base: position 82,330 of record AWOL01S0005832.1, read on the forward strand.
ATGCCATGGGTGGAATTTCATATGGTACTCCCTCCTTGACCAACATGATTAAGGAGAACCAATAAAGATATCAGATAATTGTCGGGCTTGCCACCAACGTCAACATGTTGACAAAAAAGTTCACTGAAAGCCAAACAAAAAAGGTAAATATTGTGGAAGATGTGCAACCTATGTTGAATGAGGAGTACGAAGAAACAAATTATGTCAACAATCCTCAAGGAGGATATAAAAGACAATCTTACCAACGTTTATGACAACAACACCAATAGAAGTCTAACCCGCAAGGGAAAGGAAACTAACAATGGCGAAATGACCAAGGTAATTCCAATCAAGGAAATTGGAGTAACAACAACAACAATTTTTCAAATAGGAGTTTAAAGCCCTATGTTCCACCAAAGGGGCAATATTATAATTCTCCGCATTGGAAAGAAATCTCTTCAAAAGATTCCAAGTTAGAAAGCATGCTTGAAAGAGTGTTGCAAAATCAAGAGAGATCTGACACTTCAATGAAGAATATGACCGAACTAGTGGGTTCTCACACTGATCTATTCAAAAACTGGATATTCAAATTAGGTATCTCTCAAGAGAACAAAACCCGAAACTGAAGGGCACACTCCCAAGTGATACAATTGCCAACCTGAAAGGTAATAGAAGTGGTCCAACATCTCATTGTATGGCAATTACAACTAGAAGTGGGAAACTACTTCAAGGAGAGAATGAACAAGTAGTTGAAGTGGAAGATTTGGAACAAGAAGTCGAGGCACAAGTTGAGGTGCCAAATTTTGTTGAAGTTGAAAGACTCCCGAAGAAGGTGAGAAGTCAAGAAGTGAACCATGAAGAGGTTAAGGAAAAGGTAATAGAGGCACCAAAAGCTCTAGCACCAATTCCTAGGCCTCCTCCTCCTTTCCCTCAAAGACTTGCTAGGGAGGTTGACGATAGCAAACTTGAAAAGTTCTATGACATTCTCAAGCAATTATCAGTGAACATTCCATTTGTGGAAGCATTTTAAGAGATGTCGGGTTTTGCTAAGTACTTGAAGGAATTGATCACTAAAAAGAGAACCACCAAGCATGAAGTGGTGAATGTGACTCATCGGGTTAGTTCCATCATTTCCACAACCACCGTCCAAAAGAAAGAGGACCCTGGAGCCTTCACCATTACATGCACTGTTGGGTTGCACGATTTTGCATGAGCCCTTTGTGATAATAGGGCTAGCCTCAACTTAATGCCCCTTGCTATATACAAACAAGCAGGATTAGGTATGCCTAGGCCTACAAGTATATGGTTACAAATAGCCGACTGTTCAATAAAGCGACCGGTGGGAATTATTGATGATGTTCTTGTGAAAGTGGGGAAGTTTCTCCTCCCTGTCGACTTTGTTATCCTCGATTGTGCTGTTGATAAAGAAATCCATATCATATTAGTGAGACCATTCCTTGTTACCGGTAGAACACTCATGGATTCGGAACGAAATGAGATCAAGTTCCGAGATAATGACGAAGAGGTTACCTTTCAAGCGAGTAATGGTATGAAATTGCCACATGCATATGAAAGTATCTCAGTCATTAATATTGTTGATGAGGTAGAGGATGCAGTCAAAGTGAAGATGGAAAAGGGATGCCTTGGTGAGGGATTGGCGGTTATTTTGGTGAATTTTGATGGTGATGACATGGAAGGATACATGGAATTGGAAAATGCATTGGAAGGGCCCCATCCTACACTTATGCACCAAAGAAGCTTTCTCGAGTCACTCTTCCAGGTAAACCTTCAATTATCGAGCCACCACAACTTGAGCTCAAGCCACTTCCACTGCACTTAAGCTATAAATTTCTAGGCTCTAATAAAACTCCACATGTAATTGTTTTTTCTTTGCTGAATGATGTGCAGGTTGAACACTTATTGAACACCTTGAGGGAGCACAGACAGGACATTGGGTGGACTATAGTGGATATCTGAGGGATTTCTACCGGAATTTGTGAGCACAAAATATAATTGGAGCAAGAGAGCAAACCTAGCGTGGAGTATCAAAGAAGGTTGAACCCCTCCATACAAGAGGAGGTGAAGAAAGAAATTATAAAATGGTTGGATATCGGGGTTGTCTACCCCATTGCCGATAGTCCTTGGGTGAGTCCGATGCAATGTGTGCCAAAGAAAGGAGGCATGACCGTGATTCAAAAAGAAAAACTTAACTCATCCCAACGAGGACGGTGACCGGGTGGAGAGTTTGCATGGACTACCCAAAGCTAAATAGTGCTACTTGCAAAGACCATTTCCCTATGCCTTTTATTTATCAAATACTTGATCGGCTAGCGGGAAGGTCATTTTATTTCTTCTTGGATGGTTATTTCAGCTATAACCAAATCAACATCGCCTTAGAGGATCAAGAGAAGACAACATTCACATGCTCGTATGGGACCTTTGCCTTTAGCTGGATGCCATTTGGGATGTGCAATGCCCCGGCTACCTTTCAACGGTGCATGATGTCACTCTTCTCGGACATGGTGAAAGATTTCTTAGAGGTGTTCATGGATGACTTTTCTGTTGTTGGTGATTCCTTTGAGCATTGCCTTGACAACCTTAGGTAAGTGCTCAAAAGATGTGAGGAAATAGACCTTGTGCTAAATTGGAAAAAAGTGACACTTCATGGTGGACGAGGGTATTGTTCTGGGCCACAAAATTTCCAAGCAGGGCATAGAGGTTGATCGGGCAAAGATCGAGATCATTTCCCAGCTTCCTCCTCCTACTTCAGTAAAAGGCGTTCGGAGATTTTTGGGGCATGCCAGTTTTTATAGGTGATTTATCAAAGACTTCTCAAAAATTGCAAGTCCCATGTGCAAGCTCCTTGAAAAGGATGCAAAATTTGACTTCGATAAGAAGTGTCTCAAGGCTCTTGAGGAATTGAAATCAAGGCTCACCACGACACCTATTATTGTCACACCCGATTGGTCTCTACCATTTGAACTCATGTGTGATGCCAGTGGTGTAGCTATTGGAGCGGTACTTGATCAATGACATAACAAGGTTCTTCACCCTGTCTACTATGCAAGCAAGACATTCAATGGTGCACAAATGAATTATACTGTGACAGAGCAAGAACTAATTGCTATTGTCTATGCTTTTAAGAAATTTCGGGCCTATTTGTTGGCGCTCCAAAGTGATAGTCTACACCGATCATGCTGCTCTCTATTACCTTATGGTGAAGAAAGATGCTAAACCAAGATTTATTAGGTTGGTTCTTTTGTTACAAGATTTTGACTTTAAAGTCAAAGATCTAAAAGGAACAGAGAATCAAGTTACGGATCACTTATCTAGGCTTGAAGAACCAGGGAGACCAAAATAAGATCTTGAAATTAATGATGCCTTCCCGGATGAACACATATTGGCAGTGTCTAAAACCTTTACTCCTTGGTATGTTGATATCGTTAACTTCTTGGTTAGTGACCTTATCCTTGATGAATTGGAAGCTTATCAAAAGAAAGAGTTCTTGCGGGAGTGTAGGCAATACTATTGGGAGGAACCTTCTCTGTTTTGTATTTGCGCCGACAACATCATTTGGCATTTTGTTCCGGAAGATGAGGTAATTCAAATTCTCAAAGCATGTCATCACTCCCCAATTGGGGGCCACCATGATGAAAATCGTACTGCAGAAAAAGTGCTTGAGTGTGGCTATTATTGGCTATCGATCTACCAAGATGTAAACCAATTGGTCAAGTCATGCAATCAATGTCAAAGACAAGGGTCAATTTCTAGAAGGCATGAGATGCATATGAACTTTGTGATGGAGGTCTAGATCTTTGTTATGTGGGGGATAGATTTCATGGGTCCCTTCGTAAGATCTTACGGCATGACATATATCTTGGTTGAAGTAGATTACGTCTCCAAATGGGTCGAGGCAATTGCCTTGACGAACAATGAGACTAGGAGTGTAACTGCCTTCTTGCAGAAGAACATATTTACTCGGTTTGGAACCCCAAGGGTCATCCTTAGTGATAGTGGTTCTCACTTTTTCAACAAAGCTTTTGTCGGGTTGCTTGAAAAATATAGAGTTAAGCATATGGTGGCCACCCCTTATCATCCTCAATCGAGCGGTCAAGTTGAAGTTTCTAACCAGGAGATAAAAAAATATTCTAGCAAAAACTGTTAATGCAAACAGGACCAACTGGTCAAACAAGCTAGATGATGCATTTTAGGCATATCGCACAGCATTTAAGATTCACATTGGCACCTCACCATACCAGTTGGTTTTAGGTAAAGCATGTCACTTGCTAGTGGAGCTTGAAAACAAAGCTATGTGGGCATTGAAAAAGTTAAATCCTGACTGGGCCGAAGCTGCTAATCTAAGAATGACACAACTCAATGAGATGGAAGAATTATGTTTTCATGCCTATGAGAATGCAGCCATGTTTAAAGAAAGAATGAAGTTTGTTCATGACAAGAAATTTTGAAGCGAGAATTCAAATTTGGTGACTTGGTCTTACTCTTCAACTCCAGACTGAAGTTCTTTTCGGGCAAACTCAAATCCAAATAGTCTGGCCCGTTCAAAGTTGTAAATGTGTCTTCCTATGGCGCTATTGAATTGGAATCTGGGTACGGGACTCGAAACTTCAAAGTAAATGGCCAAAAGGTCAAGCATTACCTCGGAACCATTGGAGAAAGGCATTTTGTAGAACAATTCGCACTCAAGGATGGTCCTACACCAACCCCCACCATTGATTAGCCAAAATGGGGGCAACATCGTCATGTTGCGATGTTAATTCAAGCGCTTCTCGGGAGGCAAGCCATGTCTGGTAACACTTTTTGGCTAGAGTTTTAATTTCGGGAAGTCTATTTGCAAGTGTTGAACAGTTTGACATGTGTGTTAGAATGCAGGTGACCCAAAATACAAGGAAATAGGATTTAGGGGCATAGAAAATGGAGGAAAAGCAAGCCAAGCTTCAGTTATATTATGCGACAACATATGCGGCCGCATAAAATATTTGCGGACCGCATAATGGTCGCAAACACAACCAGAAAAATACAAACTGGGCCTTAATAAATGCGGTGAAAATTCATTTTCTATGGCCCGCATATGGGTTATACGACCGCAGAACTGATTGCAAATCTGTTGCGCACCACTCAGTCACTTACCCATATCATGACACATATGCGGTCGCATAATATGTTATGCGATGCACTGCCTCACCAGAACCTCTCAGGTATTAAGCCCTAAGTCCCTCGCTCATTTTCCTCGTTCATTTACACTCCCACACACATGGGCACAGAGCATAACCCAAAAGAAAAGAAATAAAATATCAAAAACATTAAGACAAACAAAATTAAAAAGGGGGAGGGGAATTGAAAAGGAAAGACCTACCTTGCTCGCGATTCAGACCGAAATTCTCCATCTTTCGATATCTGGTATGTCCATTTCCATCCTTTCTCTTGCTTAGACAACTTAAAGAGTTCAATCTGCTTTCATTACACTCCTCTTTATCCCCAACTCCTTGCTATGGGTAATCATTTGTGAGTGATTGTACTGAAAATCAACACTGGGGGAAAATGCATGCTATGGGTAAATAGAAATTTGGGGGTTCAAATTAGGGGGTAAGAATACAGTGAAGGGGTTGAAAAGTTGTGAAAATATGCATAATATATCGCCCTGATGGCTAAGTGTGCTTGTGAATTTGGGACTGAGTATGAATTAGGTGTTTGTGCATTTGCATGTGAATACCCTTTTGATAAGGAACGATGATCTTTGTGATCCGCATAACTGGTTGCAGTCTGCAGAGTCATTGCATTTTGCATGCTAGCAAGTTTTCTAGAAGCCCATGTGCGGTTGAGTTTATGACCGTAGAAACGTTTTGCGGACCGCACAATGGTCGCAGACAGTGGCAGAAAAAAAAAGCCAAACCTAAAGAATAAAATGCGACCAGTCTGCGGTCGCATAGTTGCTATGCGGCCACTTCTGCGGACCACACAACTTGTTTTGCTTCTGAGGGTTGTATTATGCGAAATGTTTTGCGGCTCGCAAAGTTGTTTTGCTATTGCATAACTAGTCGCAGAACTATTTTTATTTTTCAATTCCTTCCCATATGTTACCCATGCCTTATCATTTACTCACTTCTCATTAATTGACAAGAATATCACCAAAGAAATCTCTGGCATCGTGACAACCCACCAAGCGAGGAAAGAGACGAGTTGCTACTATAATCCCACAATCACAGCAATCACAATGCAAGCGGCCTGAATCATCCAGAACTTTATTTGAGCATTCCTCCCAGTCTGAAGAGGATGAGGCATAGATTGACCTTGTTCCACCAGTTGACCTCCATGCTGAAGCACGCCGAAAGAGAGGTGAGGATTTCAGGTTTGGTATCTCCGGCCCTTGGACTCTGTACCGAGATGGCCTGGCAAATAAAACGATCCTCGAAGAAAAGCAGCTAGGCTTGAACGGGTTAAAAGAACACTGCCCCATGTACTAGAAAACATCCCAACGAGGGGATGGGAGTTCTTCACTCAGGTTTCGGGGGAGTACAACGAGACACTCATTAGGGAATTCTATGCTTCATATGTTGCAGCCATGAACGGTGAACATAAGAGAAACTGTATATTCTTAGAATCTGTCTAAGTTCGAGGGTTTGAAGTACTCAATGATGCCTCATCAAATAATGATAGATATTTTGAAGAATGGGAACCAGGCACTGTAGAATTTGACGCAAAGATTGTAAATAAGGAATCCGAGTGTGCTTGGGTGGGCTTTGTCATAGCCAAGGGAACTCTATCCTGAATCTCTCTACGCCAGAAGCTTCACAACAGGGATCTTATGCAAGAAGGTCAGTATTGGCTCAGTTTCGTCTGTTCTCATATAATGCCCTCTAGAAATGAAACCGATATAAGTATTGAGAAGGCGATACTCATTGCTTGTATCATGTTGGGTATCAAAGTTGATGTGGGAGAGCTTATATTCCTTGAGATTGGGATCCAGGCAAATCATAAAGAAACCTCGCTCTCATTTCTATGCATAATCCATGCTTTGTGTAAAACTAGGGAAGTTCCTCCTTTCCCCAAACATGATCGTATAGAGAAAGCTATTCAGGACGTTGACATCACAGGGATCAATGATGTTGCGGATAAAATGGTCGAAGATCGACGAGAACCTTCACTCACTCCTCTTCTAGCCTCAGTAGAACATGTTGCCTCATCAGTGCCAAACGCTTCCTCCGCACCAGCCACCTCCACATCCACTCTAGACCAGCCACTTCGACACCATCTATCTCACTGCCTACACTTTACAAGCTTTGTCTACTGGCACAACATGCAAATGCCAAAGTAGAAAAATTGACAAAAAAACTTCCATATCTCATCTGGCAAGCACTGGATCCAATCCAAACCTCAGTAAGTGCTCTTCAAAAATAACATCTATCATATGAGGATCGACTCAAGCACTTTGAAGTGCACCTTGAGAGGGTTGAGCGAGGCGGAGCTGTGAACATGCCTCAACTGAAAAAGGATGTAGCTGAGCTCAAGTCAGAGCTACATAAGATGCAGACACTGAGTTTGATTTGACCTTCTTTCTTCCGGTGGAAGGGGAGCAGGGCACTGGAACCTCATACATACTAAGCCTTGACCTTCATTTCACAAACCTCATGCCAGCTGAGGTAGCCCATGGTACTGAGGTCTCACAAGCACCGAGCTCCGTTGCACACACCAATGATCCTACAGCTGAGGAATCAGGAGAGTCTTATGAGGGAACTGATGAAGAGAAAACTGATTAGGAGAGGATACTTGAGGAGGGTGATGATCATATGTACAATAGAGTCAAACAGGTTGATATTTCTACAGATACACTGGGTGAGGAGGAAGAATATGTACAGACAGCCATTGCACAGTCCCTTGCAGATATGGTCACCAAAGCTACTACCACGACCACAAAGCCATCATTGGGTGAGGCTAGCAGCTGCCAGGTCCAAGACCCAACTTCGCAACTGGAGGAGCTTCCTATTTTGGTCTCGGACACCACTATCTAGTCAAATGTTCCACCCACTGCCTCCACAGTGGCGCCCTTCAGCCTCACGGCTGCGTCAGATGCTCCAACCTCTCCAAGCGCCTAGTGCGCCCCAGGAAGCCCCAAAATCTTTCTCTTACTTTCTCATTGCATTGGGAACAATACATGCTCTTCGGTTGGGGGAAGGGTAATAAACTTTTTGCACCTTGGATATAAACTCTTAATCTTAATAATGTAGATTTATATATAGCAATGAATTCCCCTTGGTTTTTCTTCGTTGGGTTCTTTTGCAAGGGTGTAATAGTAGAACCATGGCCACAAAACATTTTTTGACTTGTTTAATACTTTTTTTCTAGCTTCAAGCATGTAATAAGCTTTTGTTGATTAAATTGCATCCTTCAAATTTGTAAATAAACGGTTAGTTATTCTTGTAAAATCGAGGCTCGCTCTTTTACTTTGTGCTTACTTAGAATCTCAAATATCATGTGATGTAGCTTTGAGTTGCCTTGTATTCACTTGAATACTGAAATGATGTCGATTCAAACAGTTCATGCGTTGAGAGTGGGTGAGAATTTGTGTAAATAATGCATGTGCTCAATTTGTAATGTCTAGAACCTGTCCGGTTGGTTTCTTAATGCAATTCTCAGGTTGATGATTGGGTGTTGAAAAGATCTTAGGCTCTCTTTGTGATTGCTAACTAGTGTTTGACCAAATTGACCTTCCTGGTACATCTATTATCCTAGTTACCCCCTGTTGAGTCTTTAACCTTTTATTTGGCTACTACATCACAAACCTTTACTCTCTTTTTTGAAATAATTCCCTCTTTTGAACCCGTCCCTCCTTGAGTGATTAATAATGAGGCTAAAATCCTAAGTTGGGGGTGTCGGTGTTAATTGAAAATTGGTAAGGTTGTACATGGTGTGTAGAAGCAAATACCTCAAAGTTGTGTATATAAAGATATTCAAGCTCCAAAATAAAATCATTTGTATAAAAATAAATGAAGAGATACTTTGAGGTGGTTCTATGTCGGTAACTAGAATTCAATAAGGGCTATGTGGTTTTCTTTTTAAAAAAAAAAGTAAAGTGTATGTAGCGTTCAAGGAGGGTACAGTCACTATATTCCCAAATATTCGTCCAACCTAACCCGAAGCCTATCCTACAACCCTTGAAAAGTCCTTTGTGGTATACAACCAATTATTCCTCAGATAGCAATGAGTTAAAATAAGGGCAAACATATGGACTGATACTTGTAGCATTTAGCCTCCTTTCTGAGTGCAAGAGTGTTTGATTGAATCCCCTATACATATTTGTTTAGTTGGGGATTTTCTTTGATGTGAGCACGCATGAATTGCAAGATTTAGCATAAATTAATCCTTTTGAAGTAGGATACAAGTGATATCTAGCCATGAGTAGCACTCTGTCATTGTTCTAGAGTCTTGTAAAGTTCATAAACTGATTAGTCGAACTGTACTTGATCTTTGTCCTTAAAGAAGGGTGAGAATTATGGTTACATGCTTGTTAGCTTACAATCAGCACCATCCATAATCATTGCTATTTTGTGATCAGTAGGAAGTAGATGAGCAATTAGTCAGTTCAGTTGATATTATCTTATATTTTGGTTTGTTTGTCTTACTTCTGTTTTTGTTGTGTTTATTTATTTGTTGCTTTAGGGCAAGCAAGAGTCTAAGTTGGGGGTGTTGATATGTTGTGCAAATGCGGCACTTTTGACACTAATTACATAGACTTTTGCTCATCTTTAATAAGCATTTTAGGTCAATTCTTATGCAGTTTTGTGGTTTGCAGGAGATGAGACTTGAAGAACTAAGATCATGAGGGAAATTATCAAATAGCTATGAAAGGATACAAATGTGGCTGATTTGCGATCGCATAACTGACATGCGGGTCACAGAAGCATCGCATAAAGAATTAGTCTGCTCCAGATATGGATTGCCATATATGCGATCAATTATGCGGCCGTATAACAGTTATACGGATCGCATAACTGATCGCACAATAACAATAGGAATTAGCTGGAGGATGATATGCGATGGATTATGCGGCCGCATAACAGAAATGCGACAGAAAACACTGGACACCTGTTAAGTAATTCTGCGATGGAAAAATGGTTCTGCGGACCGCAAATGCCTTATAGGGCATGTTCTGCGGTTGCAGAATATCTCTGAAGGGTATTTTTATCAGGTTTTGACCACGACTTTTAGACCATTATAAATATAATGATTAGAGTTTTATGTCACGGCTGGTCTGACAAATAGAGGCTACACTTAGGGAATTGAATGTATCATTATTTTGGAAGCTTGTAAGATAAAATCCGACTTTGTCTAAAAATGTAAGCTTCATGACTTTATTTGTTACATTATTTTTGTATTGTAGAATGAGTAGGTAAGTTTAAAAACTAAGGTTATGAATCCTATGTGGGTGTAATGTTAATGTGTGTTCATTATTGAATGTTTACATAATGGTTAGTTTATTTCTATTCAATTCTTATGTGTTATTTGTAGTTGATGATTGCAAACATTGACTAGTGCCAATTCATTCTATCTTTACTTGGGAAAGTGGGTTAGAATTTGGTAGAAATGAATAGAAAAAACTCAAGGCTCTAAACTTTGTTTAATATAAAATATCAGGAATAAGTAGATTCTACTTGGCATAAATTGGTTGGTCTTAATTATCACCTCTTTTATATTTGAAAAAATCATAAAGAGGAACTACTATCTAATTATTGGAAAATATTAGTTAGTAACTGTTACGGCCCAATTCCAATTTAGGCCGTGATGGCGCCCAACACCATTGTCAGGCAAGACGACATTAATCGAAATAGTGGTTTCCCGTTTAAATAGATTTACTAAGTGGATACATTTCCTTATTTGTTGAAAAGATTTAGACATTTGCAAATGGGACATAATTACACGGGAATAACAAGTACTAATCAAAATCAAGTAAACAAATCCAAAATCATAAGTCTACTAGAGTACGTGCCAAGACCTGGTGTCATAAGTACGTGGGCAATCTAGTAGAATATACAAAAGAGTACCAGCCTACTGTCTGAAAGGAAATAGACAGACAAAAAAAGTAGAGCATAAGAGAGACCCAAACTGCTGCAGGACGGCTCGAAAGGCAGCTCACCGTGAAGTCTCGGGATAGGGATCAAAACTGCGCACTAGACTGGTAACCAGCCGCACCAGCCTCAGATCCTATACAATTAAGTACAGAAGTGTAGCGTGAGTACATAAAATAACATGTACCCAGTAAGTATCCCGCCTAACCTCGAAGAAGAAGGGATCAGGGGTCGACTTCAACACTTACTAGGGTCAATAACATGATAATATGAGATTCTAATTAAGTATGTATACAACAATAAGACTTCGAACAAAAATTTAATTGGTCAAGAAATCACCATTTTTAAGAACTTAATTACTTGCTTCCTTTAAAACATGCGATCACACAGGCAATGAATCCATATTAATTATGTAAGAAACTTTCATTTCTACTGTCACACACAATACCACCGAGGACGTTCGACCCGATCCAACATAAATATAAGTTCTGTACTGTCGAGGGTCGAACAGCGCGAACCATAGATGCATCTATTTTCCCTTCTCGCGAATCATGCATGCGACATGGTCAAACATAAATTTACGGAATTACCCGGCTCGCGAATCATACATGCGATGCGGTTACACAAAGATCTCATAACTTTTGATAGTACTCTCCCATTCTTTTCAAACTATGACATTCAAATGAAAACTTTTAAGATCCCATTATTTTTCCTCAATTACAATTCCTTTTGAAACATTTAATAAGCACACTCCATTCCGCCCTTCTCAAGGAAAGCAGTATACATAAAGCAATAACAATATAAACAAGGCATGGTGTAAGCATAAGACTACCCGGACATAACAGGAATAGTAGATACATACGGACTCTCATCACTTCGTGCGTATGTGGCCCCCCACAAACAACAACACATATTATTTAGTTCACCTATGGGGAACTTTCCCTCTTACAAGGTTAGAAAGGAGACTTACCTCGTCTCAAGGCCTACTTCCCAATTCAAGAACGCGCTTAAACCTCCAACTTTGATGCCAAATGACTCGAAGCTAGTCAAACATTACATAAACTAATCAATCTATGCTCAAAGGTTCATAATTCTACCATTTAAGTTATTACCCAACCTAAATTACAAGATTTCTAAAATTTACCTCGGGCCCAGATGCTCGGATTCCAAAAATGTTTAAAGAAAGTTGCTACCCATAACCTTAGGAACATAAATATATATTTTTTACTAAATTCTATAACGAATTTTGTGGTTAAATCTCATTTTTATAAAAAACGTAGGTTTTTATCTAAACCCGTATTTTTTATTAATTTGCATGTTATAACCTACCCATAAACCATGTATTTAACTCACATTTGGTAGGAATTACTTACCTCAACTAGTTGATGGAAATCCCCTCTCTAACCAGCTCCAAAATCGCCCCCAAGAAGAGTAAGAAGTGAGCAAAAGTGCTCAAACCCCGATTTAAAATATCACTGCCCTTCAGCAACTTCCACACCTGCGGTTAAATTGGCGTACCTGCGATTCCGCTTCTTCGGACAAACTCGCACAGGTGCGGACCAAAACCACGCTACCTCATCTCTCTTCTACGCCTAGGTGATCGCACTTGCGGCCACGCATCAGCGACAAACGACGCACATCTGCGACACTGCCCGCTCCTGCGATGCCTGCCTTCGTACATGCGCTTTCGCAGGTGCGGCCCTCCTTCCGCTTCTACGATGGCTGGGCAGCCTATGCTGGGACGCATCAGCGATCATGGGGCTCGCACTTGCGAGCTCGCACCTGTGGATAACCAAGCATAGGTGCGATTATGACAGCAGCTGGAGCTTCAGCTTTGGCTTCAAAATTCCAACTTGGTCCGAGCCTAGTCCGATTGACACTCGGGAACCCCGGGGGGCCGTCCGAACATACCAACAAGTTTGAAATCAGAATACGGACTCTCTCGAACTCTCGGAATGCCCAAAATAACATTAAAACTAAGAATCACACCCCAAAGACAATTGAATCAAACTTAAGAACTTCAAATTCTTCAATTTACTTCCAATGCGCCGAAACGGGCTTACACTACTCAGACTGACACCAAACTTTGCGAGCAAGTATTAAATGACATTATGGAACTATTCCCGATCTAGGATTTCCGGTTGGACCTTGATAACATCAAAACCCACTCCAAACCAAATTTTAAAGAACTTCTAAAACCTTCAAGAACCAACTTTCACTATTGGGCGCCAAAATGCTCCAAGGTCATCCAAAACTCGATCCGAACATACGCCCAAGTCTTAAATCATCATACGAACCTATTGGAACCGTCAAATACTGATTCCGAGGTCGTTTACTCAAAATGTTGACTAAAGTCAAACTTGGCCTTTCAAGCCAACCTTAAGGAACCAAGTGTTTCGATTGCAAGCCAAACTCTTCCAAATCCCGAAACAACCATCCCCGAAAGTTATAAATCAGTAAAAGCATGTACAGGAAGTCTTATTTAGGGGAACGAGGTTCTTGAAAGCAAAATAACTAGTTGGGTCGCTACATTCTCCACCTCTTAAACAAACGTTCATCCTCGAACAGGTTTAGATTCATACCTGAAGTGCTGAATAAGTGTGGATATATGCTCTGCATGTCCTCCTCGGACTCCCAGGTCGCCTCCTCGACTGGTTGGCCTCTCCACTGAGCTTTTACTGCGGAAATCCTCTTGGACCTCAACTGGCGATCCTGCCTAGCAACAATAGCAACTGGCTCCTTCTCATAACCCAAGCTCTCATCTAGTTGAATAGTGTTGAAGTCTAAAACATGTGACAGGTCGGCATGATACCTTTGGAGCATAGACACGTGAAAAACTAGATAAACCCCTGATAGGCTGGGAGGTAAAGCAAGCTCATAAGCAACCTCCCCAACTTCCCTGAACACCTTAAATGGGCCTATAAACCTTGGGCTCAACTTACCCTTCTTTCCGAATCTCATAATTCCCTTCATCAGCGAGACTTTCAAGAGAACCTTCTCGCCTACCATAAATGATACATCACGCGCCTTCTAATCAACGTAACTTTTTTGTTTGGACAGTGCTGTGCGAAGTCACTCCTGAATCAACTTTACCTTTTCCAAGGCATCCTTTACTGAATTAGTACCATATAACTTAGCCTCACCGGACTCAAACCACCCGATGGGAGAATGACATCGCCGACCATATAAAGCCTCAAATGGAGCCATCTCGATGCTGGACTGGTAACTGTTGTTGTAAGAAAACTCAGTCAAAGGCAAGAACTGATACCACTGTCCCCCAAAGTCAATCACACATGCTCTTAGCATGTCCTCAAATATCTGAACAGACTGCTCTGACTTCCCGTTGGTCTGAGGATGAAATGCAGTTTTGAGCTCTACACGGGTACCCAACTCACTCTGCACGGCTCTCCAGAAATGTGAAGTGAATTGAGGGGCCTCTATCTGATATGATGGAAACAGGCACACCGTGCAACCGAACTATCTCCCTAATATATATCTGGGCAAATTTCTCTAAAGTATAGGTAGTCACAACCGGAAAGAAATGTACCGGCTTGGTCAATCTGTCGACAATGACCCAAACTGCATCAACTTCCGCAAGGTCCGCGGAAATCCCACTACGAAGTCTATGGTGATGCTCTCCCATTTCCAATCAGGTATAGTCATCTGCTAAAGTAGGCCACCTGGCCTTTGGTGCTTATACTTGACCTGCTGGCAATTTAGACACCTAGCTACAAAATCTAATATATCTTTCTTCATCCGCCGCCACCAATAATGTCTCAGGTCATGATACATCTTTGTAGCTCCTGGATGAATAGCATACCGAGCATTGTGTGCCTCCTCTAGAATCCTCTACCTCAAGCCATCGATATTAGGAACACACAGACGACCATGGAGTCGCAGAACACCATCCTCGCCAATAGAAACTTCTTTGGTTCCACCCTATAGTACCATATCTCTAAGAACTGCCAAGTGCGGATCATCATATTGTCAGGCCTTAATCTGCCCCAATAATGAAGACTGAGCAACAACACATGCAAGAACTCGGCTGGGCTTTGAAATATCCAACCTCACAAGTCTGTTAGCCAAGGACTTAATATCCAAAGCTAGTGGCCTCTCCTCCGCAGAAATAAATGCCAAGCTACCTATACTCTCAGCCTTCCTGCTTAAGGCATCCGCGACCACATTTGCCTTTCCTGGATGATAAAGAATGGTGATGTCATAATCCTTCAGTAACTCGAGCCATCCACGCTGCCTCAAATTGAGATCCCTTTGCTTGAACAAATGTTGTAAGTTACGATGATCAGTATAAACCTCACATGGCACCCCATACAAATAATGCCTCTATATCCTAAGAGCATGAACAATCGCGGCTAACTCCAAATCGAGCACAGGGTAATTCTTCTCATGAATCTTCAGCTAACGCAAAGCATATGCAATAACTCTCCCCTCCTCCATCAATACACAACCCTAGACAACACGTGAAGCGTCGCAATATAATGTATACATCCCCGAACCGGAAGGCAACACTAAAACCGGTGTTGTAGTCAAAGTTGTCTTAAGCTTCTGAAAGCTAGCCTCACAATCATCGGACCAACGAAATGGAGCACCCTTTTGGATCAGTTTAGTCAAAGGTGCTGCAATAGATGAAAAGCCCTTCACAAACCGGTGATAATAGCTTGCTAACCCCAAGAAACTCCTGATCTCACTCACTGAAGTGGGATGAGGCTAACTCTGAACTGCCTCAATCTTCTTGGGATCCACTTTAATACCCTCTCCTGACACAACATGACCCAAGAATGCCATGGACTCTAGCCAAAACTCACATTTGGAGAACTTCGCATATAGCTCCTGCTCTCGCAATGTCTGAAGTACCACTCTCAAATGTTGCTTGTGCTCCCTCAGGCTACGTGAGTAAATCAAGATGTCATCAATGAAGACAATAACAAAGGAATCAATATAAGGCCTAAACATTATGTTCATCAAATACATGAATGCCACTGGGGCATAAGTTAAGCCGAAGGACATTACTAGAAACTCATAATGACCATATCTAGTATGGAAGGCAGTCTTCGGAACATCTGAGTCCCGAGTATTCAACTGATGGTACCTCGATCTCAAGTCGATCTTAGAAAACACCCTAGCACCCTACAACTGGTCGAACAAATCATCGATACGCGACAGCGGGAACTTGTTCTTGATTGTAACCTTGTTCAACTGGTGGTAATCAATGCACATCTGCATAGTCCCATCTTTCTTCTTCACAAATAACACTGGTACACCCCAAGGTGATACACTTGGTCTCACAAACCCCTTTGCTAATAACTCCTCAAGCTGCTCTTTCAACTCCTTCAACTTTTTCGGAGCCATACGGTACGGTGGGATAGATACAGGCTGGGTGCGTGGAGCCAAATCAATACGGAAATCAATATCACGATCTGGCAGCATGCCTGGAAAGTCAAAAGAAAACACATAGGTTAACTCTCAAACTACTGGCACTGAATCAATCATCAGAGACTCTGCGGTGGTATCCCGAACATAAGCTAGATAAGCCAAACAACCCTTCTTGACTATATGTCGAGCCTTTAGAAAAGAGATGACCCGACTAGCTGTACTAACAGAGGAACCCTTCCACTCCAATCTCGGTAATTCTGGCATCGCTAAGGTAATAGTCTTGGCATGACAATCAAGGATGGTGTGGTATGGGGATAACCAGTCCATGCCCAGGATGACCTCAAAGTCGATCATATCAAGTAGCAGAAGGTTCGTCCTAGTCTCATAACCAGATAATGTGACCGCACAGGACCGTAGATCTGATCCACAACCACATAATCGCCCACGGGAGTGGACACATAAATAGGAGTACCCAAGAACTCACAAGGAACATCCAGGAAATGAGCACACATAGATGATACATATGAATAGGTAGATCCTGGATCAAATAACACCAAAGCATCCCTACCGCAGACAGAAATAATACCTGTGATCACGGCATCTGAGGCCACTGTATATGGTCTAGCCAAACAATCACAGAATCTAGCTGGGGCGCCACCTGAATAGCCCCCGCCTGCCTAACCTCTACCTCTAGGACGTCCTCTACCCACCTGCCCTCCGCCTCTGTGCAGCCGGACGGCTGGTGCGGCTGCTGGAGCTGAAATCATGAGCTACTGACCCTAATGTACTACCTTGCCCTAAAGCCTGGGGCAGGATCTCTTCATGTGATCCAGATCTCCACACTCGTAACAACCTCTCGGTACCATAAACTGTTGCCCTGAAGTCTGATCCTAATGGCCTGAATACCCACTAGAAGAACCCTGAATGGCTGGTGGGCGGTATGAACTCTCTGGCATAGCACTAAAATAGGGTCGTGCCGGAGCACCACCCCGAGGAGGTGGTGGTGCTGAATATGTGGGCCTAATAGGCTGACCCCTGCCGATCTGACCTCTGCCTCTAGTTGCGGCACCTCTAAACTCTCCAGAGAAATGGGTCGTCTTGTTCTACTGCATCTGCTCTCTATCCCTCTGGCGGTAGCCCTCAATCCTCCGAGCAATCTCTATTACTAGCTGATAACCAGTACCCATCTCAAACTCCCGGGCCATAATAGCCCGAATATTGGGGTGCAACCCCACAACAAATATCTGCACTCTCTCTGCATCGGTAGGAAGTATCATAAGTTCATGGCGAGACAACTCATAAAACCTCGCCTCGTAATCAGTCACTGATATCTGACCCTGCTCGAGCTGCTCGAACTAACCTCGCAACTCTTCCCTCTAAGAGGGTGGAATATACCTATCCAAGAAAAGCTGTGTAAACTGGTCCCAAGTCATGGGAGGAGAACCTGCTGGTCTTCCAAGAAGATAAGACTGCCACCATCTACGGGCCCTGCCCTCCAGCTGAAAAGTAGTAAAGTCCACCCTATAGGACTCCAATATCCTCATGTTGTGTAGTCTGTCCCTGCACCTGTCAATGAAATCCTGTGGATCCTCGTGTCGCTCACCCCCAAATACCGGAGGGTGAAGCCTAGTCCATCTGTCCAAAAGCTTCTGCGGCTCGTCGGCCGCAACTGGTCTAGAATCAGGCATAGCTGCTGCTACTTGCTGGGCTTCGGCCACGGGTAGTGTACCCGGGGACTGATATACTGCAATTGCGTGCCTAGGAGCCTGAGAAGTAGGGGTTTGTGCTCCCCTTCCTTCCTTAGATGTGGCTGGGTCTACTGGAAATAAACCAATCTGAGTCATGATGTCCATAAACTGCATCATACGGCCCATGACCTCCTGAAAGATCGGTGCTGTCATGAAATCTACCGTGGCTAGCTCTGCGGCAGGCACCTCGCCCTGCTCCTCAATAATGGTATCCTCCACTGGATCTTCTGGTGGAGCTACTGGGGAAGCTCTGGGACGCCCTCATCCCCTACCTCGGGTCGGTGCCCTCCCCCGGCCTCTACCTCGGCCTCTAGCAACGGGGGGAGCAGCTCCTCCCAGGTCTGGAACGTCCATCGTGTGCATCCTCACCATCTGTGAGAGAATAGAAGAAGGAAATTTAGTATACCATCAATTGCACGATAGGAGATGAATAATGAGTAGTTTCCTAACACATCATAGCCTCTCGAAGATAAGTACGGACGTCTCCGCACCGATCCGCAAGACTCTACTAGGCCTACCCATAATTTGTGAGACCTACGTAAACCTAGTGCTCTGATACTATGTTGTCATGACCCAATTCCAATTTAGGCCGTGATGGCGCCCAACACCATTGTCAGGCAAGCCGACACTAATCAAAATAGTGGTTTCCCGTTTATATAAATTTACTAAGTGGATACATTTCCTTATTTGTTGAAAAGATTTAGAAATTTGCAAATGGGACATAATTACACGAGAATAACAAGTACTAATCAAAATCAAGTAAACAAATCTAAAATCATACGCCTAGTAATGTACGTGCCAAGACCTGGTGTCACAAGTACGTGGGCAATCTAGTAGAATATACAAACGAGTACCAGCCTACTGTCTGAAAGGAAATAGACAGAAAAAATAGAGCATAAGAGAGACCCCAACTGCTGCAAGACGACTCGGAAGGCAGCTCACCGTGAAGTATCGAGATGGGGATCAAACCTGCGCACCAGACTGGTAACCAGCCGCACCTGCCTCAGATCTTGTAAAATTAAGTACAGAAGTGTAGCATGAGTATATAAAACAACATGTACCCAGTAAGTATCCCGCCTAACCTCGAAGAAGTAATGACGAGGGATCGACTTCTACACTTACTAGTGTCAATAACATGATAATATGATATTCTAATTAAGCATGTATAAACCAATAAGACTTCGAACAAGAATTTAATTGGTCAAGAAGTCACCATTTTTAAGAACTTAATTACTTGCTTCCTTTAAAACATGTGATCACACAGGCAATGAATCCATATTAATTATGTAAGAAACTTTCAGTTCTGCTGTCACACACAATACCACCGAGGACGTTCGGTTCGATCCAACATAAATATAAATTATGCACTGCCGAGGGTCGAACGGCGCGACCCATAGATGCATCTATTTTCTCTGCTTGTGAATCCTGTATGCGACGTGGTCAAACATAAATTTAAGGAATTACATCGCTCGCGAATCTTACATACGACGCGGTTACACAAAGATCTCATAAATTTTGATAGTACTCTCCCATTCTTTTCAAAATATGACATTTAAATGAAAACTTTTAAGATCCCATTATTTTTTCTCAATTCCAATTCCCTTTGAAACATTTAATAAGCACACTCCATTTTGTCCTTCTCAAGGCAAACAGTATACATAAGGCAATAACAATATCAACAAGGCATGGTGTAAGCCGAAGACTACCCGGACATATCAGGAATAGTAGCTACGTATGGACTCTCGTCACTTCGTGCGTATGTTGCCCCCCACAAACAACAACACATATTAGTTTAGTTCACCTATGGGAAATATTCCCTCTTACAAGGTTAGAAAGGAGACTTACCTCGTCTCAAGGCCTACTTCCCAATTCAAGTATGCGCTTAAACCTCCAAATTTGATGCCAAACGACTCAAAGCTAGTCAAACATTACATAAACTAATCAATCTATGCTCAAAGGTTCATAATTCTACCATTTAAGTGATTACCCAACCTAAATTGCAAGATTCCTAAACTTCACCCACGGGCCTAAAATGCTTGGATTCCGGAAATTTTTAAAGAAAGTTGTTACCCATAACCTTAGAAACATAATATATAATTTTTACTAAATTCCATAACGAATTTCGTGGTTAAATCTCATTTTTATCAAAAACCTAGGTTTTCATCTAAACCCGTAATTTTCATTAATTTGCATGTTATAACCTACCCATAAACCATGTATTTAACTCACATTTGATAGGAATTACTTACCTCAACTAGTTGATGGAAATCCCATCTCTAACCAGCTCCAAAATCGCCCCCAAGAAGAGTAAGAAGTGAGCAAAAGTGCTCAAACCCCGATTTAAAACATCATTGCCCTTCAGCGACTTCCGCACCTACGGTTAAATTGGCGCACCTGCAATTCTGCTTCTGCGGACAAACTCGCGCAGGTGCAGACCAAATCAAGGCTGCCTCATCTCGCTTCTCTGCCCAGGTGATCACACCTGCAGCCACACATCAGCGACAAATGACGCGCATCTGCGACACTGCCCGCTCATGCGATGCCTGCCTTCGCACTTGCGCTTTTGCAGGTGCGGTCCTCCTTCCTCTTCTGTGATGGATGGGAAGCCTATACTGGGACGCATCTGTGATCATGGGGCTTGCACCTACGGCTGACCAAGCACAGGTGTGATTATGACAGCAACTGGAGCTTCAGCTTTGTCTTCCAAATTCCAACTTGGTCCGAGCCTCGTCCGATTGACACTCGGGACCCCCGGGGCCCCATCCGAATATACCAACAAGTTTGAAATCAGAAAACGGACTCGCTCGAACTCTCGGAACTTCCGAAACAACATTAAAACTAAGAATCATACCCCAAAGCTAATTGAATCAAACTTAAGAACTTCAAGTTCTTCAATTTACTTCCAATGCGCTGAAACTGGCTTATGCTACTCGGAATGACACCAAACTTTGCGTGCAAGTATTAAATGACATTACGGAACTATTCCCAATCTCGGATTTCCGTTTGGACCTCAATAACAAAAAATCCACTCCAAACCAAATTTTAAAGAACTTCTAAAACCATCAAGAACCAACTTTCACTATTGGGCGCCAAAACTCTCCCGGGTCATCCAAAACCCGATCCGAACATACGCCCAAGTCCGAAATCATCATACAAACCAATTGGAACCGTCAAATCCAATTACGAGGTTGTTTACTCAAAATATTGACCGAAGTTAAACTTGGCCTTTCAAGCCAACCTTAAGGAACCAAGTGTTCTGAATGCAATCCAAACTCTTCCAAATCTCTAACGAACCATCCCCGTAAATTATAAATCAGTAAAAGCATGTACGAAAAGTCTTATTTAGGGGAACGGGGTCCTAGAAAGTAAAACGACCGGTCGGGTTGTTACAGTAACTTAGGAATCATTTGCATATCAACTGGCTTTCCATTTAGAAATATGAAATATGAACACCGCTAGCATTACATTCCATTGATGGAGACACAACCTTTGTTTCTTAATCAATTTAATCAAATAATATCAACGAAATAGCTTTTATTGATAATTCACAATAACAAAACTTGGTTTATAATTAAAGGACTAGATCTACGGCTTAAGTTAAGTATCACACTATTTTAGTAATTTATTCACTCATATTCCCTATGCGATTCGACCCCAATATAGTAGGTTTATTATATTTGGCACTGACCACTTTACACCAAGTATATAGATGTAATTTTAGCGTATCAGATGTTCAGGTTACAGAATAGCTATCATATGAGAAAGCTCCCATTGCAATACTAGATAAACAAGTTCGGAGATTGAGAACTCAAGATGTAGCTTCGGTTAAAGTACTTTGGATAAACAATAATGTGGAGGAGATGACTTGGGAAACTGAAGAAGAAATGAAGCCTAGGTATCCTCACTTGTTTTCGCTTCCGGTGGAGGATCGGACTGAGACATCACAACCTTTAGGTATGTACATGATACTTGATTCTTATGCTAGCTATTGTTATTGGTCGTGTGAGGCCATTGGTGTTATTGATTATTATGAACATGTGTGGCTTTGTATTGTTGGGTTTGTTGTGTGACAGGTTGGTAGTAGTACCATTATAGAAGAGACTCTGCCAAAATTTCTATAGATATCTGGGAGTTTAATATTCGAGGATGAATGTTTCAAAGGGGGAAGATTGTTACACCATGTGCGTTCCAAGATGACGTAATGAATATGAGACTTGTTAATCATGATTTAAATGATTTTAAATTCATAACATGGCTATGTATGATGTTTGGATATAAAATATAATGTTTGGGAAAAATCGGATTAAAGTTGCGAGAAAACCGACTAAGGATTTGTCCTGTAACAGATCTTTTTGAGAAATACATTCCATGTGCCATATGGGGTCTCTTTGGAACATATTATATACCAAATTAAAGGTCTTGTAATTTAATTTCCAACTCTCTTAACCATTCATTCATATAACATCCAGATAAAACGATATAAGCGTCTGAAGAAGGGCCAATGTGAGGGTGCCAAGTAGCACTTTTTTGACTTTTAAAGAAAAAACGGGATATTTACATACCTTATCTCTCTTTCTCCATTTTTCCAGATACCAAGACCAAATAACACCCCTAACCTTACCCTTAATCTCTCTACATGGTCTTCAAATAAGATTATCATCCCCGGCACGAAATTAAGAAGCGATAACATAAAAACGATCCCTATGACGTAAGTATCGCTATATCGCCTCTCTTTTTCTTTGTAGTTTGAGTTTGGGAATGTATTTAATAGTTAATAAAATGCCTACTTTCTGTATTTAAGCTTTAAAATATCAATAAAGGTTGATAAATTTATTTTCTAATAGTTAGAACTCACGGGACGGTGATCGGAAGTCGTGAGTTCGAGTTATTTGACTTGTAGTGGACTGTTTTGTGGGATGTTTTGTGTTGTTTTTGGGCTGTCTATTTTTCTACTGTTTAATGGGTTTTCGAAGGAGAAATGGTGTGGATAAACACCACATAATGGTGAAATGGTGGATTAATCATTCTTTGTAACATTTTCGGGGTGTTGACACTACTATAGTTGTCGTTTTGGGTATGAAGTTATTGGGGTCTGTGGAGCTGTTGTAAGTTATATATAACATGGATTTAGATTTGAATCCACTCTAGTAGTTAATATTGTGTTCTTTTATATTCTTAAGGTTATCTTGATCTTGATTAAGTTAAATGGATGGACTAGACATGAACTAGTGAATAAAATTACTAATTGAGGATTGTTGGAGTTGTGCATTGTTTTCTTTGTTATAAATATATGGTATAAGGCTGTAATAATTGATGAATGACTTCATTATCATATTAATTATACTATTAATTTATGTTAAGAAGTCTATAAGGAGTGATATGGGGTATACGGGTTTCAATCGGAGATAGCCACTCGTTGTGAAGTAGTTGTGGCTTGTTGTTGTTATATGGTATCTTGTTATTGATAATTATGTATTGCTGGATTGCTCTGGTAATTTTTGTTGGTATATGGTATTGGAGGAGGCTCTTGTTACAGGGTATATGCTCCCAAAATTTATATAAACAAGCTACTAGTTTAAGTTACGGACTTTGCCTTTACTCAACACTGATTTTGAATCTCTTTATGTTATGGTAGATTGAGTTGAGTTGTTTGAAGAATTGCTTGGAAGGTATTAAGGACCCAGTGGAATTACGATATGTTAAGGATATCCCTTCTTTCCTTTTAGGCATAATCTATACGATACAAACAAAACGAGCAAACGTGCAACTTTCATAAATGCCTCTACTCATAGAAGCACTAGGAGTGCCTATGTTGTTGATTCCTCATATGTCTTATTATTATATCTTCTGTTCATGGGTCTCAAAAAAAATGTAAGTTGATAAAGTTTATCCGGGAGATCTTATTGACTTACTTCATTATGCATTGTATTTATTTATACATGTGCATTGACCCGTGACCAGATATCGTTATATACGAGTATATTATATGTATATGGGATTTGGAAAAAAGTTATGGCGTTATATATGCACCACCACCTGATCAGCTGGTATATGTTTATGATTTCGCCCACAAAGGCTGAGATGATATGATGGGATGCCCTAAGAGGCTTGATGATATTATGTACGCATATACCTATGCATGATATGACATTTATATACATACGCATAACATTATAAATATTTTCATGATTCACAAAGCTATTTAGACTTACAGGTTGAGTTCTTTACTCCATGTTTCTTTCATGCCTTTTATATGTATTGATTTTTATGCCTTACATACTCGGTATATTATTCTTACTGATGCTTCTATTGCTTGGGGGCCTGTGTTTTATGCCCACGGGTGCAGGTAGACAGGATGACGGTCCCCCTCCTTAGGATCCTAGCTCAGCGAGAGTTGGTGTGCTCCATTTGATTCGAAGCTGCTATTGGGTTTTGGTATGATACTTTTGTATACATATAAGGGTATGACGGGGCCCAGTCCCGTCTTTTATACAGTTTTACACTCTATTAGAGGTCTGTAGACAGTTATGTATAGTTGGATAGTATTTGGCCTTGCCATCTCGCCCTACTATATTCCGCATGTATATGTATATATGTCTTTTGAGTATGTCTCCTCACGTATGTTATTCAGACGATTCAGTAGTTTAGGGACAGATGTTATACATGACCTACACTTTTTTTATGTTTATATCTTAGACGTATGCTTAGGGGTGTTCGGTAGGTAGAACTCGGGTACTCGTCACAGCTCATCGGTTTGGGTCGTAATAGACAGCCCCTGGTTACATTCCTTCTCGGTAATATAGGGTGTCAACCCTTGGTTACGCTTCCTTTCAGTAATATATGATACCACCCTCTAATTCAATTTTCTTTAGTAACACAAGGTACTACCTCGTGGTTGTATATCTTCACATAGCTAGTTTATACTACTATTTTTGTCTTTATTTCAATAAATTAGATAGTTTATAGCTTTCTCTAATAACTCACAAAATTTTCCTAGTGCAAACTGGGGAAGAAAAGTTTTGTTCATTTTGTTCGTCTTTGATGGCTTTGCAGGCTCCGCCGTATAACACAAGTGACGATTAAAGCTTGCAGTTTCAGTTTCTTATCATAAGAAAGAAGTCTTTCGATCACAAGATAGTTGGAGTTAGCTTTGATAATGTGTCACCAACTTGGCATCTCAAGATTTATTTTCTCAAATTCTGATCCGAAAAGCAAGCAATCGAGAATGAGCCATAATATCTTCTTCAAATAACATCAATATCTAATATAAGGCCAACACAAGAGAGCATGTCAAGAATCGAGATTTGACTCCACAAGACACATAGATAGGAATTTTGTAACTCTTAGCTTGCAGGCATATGTAGTTCTCTTCTTTTTTTCCTTTTGATGTAAGTAGTAGTAACAGTAACAGCAAGTAGCAACAGTCTTAACTCTAGTGTCTGGTAGTCCCAGCTGCCAAATTTTTTCAGAACTATACAGACCTGATTCCTTTATAGTCAGGGATATGTAGGCAACCTCAGAAGCAAGGTTCGGTCATGTTTTTCAAAACTGCTTCCCTTGGAGTGATATGTGAGCAAAAGTTAGGCATGGCATTCACTTTTCTTTGCACGGAAATTCTTCATATTCTCAAACAAAGAGGAGCAACTGCGAACACCTAAATTTTGCACTATTTTAATCCCTCCCAAAGTCATTGGTGTTTTGTTATTTTAATTGTTTTTCTCAATTTTTGCGTCTTTAATTGCATATTTCCTATCATAAAAATACCAAGAAAACAAATATAGTTCTTTCTTCATTTTTGCATTTTAGAAATTAACTAGTTATTCAATTGGTGAATTAATCTAGTTAATTGATCATTTGAATAGGTTATTTAATTAATTTATTTGTATGTGTAAATTATAGTTTAATTAGTAGGATTAAGAAAAAAATTGGGCCAAATTTAAAAGAGAAAATGTCCAAGAGTGCAAGAGAAGTGGTTGATATGGGAGGATTCAAAACGACGTAGTTTCAAGACAAAACTACGTCGTTTTGGTTAAGTAAATAAAAACCCATCATGGGCATTCATTCCATCTTAATCTAATGGTCCAAATTTATCCTCAACTAGAATATAAAATCTGAAAATTAAATTTTTGCCTCATTTGTTAACCCTAAATCTTACCTCCGTCTCTCTCTCTTCTCCCCCTTCTCTCCACTCGCCGCCGCCTCTGCCACCGTTCGTCGC
>AWOL01S0005832.1:109740-137503 GCA_000715115.1 Nicotiana otophora
TTGGTCCAAACACCCCCAAAATTACCACCAATCTTCTCCTCTCCTCCCCCTATCTCCATATCTTCAATTCAAATCCCCCAAAACCTCACCAATCTCCGTGAATAGAAAGAAATCTGAAACCCCATCCCCTAATATTTCCCAAATTCGTGAGTTTCCAGGCCACTTTACCCCCATAATACATACATGAACTTGTAGATCTTTCCACGATCTAGCACTTTTCATTAGTTTTATTCCCGAATCCGGCGACCAAAATCTAGCAACCAACTCACTGCTGTTGCGGCTCCGCTGCCACCACTGTCTGCCACCTCTGCTAATTCATAGTTGTTTGACTTGGAGTGTATAAGTTGAACGCAGTCATGTGGTGATAAAAGCTGAATACTTGAGTCTAGGGTACCTGTTTGGTTGTTTTTACTATTCAAAGACTTTGGAGTACAAAACTCAAAAGTCATTGTTTGGTGACAAATACAAAAGTTTTTGACATCTTTGGAACTAAAAGTCTGTCTTTGCATAGCTAAGAGCAGATTTTGGTTGAAAATATTATTTTTTTTTGGGACAAAATTGAATCAAAAGTCTTGCCTTTTGAATATTTAAAGCAGATTTTGTTGAAAATTATGTCATAAGAGGGTAGATTTTTAATCATGAATACATAGTTTCTTCTCCTATAAAAGACACTCTATCACACATTTGTTAAACAGTTTTTAGACCCTAAAAACACAACTTTGAGAGTTAGTAAGCTGAAATTGTGAGCTTTGTGAGTGAATTTTAGAGTGCAAACTTTTAGAAAAGTATAAGTCTTCTTTAGAGTTGGTTCTGGGTTTATTCTTTAAGGTTTTCGAGTTGTTTAAATACGATTTTGCTGTCGTTTTCTGCTGTTTCTGCTGCTGAAATTCAGTTCCTCCCTGCTGACATTTTCTTTCTGCTATCCAGGTAATTCTCTTAAAGTGTTATTGAAATTTTGAGTCAAGAATGAATAGAAATGAAGCAGATTTAAGTATTCTTCAACTTCTTTTTGAGCTTTAAATATTCTGTTTGTGTAGGATTTTGTATGTAAGCATGTGTAATAAATGTTGAACTTCTTGTTTAAGTGTGGTTGACACCATGTTTTTAAACATTTTGGCCCATAGCTCGTTCTCCTTTTTTTTTTGTTGGTTTGTGGAGAATATCAAATAACATTTCTTTTCATGGTTTAGGTGTTTTATCTTTATGAAGTTGATTGAAACTAATGATCACCATTTCCTTACTAATTGGTTTAAAATTCCAAACGTTTGAAACTTGTGTTATGTAAGTCAAGTGAAAAGCAACGATAATGCATTGGAATGGTTTTAGTATTCTGTTTGGTCTATATATTTATATATGTTCGTTTCAATGTATATTTAAAGCCGGAAGGTTATCTCGTATTTTAGGCTAATGCGTGTTTCATGAAAAATGATTTCTTTTAATTTTATAAGTTTTTCCTTTTAGTAGCTTATTGAGTTTAGTTTGCCTGAGATTTGTTAACCAGTGTTCAACAATCCCTGATGTCATTTACTATTTTTGATTAGTGTGTTATTTCTTGTAATTATTGTTTTTTATAAGTATTTTGGTGTGAATTTATTTTTATGAGCATAAAATAGTAGGTGATGAAAAGGATAAAAATAATGGTTTATCAATTGTTACTAGTAAGTTGGGCAGAAAAAATAAAATGTTAGGCCCAAAGTTAATAACTAAAAATTGGCCCAATGGCCATTTAATTTCAAAAGGGGCCAGCAGCCCAAGTGGCTACTTTAATTGGGCTCAATGCCCATGACAACCAAAACAGGCCAGCATTTTCAATATAAGTGAGCTGGTCCAACACTAAAGTTCCATATCTCTTTTTATATAATAGAATTCCAAAAATAAATCAGTTTTTCTTTTATTAAAATAACTTTACAACTTAATCTCCTTAATAATTAATGTAAATGCTAGACAATTAGTAGGCACGCTTTAACGTCACGGGATCGCTTGCATAGCGTGATGTTTAACATTCATTAAATTAATTCAACAATATTTTGGTTAATTTTCAATTTAATTAATCCTTTGCTAAACTCGTGGATTCGCTTGCGTAGAGAAATAATTGACTTTTAATAATATTTAAAATTAATTTTCTCAAATGTAGTAATTTGTCAAAAGTACCACAAATAATTGATTGTCATGATTTCGAATTCGCTTGTGAGGCGCAATTATGATAAGTTAATTAAT
Source organism: Nicotiana otophora (assembly GCA_000715115.1). Lineage (NCBI taxonomy): Eukaryota > Viridiplantae > Streptophyta > Magnoliopsida > Solanales > Solanaceae > Nicotiana > Nicotiana otophora. The sequence goes on from AWOL01S0005832.1 coordinate 111,958, forward strand.
TTTATTTTCGATCACGCATTCGTTTGCGTAGCGTGGCTATGACAGTGTAATATTATCCAAATTATTTTTTTTATAATTCCAATAATAAAGAAATAGAAGCGGATAGGTAAAACATAAAAATCATATAAATCACAGTTTTGTCCAAAATTAAATCAAGCCAAGTTTAAGTCAATAAAGCGACCGTGCTAGAACCACGGGACTCGGGGAATGCCTTACACCTTCTCTCCGATCAATAAAATTTCTTACCCGGACTTTGTTTTCACATACCAATTAATAATAGAGTCAAACCTTCCTTTGATTAAAGATTCAAATAAAAGGTGACTAGGAATATCCAAAAATTCAATTTCAAGTGGCGACTCTGTAAATAAAATAATCTCTACTCAAGTTTGTCACTTTAATTGGAAAAATTCCTTAACCCACAACAATTCATATACATATTCTTTTTGGAGTAAAAAGGGGTGTGACAAATATATTATGTTTTTCGCCTGTTTTTATGTATCCCCAATATCTGTATTTTTTTAATACAGCTTTATATCACTGTGTTTTGTGATTTGTTTTGTTGTTTGAATACAGTCGAATTGAATACGGTGAATTGAATACAATGTATAATAGTGAATATTTGTGTATTAAATACAAAGTATATGGCAAAATTGAATAGAACGGCACATGCCTTATTTTCTAGATTTTTTGTTATTTGAATACAACTAAATTCAATATAGTGAAGCTGAATACAATTCAATATTGCGCTTTCCATTATTAAACACCCATAATCACTATTTTTAGGCAGATTACCTCATTGTATTTATCAATACATTTGCGCGAATACATGAAATACATAATTAAACATCTGTAATCCCTATTTTTTACCTCATTGTATTTATAAATACAGTTGCGCGAATACATGAAATACAGAACAATATCAGCAAAATTTATGTAGAATTAATTATGTTGAGTTACATTATGAGTGTATCACGTTAATTGATCCTCTTTTCTGTCATGACCCAAAATTCATTAAAGGTCGTGATGACGCTTAACACCGTTGTCAGGCAAGCCAACCATAATTAATTAACTTAATTACTCATTTTAGTATTTTTGAATCGAAATTTCCTTCAATTAAATAGTAAATAGAACTTATAGAGTAAGTGATAAATATTTTCGCAACGAAAATACTAAACAACTCATAACCACTCCCAAAATCCGGCGTCACAAGTGCATGAGCATTTACTAGGGAGTAAAATAAGATACAACATCTGTCCGGAATACAAATTAGACAGGAAAAATACAAATAACTCTGAAGAAAACTCTACTGGCTGCGGATCGTAATATAGAATGCATCCCACCTAAGTCCCCGCATTAAACACACTTTTGCGCCCACAAGGCCGTTAGACATATATATACCTGTACAAAAATATGTGCACCGAGTATAGTATGAGTACGTAAATAACGTGTAAACAATAAGTATCAAGCCTAATCTCGAAAAAGTAATGACGAGAGGTTGACTTTGACACTCACTAAGGGTCAATAATATTAAAATAGAAATATTTAAATCAACATGATCTATAGGAATAACAATAATTTTCTTTAACCAGCAGAAATAATTAATTCTTTCAATTCCAATAATTTCCAATTTATCAATTGGCTTCACAAGCTATAATAGAATATCAAGGTATCGTGTAAATATTATTATTAGGCACGATGTTTGCCAAGGTCGTTCAGCCCAATACAGAGTGTTGTGTACACTGTCGAGGGACGTGCGGCACAATCCATAGATGTATCTATACTGCCGAGGCGTTCGTCCCGCTCCACAAGAAAGAAGGACATTTTCTTATAAACCTCCGGAATGAGAAGTTGTTATAAAGCTAACACATAAGGATGTACAATTTCTATTAACAATTAAATAATTGTAACGCCCCGACAGGTCATTTTGCGTATCACAACCCTGTTTTCTCCATTTACTGCTCAATTTATGCCTTATAGTTGATTTATGACTTATTGGGTTAGTTGGTTCAGGTCCGTAAGGATTTCGGAGTGAAATGAGACACTTAGTCTCATAATTGAAAACTTAAGTTGGAAAAGTTGATCAGATATTCACTTATGTGTAAACGACCTTGAAATTTAATTCTGATGATTCCAATATCTCCGTATGGTAATTTTAGACTTAGGAGCGTGTCCGAAAAATTATTTGGAGGTCTGTAGTATAATTAGGTTTGAAATGGAGAAAGTTGAATTTTTGGAAAGTTTGACCGGGGAGTTGACCTTTTGATATCGAGGTCCAAATCTGATTCTGAAAATTTTAATATGTTTGTTATGTCATTTATGACTTGTGTACAAAATTTGAGATCAATCGGACGTGATTTGGTAGGTTTCGGCGTTGTTTGTGGAAACTTAAAATTTCAAAGTTCATTAGGCTTGAATTGGGGTATGATTCGTGTTTTTAGTATTGTTGGATGTGATTTGAAGCTCGACTATGTTCGTATCATGTTTTAGGACTTGTTGGTATGTTTGGTTGAGGTCCCGGGGGGCTCGGGTGAGTTCCGGAGGGATTAACAGATCATTTTTGGCCTAGGTCAGATTGTTAATATCTGCTGTTGCCTTCTTCTGGTTTCATTATACGCGATCGCATAGGTCCATCCGTGATCGTGTAAGCTTAATTGGGGCGGGGATATTTTTGTTCTGTGCGATGGCGTGGGGAGAATCGTGATTGCGTAGCTGGTAAGAGAGAACGCATCGCGAACGCGTGGGCAAAGCCGCGTTCGCGATAAGGAGGTAAGGCAGTTGGGGTTCGCAAGAATTGTTCTATGCGAACGTGTGGGTTGTCTGCGATCGCGTAGGCCTGGTAAGCTCGTGCTTCGCGTTCATGTGTGTTATGATGTGGTCGCGTAGAGAAGTTTTGGGGGCAGTGTATTTTGGTCTTCGCGATCGCATAACCTTGTACGCGATCGCATAGAAGAAATGACTGGGCAGAGAGTTTAATTTTTGATTTTTCATTTTTGATGTATTGGATCTCGGGAAGAAGCGATTTTTGGGAGATTTTTAGAGGAAATAATGGGGTAAGTATTCTTAACTTAATATTGGTTAAATTACCTGAATCCATGGTTGTTTTTAACATTTAATTGGTGAATTAAGTTGGAAAATTATGCAAAACCCTCTTGGTTTAATCGGAGATTTGAGGGTCGAGTTGATGTCGGATTTGAGTAAAATTTGTATGGTTGGACTCGTGGTTGAATGGGCATTCATATTTTGTAACTTTTGTCGGGTTCAGAGACGTGAGCCCCACAGGCGATATTTTTAGTGTAATTTCGAATTTTATGGGAAAACATTAGAATTTTGATATGGAATTAATTTCTACAATTGTGTGGACTGAATCAAATTTATTTTGGCTAGATTCGAGCCGTTCAGGAGATGATACGCGCAGAATGGGATTTCTGGAGCATTGTTTAGATTGCTCGGCATTGGATTCGTTTTGATCGAGGTAAGTAACTCTTCTAATCTTGGAGCTGAGGGTATGAACCCTGAATATAATTATTATGTGAATTGTTGGGAGGTGACGCACATGCTAGGTGAAGGGCATGTGGACGTGCACCACAGAAATTGTGACATAATTGTTCCTGTGAAATTTTGTAGTCAAATAATCTTGGCATTTTCTATATAGTTTTATGTGCTAAAGAAATTGAGCTGAGAATCATATAAAAAAATCATGTTGAGGCTATGTGCCTGTATTGTTGGTACCTACAGAGGTCATATTGCTGTGAATTATTTGTTTTAAATTGAAAATTTTACTCAGTCATATTCATGTTATTACATATCATATCTCAGTTTCTGTTATTATTTATTGATACATCATATCATCATTTTTGGGTTATTTTCATGACGTTGTGAGCCCATGAGAGAGAGACTGGAGATATTGATGACTGAGTGAGGCCGAGGGCTTGATTGTGAGGATTATTATGTGGATCGGGGCTGCCCGCCTGCAGCAGGCCTTATAAGCTTTATTATAGCACGTGACTTGTCCGTGCAGATCCAGATATTATTATAGCACGTGAGTTGTCCGTGCAGCGCGTGAGTTGACTGTGTGGATCCAGATAATATTATAACATGGGAGTTATCCGTGCAGCACGTGAATTGTCCATGCAGATTATATCGCTTGGGCTGAAGGAGCCCCTCTGGAGTCTGTACACACCCCTAGTGAGCACAGGTACCTACTGAGTGCGAGTGCTGAGCGATTGGGAAGACTGAATGACTATGAGGACTGAGTGAAATGATACTCTGAGAGTATGCATATGATTTTATCACTGATTTGCATAGCATTGGCATGCACACATGACATACATGCATAGAGATGTACTTTCCTCATGCTGTACAGTATCACATCATTCATGATTTCTCACACATATTGATAGATGGGCATAATGATGCATTTAGTTTACACGGGTTATCTAAAAAGAAAATAAAACATCTCATTTATTATTGAAAGGATTTTGAAAAAATTATTGCTTTCAAACTTAATTCATATTTTTTTGGAAATTTCGGTAAACGATTTGGGTTTTTCATTGATGTACTTGAAAGGAAGAACTATTTTTAGAAATCATGATTTAGGTGAGTATTTTATTTCTGAGTTACTTCTTATATTATTGGCTTTACGTTGTTATGGACTGTGGTGAACTATTAGTTTTGGACCCGGCCTTGGTAAAAGCTCGTCACTGCTTTCAACGTAAGGTTAGGTTTGTTACTTACTCAGTACATGGGGTCGGTTGTACTAATACTACACTTCTGCACATTGCGTGCAGATGTTGGCTGTTGTTGTTGTTGTACTCGATGGTTGCCGGATTTGAAGATGTACCTGCGTTCCTGTTGTAGCTACCTCTTGTTCATGGTAGCCTTAGATTTATAAAAGTTTTGTTTATGTACTATTCTAACAGACTATGTATTTATTTCATCTCCGCTTTGTAAACTCTATTCTTAGAAGCTCATGATTTGTACTACCAGTTCTTGGGGAATGTATAAGATTAAGATCTTTATTTACTTAAATTGCTTTAATAATTGTTATTGAAATTGGGTAGTTGAAAGTTGGCTTACCTAGCGGGTTGGGTTAGGTGCCATCACGACTAGTTGGATTTTTGGTTTGTGACAAGGTGGTATCATAACACTAGGTTCATAGGTTCTACAAATCATGAGCAAGTGTCTAGTAGAGTCTTGCGGATTGGTATGATGACGTCCATACTTATCTTCGAGAGGCTACAGGGCATTTAGGATAATTTCCCATACTTCTTTCTTTATCGTGCGGAATTGATTCAGCTTGAAATATAACTCTTTGAATTCCTTCCACGCATTGGTATGCGCACATGAGCGCTCGGTATCTGCTGTGTATCGTCGGCTTGTGATATCAGGGATGATGTGCGAGATATGTATTCTATGTTTTGGTGATGGGTTAGTCTGGAGGACTTGAGGCTATGGTTACATCGCAGTTTAAGCTCGGTAGCTTCAGTTATAACTTGTACATTTGAACTCATATGTCCGGTAATGCCCCTACAGGTGGAATTTATGGATCGATGAGCGGTGGAATGGCCTTGTGATGAGTATAATGTAACTGTGGGATGTGTTAAGACGCATTGAATGTGACGAGAAGTATTTCCGTAAAATATAAAGGAAAGGCCATTGTGTGCTTGATTTTCGTTTTGATGTGACGTACAGTCTTGAGTATGAATATTTTGAAGGATCTTTTACATTGTTAAATTCTGGGACAAATTAAATTCTTATGTCTGGTTAATGAGTTTGGACTCAAATAGACTAAGTGATTGCATAGTAATTGTGACTGCGAAAAGATATAACAAGATGCTAATTTGAGGCTAAGGAGGTGGGTTCTCTCCTGGAGAGTAATCTACGTAGGTATGTTCCTTATATGTGAGTGGAGAGTTTCTTTTCTGCCAACAGGGTGTATGTGTGGAGATTTGAATTTGAATCTGGTTGAGAAAGTTGACTTGAATGTCAAGAGAATAATTGCAAGATTAGCGGATGCTTTGGGGTATTTATTTTATGGTTGGCATTGCATGAGTTTGAGAAGAAGTTTCGTTGAACTGGTCGTGGAATTATGACAGTAATAGAGTATGAATATTGTGAGTTTTGAAGTGTTTTAATCTATGGCTTTGAGCCAAGTGGGGGAGTCTGCTATGGACAAATCAATTCATGGGTATGTGTCAAATTTTTGTTTTGGTATGAAGTATACTTGGGAATCAGTGATGACTTGCAGAGGTGGAGTTCGAAAATGACTCGAATAAAGAAATTCCTGGTTACGAGTTATATTGCACTTATGAGTATATGAAAATCGTGAGAAGAGCGAGTTGTTAATTGTGACTGATATAGTGCGCACGAAGTATGAATTTGATAGGTGGTATTAAAGTAGAGTTACTTCTTTGAGTGTTGTTGTGCTAATGAGGCACGTGTCTCCATTTGGGCGGTGTAATGTGGATTGGAGCAAAGAGGGTGACTCTCGAGAAAGTTCTAATGGATTCGAGATTAATATGTAACAATTAAGAATTTTTGGCGGATTTGTTTATGGCTAAAAATCTGAGACTTAAGTTGGATGGTGTCGAGACTTATGGCATTTTTGTATATCATTATGGATTTTATATTTCGGTATCAGGAAGATAAATGAAATGGCCTTAGACTCAAATAAGGTATTTTCAGAGTGGGTGTTTCGTTTGTGGTATTTATAGGGTAATTATGATGTGGTGAGACTCTACCAATGTTTTGGTGGCAATATTCTTGGGTTTGGTGACCTACGTGATTTGGTCGAGTTAGAGGAATTTAGTTCTAATAGATGTGGTATGTTGTGCGGGATTAGGATTTACATGTACAAGGTCACAGTTCAGTCTTAAAGAGAAGGTAATGAATATTGGACAAAATGGTTAGTTTCAAATATTTCGATAAATGTTATAACTGCTTGGTAATTTCTGATAAGGGTGCGCATTTAAGAAGGCGCGTTGTGTTTTGACTTACGGATGTTTATCTGTATTGCAGTACTCACATGGTTGATAGACTGTTGATATTCAAATTATTATTATGTGGCACGGAAGAATTATGAAAGTATTCCTCATGGGATTATCGTGAATGGAAGATGTGTTAGTCATTTTAGTGTTGGAGTTGGGATCAGTTACGGTGATTCATGTGTTCGATGTATTTGGAGACTGGGAGTTCTCAGAAGTATATTGTTTCGGGGTTGCGACCTATTTGAGGTGACTATTTTATTTAAAACTCGGTGGAGGCACTAGTTGCATTAATTATTTGTGATAGCTATGCGCTATGAGTGCGCATATATGTGAGGTTTGAGCCCATGTGTGGTCATTAGAGCAAGTATTCATACTCTGAAGAATGCTTAGGCTATTATATGTCTAGAGTTAACTGTTAAGCGTAAAGTTATAACGTTTTTCGTATTCGTACTTGTTGAGAACTATCTGGGCTATACTTGAGGTTACAAAGAAGATGATTCCCTAAAAATATGAGGTAGTTACTAATTTTGCGTTAAAACTTACCGATTTGAAGTGTGATAGCAGACTTTGCACATGATTACACTATGGCATGCTATTTCTACCAGTCCAAGAGCATGAGAATCTTATTTCATTATCATATACAAGTGTACTTGTTTAATTGCTCCTGCATGATATGCTGGGACTGAAGGCTTGTGACCATGCCGGGCGATTCATATTATTGGCACGTGAGTTGTCCGTGCCGTGTGTAGGAATTCTATTTCTATAATAATTTATCTGATCTATTAATTTCCTTCCTCTACAATTGTGCACATACACCTACGGTTATACTCTTCATGAAATTTGAGGAGTTGGTTGTAACATTGCGGTTGTGGTGATGCTTGTTGAACTTGCAATACGGTTCTCTTCCTTGAGACCTCTCCCATATTTGGGTACACAGATTGCACAGTTGTAACTTGAGTTATATTGATGTGGCGTGTCTGTGGGATAGTTGTGTTTAATAATATAAGGTCATTGGACCTAGAATGGGTACTATCAGGCTTGATTATGGTATATTTAGGAGGATAATATTGAAAGTCGTCTTAGGGGAAGATTATGTTTCTAGCTGGGGCGAGAGAGCTCCATGGCTAGTTTGATATGATGAGTGGTTATGAGTTTTTGATTGTTTATTTCATCATTGGCAGTGTACAAAGGTTTCAGAATGCAGGGTTTTATACTAGTACTTGGTTGGTTTTGAGTAGTTACTGTGATCGGAAATGGTACTGCGAACATGCGAGTTGTGTAGTATGTTCATGGCTCGATGCAGCTTGTTCAGACTTATACAATGTGTAACTGTGAGATTCGGGTCTTGTAAGAAATTCTGAACGTTGGGAATTGAATTCTAAGGTTTTTGGGCTAAGGTTAAATTGAAGATTTTTAGTTGTATTGCGTTGTCAAGCCTATATGGAATAGGGTGATGTGGGATCACCCCTGGGTATGTGGGTGGTAAGGTGGAATAGAGATTTGAAGGTTAAGAACAACTCTTGGCACGTTCGAGGACGAACGTATGCTTAAGTGGGAGAGAATGTAACGACCCGACCGGTCGTTTTATGTATCACAACCCCATTTTCTCCATTTATTGCTCAATTTATGCCTTACAGTTGATTTATGACTTATTGGGTTAGTTGGTTCGGGTCCAAAAGGATTTCAGATTGAAATGAGACACTTAGTCTCATAATTGAAAACTTAAGTTGGAAAAGTTGACCGAATATTCACTTATGTGTAAACGACCTCGAAATTTAATTCTGATGATTCCAATAGCTCCGTATGGTAATGTTAGACTTAGGAGCGTGTCCGAAAACTTATTTGGAGGTCCGTAGTATAATTAGGCTTGAAATGGAAAAAGTTGAATTTTTGAAAAGTTTGACCGGGGAGTTGACTTTTTGATATCGGGGTCAAAATGTAATTCTGAAAATATTAATAGGACTGTTATGTCATTTATGACTTGTGTACAAAATTTGAGGTCAATCGGACGTGATTTGATAGGTTTCGGTGTTATTTGTGAAAACTTAAAATTTCAAAGTTTATTAGGCTTGAATTGGGGTATGATTCGTGTTTTTAGTGTTGTTGGATATGATTTGAAGGCTCGACTATGTTCGTACCATATTTTAGGACTTGTTGGTATGTTTGGTTGAGGTCCCGGGGGGCCCGGGTGAGTTCCGGGGGGATTAACTGATCATTTTTGGCCTTGGTGAGATTGCTGATATCTGCTGCTGCCTTCTTCTGGTTTCATTATACGCGATCGCATAGGTCCATCCGCGATCGCGTAAGCTTAATTGGGGAAGGGATATTTTTGTTCTATGCGATCACGTGGGGAGAATCGTGATCGCGTAGATGGGAAGAGAGAACGCATCGCGAACGCGTGGGCAAAGCCGTATTCGTGAAAAGAAGGTGAGGCACCCGGGGTTCGCGAGCATTGTTCTATGCAAACGCGTGGGTTGTCGACAATCGCGTAGGCCTGGGAAGCTCGTGCTTCGTGTTCGCGTGTGTTATGATGCGGTCGCGTAGAGAAGTTTTGGGGCCAGTGTATTTTGATCTTCGCGATTGCATAGGGTTATTTTGGCAGTAGAGATGTTGTGCTTTGCGATCGCGGAACTTGGTCCCCGAATCCATGGTTGTTTTTAATATTTAATTGGTGAATTAAGTAGGAAAATTATGCAAAACCCTCTTGGTTTAATTTGGAGATTTGAGGGTCGAGTTGATGTCGGATTTGAGTAAAATTTGTATAGTTGGACTCGTGGTTGAATGTGCATTCATATTTTGTAGCTTTTGTCAGATTTCGAGATGCGGGCCCCACATGCGAATTTTTTAGTATAATTTCAGGTTTTGTGGGAAAACATTAGAATTTTGATATGGAATTAATTCCTATAATTGTGTGGACTGAATCAAATTTATTGTGGCTAGATTCGAGCCGTTTAGGAGTTGATACACACAGAATGGGATTTCTGGAGCATTGCTTAGATTGCTCGGCATTGGATTCGTCTTGATCGAGGTAAGTAACTCTTTTAATCTTGGAGCTCAGGGTATGAACCCTGAATATAAGTATTAGGTGAATTGTTAGAAGGTGACGCACATGCTAGGTGACGGGCATGTGGACGTGCACCACAAAAATTGTGACATAATTGTTCCATTAGAATTTTGTAGTCAAATAATCTTGGAATCTTCTATATAGTTTTTTGTGCTAAAGAAATGGATTTGAGAATCATATTAAAAATTATGTTGAGGCTATATGTCAGTATTGTTGGGACCCACATAGGTCATATTGCTGTGAATTATTTGTTTTAAATTGAAAATTATACTCAGTCATATTCATGTTATTACATATCATATCTCAGTCTCTGTTATTATTTATTGATACATCATATCATCATTTTTGGGCTATTTTCATGACATTGTAAGCACATGAGAGAGAGACTGGTGAGATTGATGATGGAGTGAGACCGAGGGCCTGATTGTGAGGATTATGATGTGGATCGGGGTTGCCCGCATTTAGCAAGTCTTATAGGCTTATTATAGCACATGAGTTGTCTGTGCAGCACATGAGTTGGCCGTGCGGATCCAGATATTATTATAGCACGTGAGTTATCCGTGTAGCACGTGAGTTGTCGGTGCAGCACATGAGTTGGCCATGCGGATTTAGATATTATTATAGCACGTGAGTTGTCCGTGCAACACGTGAGTTGTCCATACAAATTATAGCGCTTGGGTTGAAGGAGCCCCTACGGAGTCTGTACACACCGCGAGTGAGCGCAGGTACCTACTGAGTGCGAGTGCCGAGTGCTGAGCGATTGGGAGGACTAAGTGACTGTGAGGACTGAGTGAAATGATACTCTGAGAGTATGCATATGATTTTATCACTGAGTTGTATCGCATTGACATGCACACATGACATACATGCATAGAGATGTATTTTTCTCATGCTGTACAGTATTACATCATTCATGATTTCTCACACTTGTTGACAGATGGGCATAATGATGCATTTGTTTTATACGGGTTATCTGGAAAGAAAATGAAACATCTCATTTATTATTGAAAGGATTTTGGGAAAATTATTGCTTTCAAACTTATTCATAGTTTTTTAAAAATTTCGGTAAACGATTTGGGTTTTTCACCGATTTACTTGAAAGGAAGAACTATTTTTAGAAATCATGATTTAGATGAGTATTTTATTTCTGAGTTACTTCTTATATTATTGGTTTTATGTTTTTATGGACTGTGGTGAACTATTGATTTTGGACCCGACCTTGGTAAAAGCCCGTCTCTGCTTTCAACCTAAGGTTAGGTTTGTTTCTTACCAATACATGGGATCGGTTGTACTGATACTATACTTCTACACATTGCGTGCAGATGTTGGTTGTTGTTGTTGCTGTGCTCGATGGTTGCCGGATTTGAATATGTACCTGCGTTTCTGTTGTAGCTGCCTCTTATTCATGGTAGCCTTAGATTTATAAAAGCTCTGTTTATGTACTATTCAAACAGACTATGTATTTATTTCATCTCTGCTTTGTAAACTCTATTCTTAGAAGCTCATGATTTGTACTACCAGTTCTTGTGGAATGTATAAGATTAAGATCTTTATTTACTTAAACTGCTTTAATAATTGTTACTGGAATTGGGTAGTTGAAAGTTGGCTTACCTAGAGGGTTGGATTAGGTGCCATCACGACTAGTTGGATTTTTGGGTCGTGACAATTATTTACACAAAGATTCAAGTATAAGAAATTTCATTCTTTTACTATTTCCTCTAACAATTCATAATATAATTTCAATATTTTAATTAAATAGAGGATGCAATTTGTAACAAGTATTTCATGATTTGAGTACTAAACTACCCGGACATAGCATAATTAGTAACTACGCACGGACTCTCGTTACCTCGTGCGTACGTAGCCCCCACAATTAACAATAATTATTAATATAAATCGCCTATGGGGTAAATTGCCTCTTACAAGGTTAGACAAGAGACTTACCTAGCTCCGATATTCCAAAACCGGCTCCAACGCTACTCTAATACCTCAAACCGATGCTTGTCGATCCAAAAACTATGCAAACAATGTGCAATTCAATCAAAACGTGTTCTAATACCCATAACTAATCAATTCATGACAATTTCCAACTCTGCTCGAAAAGATAAACTCCCCATCGGGCCCACGTGCCCGGATTCCGAAATATTTTCAAAGATAAACACTACCCATAACATTACAAACTCAAATATATAATTTATTCTCAATTCCATGTCCGATTTCGTGGTAAAAATTCAAAACTACCAATTTCTAGGTTTGTTTTCAAAACCCCAAATTTCTAAAAATTTTCACGTTTAAATCCATGTAGAAACCTTGTATTTAACTCACAACTAGTAGAAATCACTTAGCTCATGATTGATGGTGAAAATGGTGCTCCAAAATCGCTCCTAGGTCGGCTCCCATGGAGGAAATGAGATAAAATGAGCCAAGACTCGCTTCTTGCAACTTATAGACTGCCCAGGCGATTTCTGCTTATGTGGCCTTCTAGCCGCTCCCTCGTCTCTCGCTTCTGCGCCCAAGCTAGCGCACCTGCGCTCACGCTTCTGCGGACAAGCGCTTCCGCGCATGCGCTTCTGCGCACAAACGTGCTGCTTCTGCGGTCTTCAGCAGCCTTGGCCCCTCCGCTCCTGCGCCAAATGGTCCGCACCTGCGGCCTTCGCTTCTGCGGCCCCCTGGCCGATGTTGCAGCTCCACACCTGCGGCCAAAACCTCGCAGGTGCTGTTACACTAGAAGACAGATGCTTTAGCACTCCTCCAAGCCCAACTCGATCCGTTTACCATCCAGAATTTACCCGAGGCCCTCGGTACCTCAACCAAATATACCAACACATCCCAAAACACATTACGAACTTAGTCGGAGCCTCAAATCACGCCAAACAACATCGAAACTACGAATCGCCCTCCAATTTAAACTTAATGAACTTTGAAACTTCAAACTTCTACAATCGATGCTGAAACCTATCAAACCACGTCCGATTGACCTCAAATTTTGCACACAAGTCATAATTGACATTACCTACCTACTCCAACTTCCGAAATCAGAATCTGACCCCAATATCAAAAGGTCCACTCCCGGCCAAACTTCTCAAAAACTTTCAAATTTCTATCTTTCGCCAAATAACCTACGGACCTCCAAATCCACATCTGGACGCGCTCCCAATACCAGAATCACCATACGGAGTTATTCCTAGACTCGGAATCCCAAACGAACATCGATAACGTTGAAATGCACTTCCACCCAAATTTATGAATTTATTCCAAAATGCCAACTTCCACAATAGGCACTGAAACATTCCCGGATCATCTAAAACCCGATCTGAATATACGCCCAAGTCCAAAATCATGATACGAACTCGGTGGAACCTGCAAATCTCGATTCCGGGGCCGTTTACTCAAAAGTCACACCTTAGTCAATTCCTCCAACTTAAAGCTTCCGAAATTAGAATCTTCTTTCCAAATCAACTCCAAACTTCCCAATATCCAATTTCGACCACACATACAAGTCATAATACCTGAAGTGAAGATACTCATGGCCTCAAACTTCCGACGACGTGCTAGGGCTCAAAACGACCGGTTGGGTCGTTACATTTTCGTTATTAGCCAGACCGACATGTCTATATTTAAGGTGATTGACGTTATTGTATTCATGAATACATAGCGCGAATACATCTGAATATAGTCGCGTACAGCTGGACTCCCATGTTTTTAGTAGATAGCGCGGATACAACGAATACACTACCATGTTTTTAGGCGATAGCCTTAGAGCCAAATTCCAATATCCAAAATTCTCTACTAGGCTTGCTTCGAACATACGAACACCATTTCAATCACTACACGATGTACCACTACATGATTGTATACTCTCACTGAATTCACACCATGCACCGCATTCTTCCCATGACCATAATAACATCATTTGACAACAATAACTGAATTCTCACGAATTTGATGCTCACAACACACCTCATGACACATATAAGTCTTGTTCCAACTCTTGAAATGTTGTCACGACGGAAGCGATGTGTAGAAATTCATACCAACTGCCGAGTCAACAAGACATTGAGTTTCTTTTCTCGGCAAGGACCATTACCTCATTATGAACCAAATAATGGTATTTTCTCTTTAATACGCTTCATATAAATTTGATCGCACTAATCTCAGGTCCATTAATCTTGTCTCACCCAGTATAAGCTGCTCAAGCAATAAGCCACCTCAGACACTGCCAAAAATCTCATATGATGCCCCAATGTGCCAACAAGCTACAAACTCGAATGTGATACATAAGGGAAAAAAACAAACTCTGGAAAGAACTACTCAACCCAAGGTAACTAATTAAATAACCGAAAGGATGTTATGAAACTTCCTCAGAAACGAGACATAAAACACACAAGAATAGATATGGGGAACTATACTTAACATCATACTGTTGCGGCGTGCACCCTAATCCACATACGATACCGTTGCGGTGTGCAACCCGATCCAAACAACATACCTGTGGCGGTGTGCCACCTGATCCACACATGACAATAAATAGGGAAATACCCATCAAGCCAAAACTCTTATGCCTACGAAATACCCGAATGTCAACCACAAGCATGCCAAGTGCACAATACTATCAGATAGCGCCATAAGCTACAAAACTCAAGCACGACTAAGGTGCAATAACTGACCTACATATCGAGAGACATCCTGCTCATATAACACCGCAAACTATACGGGATCTCAATACGAGTGCGAATAAGCAAACTGCCTTACAACTTACATAGCACAATAGAGACTACACGGAAGGGCCGATAACAGAAATAACACCCAAGGCCCGAAGACCCCTCCGAAAATAACGTTATGCTGAAATGAACACATCCAGCCTGATATAGAGCCCACATTCACATTTAGATCCATTCACGGACCTCAAGCCGATTCTGATTGTACCACACTAGGCTAATAAGCTTTCAAGGATCTACAATAACCCTTTTTCCCATGATACACAAGAACAACCATCAAATCCGGAACAAACTTTCACAGTCCACAACCAAATGAACCGAGCGCCCTTCAGGCATAAATTCTCACATTAGCGATAGTACCATAATCTCCATACTTGGTTTTAAATCTTTAATCAACCAAGTGACTACATGTCACACTTATACAATCTTCCCATGGGATACACTCCCACGACCTTCCGCACCAGGAAACAAGTCTGGACGTCTATACCACTGGCCATACTAATGTTATAAAGAAAATCAGAAATCCGCAATCAATACGTACAACCTCTTACACATAACACCGATCTCAGGTGATGCTAAAGACAATACCAGCTTATTCTAACCATCTGAATCCTTTCCTGCTCATCCGAGCTCTTGACATTCTTGTCGACACCAAACTATAACCTTGATCTTCAACTTCCAATTCCCATGCCGCTCACTGCACCTCATATACCAATACGTGAGAGTACAAGAATTCCATCATGACTCCTGATCCACTAATAGACTAAACACTCCATCACATAGCAACCTTTTACTTAACTCATTTCAGGAGAACCATTGCAACAAGCGACTGAATTCCCATAACCATAGAAAATACAATCCTCAAGTAGTAGTCTAAACCACCATAACTTTTCCGGGATCCATCTACACATAACAGGCCATAATACTCGAATGCCTCGAAATAAAATCAATTATGGTGGTCGTCAAGCCTCGCACGTACCGCCACGAATCACATGTATAACTTAACACACTGAGGGAACTGATCATTTCCACCATCATGCCAATTCAACCATTGCTAACCTATCCGATTTTTTCTAATTTACTATAGACTTGCCTTAGGAATAATAATAGCTCCATTCAAAATATCATGAACCTAAATCCGCACTCATCTTGAGTGACCTCATTTCACGAGACCACGTGGTCTCCAAAACTCACGAACCATATCATACCCTCCTTATGCGCATATTCGCATCTTCAACTGGTACACCTATTCTGAAAATCCCTCTATGAATCCGAAGTTGTTTTCTCCCATTCCTCCGATGCCACACCGCATACCAAAGATAATGTAGAACACTCCAATCCACTTTCATAATCCGCTGCTAAAGCTCGATACTTAACCATACCACAGACTCGAAATCCTTAGGCACTGCAATTTAACTTTTGAATCCACTAGGACCGTTGTTGAGAGTCACCCACTCTGGCTTGGTCTCGACTATAATAAAACTCCAAGGCCCTACTAGCACATGAACACCCTCTGAAAGAAGCACCCGACTGGATCACTTTCCTTGTACATCACTTCCACACGAAGCATAAACCCTGAGTCTTCTCAAAACTGAGCATGAATCGATAAGGCCCAAGTATAGCACACATTCCTCCAATCCTTTGCTCAAATTACCACTGTTGTTTTATTTCCTTAGTCGTAATAACCCACCAATATGCCGATAACCAGAAACCTCACAAGTAGACAACCATGAAATCCAATCGTAGATGGTGAGGCTCTCCCACTTAGCTTGAAGCTACAATTACATAACTCTGGAACCTACCAAGACCCTATTGACATGATTTTTTTGCACAATCAACCCGCCAAACTCCTAGAAATCCTTCTGTTAACACTTCATGAACACTATGAATCACTAGCCATATTTACATATCCGGCCTCTTACCGGATAGCCAGTATAATCCTTCGTAGAAGCTTCGCCAACACCACACGACCGATAACCTACTCACAGGAGATAACCCACATGTGAAAATTACATGCCGACATCTTCCAACAACGCTGCACCGAATACAATTACTACGAACTCAATAAACCACCTTAAGCCTGTGCTCATTCACCAGTTGTACAAGTTCGTTCACTCCCCGTTGACATCAACTAAAGGTGCAACGATACATTCCAACCCAAAGTCATGTTGCATCCCTCTTCATATTAAGTAACTCCCTCATGTCGTATCCAATACTCCTCATTATAATAGCCTATATTCCAAGTTAGTCCGTAGGCCTAGTCACTGCCCACCATGAATCCCAAATCACTATAAACTTTTCACATGGCGTGTAGCTATCCTACCAAAGAACCCATATGCTACTCTGTCACTCTCCCACTTTGATCAAACCCTCTCTTTTAAGCAACTACTCGACTTTTGTTTCTCACACTTGGCCTTCTAGGAACCTAACCACTACAAGACACCTCTCATGTGTCCTTCCTCATCCTCCGCTGCACAGTTGTTGCCTTAAATCAAGATTCGTATCTGTAACACCTGAACCAATAGATCGCTACCAACTTTAAACCTCTCCGAAGATCATCCTTCTCGAGCCATCAATACTAGGAATGCCGATTTGATCCTGAACCACTGCACACTGCGATCTCTGACAGCTGCTCCCTAGGCATCATGTCACAATACTCTGCCCCAAAGGCAAATTGAAGAAGACCATAACACCGGCGAACTTAACACATTCTATCAAGGACGGCATCACCACATCACAAATGAAAATTCCACCGCTCTTGAAAATACCAAGTCTCGTTACCCCATCGACCCAAACCTGAGCATTCGTAGTCCAATTGCCTTTCCTCCGCTAGAAATAAAATACTGAATCTCTGAATCACGCACTGAGTAAAACCTACTTTCAATTCATTCATTGCCTCGATGCATAGATAAGCATCCTACCATTACACGAACAATGTGTGATAGCAACACATGAATTATTATAACAATCAATGCCAAATCTCAAAACCTTAGGTAATACCGATACTGAGCTGAAATAACAGAGTGGCCTTCCGCAAGGCGACGACAATAGCCCAATCAAATATGCAGGGAGGAACATCCCGCACCACATCTACAGTACCATTAAAATTTCCCCGATCCCCAATTTATAACAAGCACTTCACATTGCATAAGATTGAATAGGAAGAAAATGAAGGCATAAGCCTCAAAGGAATAAATTCGCACGATGAGGAATCAAGAAGGGAAGTGCTCCTAACATCCATGTAGCCTCTCGAAGATAAGTACAGACGTCTTTCTACCGATCCGTAAGACTCTACTAGACTTGTTCATGACTCGTGAGACCTAAGTGAACCTAGTGTTCTGATACCATGTTGTCACGACCCAAAATCCATTAAAGGTCGTGATGGTGCCTAACACCGCTGTCAGACAAGCCAGCCATAATTAATTAACTTAATTACTCATTTTAGTATTTTTGAATCGAAATTTCCTTGAATTAAATAGTAACATATAGAACTTATAGAGTAAGTGATAAATATTTTCGCAACTAAAATACGAAACAAACAATAATCACTCACAAAACCCGGTGTCATAAGTGCATGAGCATTTACTAGGGAGTAAAATAAGATACAACATCTGCCCGGAATACAAATTAGACAAGAAAAATATAAATAACTCTGAAGGAGACTCTGCTGGCTGCGGATCGTAATATAGAATGCAACTCACCTAAGTCCCCGCATTAACCACACCTCTGTGCCCACAAGGCCGCTAGACATATATGTACATGCACAAACAAATGTGCAGCAAGTGTAGTATGAGTACGTAAATAACGTGTACCCACTAAGTATCAAACCTAATCTCGTGTACGAGAAATCGACTTTGACACTCACTAAGGGTCAATAATATTAAAATAGAAATATTTAAATTAACATGATCTATAGGAATAACAATAATTTTCTTTAACCAACAAAAATAATTAATTCTTTTAATTCCAATAATTTCTAATTTTTCAATTAGCTTCACAAGCTGCAATAAAATACCAAGGTATCATGTAATTATTATTATTAGGCACGATGTCTGCCGAGGTCGTTCGGCCCGATACAAGGTATCGTGTACACTGCCGAGGGGCGTGCGGCACGATCCATATATGCATCTATACTGCCGAGGCGTTCGTCCCGCTCCACAACAAAGGAGGACATGTTTTTATGAACCTCCGAAATGAGAAGTTGTTATAAAGTTAACACATAAGGATATACAATTTCTATTAACAGTTAAATAATTTACACAAAGATTCAAGTATAAGAAATTTCGTTCTTTTACTATTTCTTCTAACAATTCACAATATAATTCCAATATTAAAATTAAATAAAGGATGCAATTTGACACAAGTATTTCATGATTTGAGTCCTAAACTACCCGTACATAGCATAATTAGTAGCTACGCACGGACTCCCGTCACCTCGTGCGTACGTAGCCCCCACAATTAACAATAATTATTAATTTAAATCGCCTATGGGGTAAATTCTCTCTTACAAGGTTAGACAAGAGACTTACCTTGCTCCGAAGTTCCAAACCCGTCTTCAATGACACTCTAACACCTCAAACTGATGCTTGTCAATCCAAAAACTATGCAAACAATGTGCAATTCAATCAACACGTGTTCTAATACCCATAACTAATCAATTCATGACAATTTCCAACTCCGCTCGAAAAATCGAGAAAGTCACCATCGGGCCCAAGTGCCCGGATTACGAAATTGTTTTAAAGATAAACACTACCCATAATATTACAAACTCAAATATATAATTTATTCTCAATTCTATGTTCGATTTCGTGGTAAAAATTCAAAAGTACCAATTTCTAGGTTTTTCTTCAAAACCCCAAATTTTTAAACTTTTTCATGTCTAAATCCATGTATAAACCTTGTATTTAACTCATAACTAGTAGAAATCACTTAGCTCATGATTGATGGTGAAAATGGTGCTCCGAAATTGCTCCTAGGTCGGTTCCCATGGAGGAAATAAGATAAAATGAGCCAAGACCCGCTTCTTGCAACTTATACACTGCCCAGACGATTTTCGCTTCTGCGGCCTTCTAGCCGCTCATACGGCTCTCGCTTCTGCACCCAAGCTAGCGCACCTGCGCTCACGCTTCTGCGGGCCACAAGCGCATGTGCTTTTGCACACAAACGTGTCGCTTCTGTGGTCCTCAGCAGCCTTTGGCCCCTCCGCTCCTGTGACAAATGGTCCGCACCTACGGCCTTCGCTTCTGCAGGCCCCTGGATGCTTTTGCGGCTTCGCACCTGTGGCCAAAACCTCGCAGATGCGGTTACACCAGAAGACAGATGCTTCAGCACTCTTCCGAGCCCAAACTCGATCCGTTTATCATCCGGAATCCACCTGAGGCCCTCGGGACCTCAACCAAATATACCAACACGTACCAAAACACATTACGAACTTAGTCGAGGCCTCAAATCATGCCAAACAACATCGAAACTATGAATCACCCTCCAATTCAAACTTAATGAACTTTGAAATTTCAAACTTCTATAATCGATGCTGAAACCTATCAAATCACGTCTGATTGACCTCAAATTTTACACTCTAAGTCATAATTGACATTACCGACCTACTCCAACTTCCGGAATCGGAATCCGACCCCGATGTCAAAAGGTCCATTCCCGGTCAAACTTCTCAAAAACCTTCAAATTTCTAACTTTCGCCAAATGACCTCAAAATGACCTACGTGCCTCCAAATCCACATCCGGGCGTGCTCCCCATACCAGAATCACCATACGGAGCTATTTCAGACTCGGAATCCCAAGCGTACATCGATAAACTTGAAATGCACTTCGCTGAAATATTCTCGGATCATCCAAAACCCGATCCGAACATACGCAAGTCCAAAATCATCATACGAACCTGTTGGAACCTTCAAATCCCAATTCCGGAGTCGTTTACTCAAAAGTCACACTTTAGTCAATTCCTCCAACTTAAAGCTTCCGAAATTAGAATCTTCTTTCCAAATCAACTCTGAACTTCTCAAAATCCAATTCCGACCACACGTACAAGTCATAATACCTGAAGGGAAGCTACTCATGGCCTCAAACTGTCGACGATGTGCTAGGGCTCAAAACGACCGGACGGGTCGTTATATTTTCATTATTAAACAGACCGACATGCCTATTTTTAAGGTGATTGACATTATTATATTCATGAATACATGGTGCGAATATATCTGAATATAGTCGCGTACAACTAGACTCCCATGTGTTTAGGTGATAGCGCTAATACAAGGAATACACTACCGTAACAAATGAAGAGTAGCCATAGGAAGTAATTATATATATGTTAGCTATAGGAAATTAATAATCACTTTCTAAAAATTCCTCTAGAAAAAAACATTTAAAGAGCCCAACTATTGAGCCCGTTTTGGTAAATAAATTTATACTACACATATTTAAAATTAGAGGCTCTAGAATTCTCTCACAATCACCTATGGAAAAAAAAGACTTTGGGCGACTTCTCGGACTGCCAATGCAAACTCCATCACCATGATTCATGAATGGAACTTTGCTTGCATTTGGAAGTTCAACTCTTCCCCTGCATTTCTACTACTACTGCTACTCCCATTCTGATGATAATGAAGTAGTTTCACATTGAAATATTTACATATATTTACAGCATAAACTTATTTATCCTCACTGTTTAGATTTTAACTTAATTACAAATTAATATACAATTTAACAATTATATATATTTTATAATATACCTCAATTAGAGGGCTTTAATTGGTTCTACCCACCCACCGTACGTCTTTCAGCAATACAAGAATCCCAACCCCGCGTAACCAATCACCCAAATATATAGAATAACAAGTTCTGATCTTAAACGAATGAAGAGAAGATATGAAAATCCTAAAATCAATGGGAAACAAATAACTAAGAACATATTGATTAATAAAGAGATTATACCATTGGCACATGCATTGGGCGTGCCACATGTATTGATTAAACTAAGCATAGAGATTTTTATGCATTGATTAAACTAAGCATAGAGATTTTTATGCATTGATTAAACTAAGCATAAAGATTTGAATTTAAACTCCATTGAGAGAATTTAGGGAAGATTCGATGTGGTTTTGGTTGAAATTTCATATTGAAACTCGAAAAATAAGACATAAATAAATTGTATATATTTTGTATGTCGAGTGTAATATGGCCATTAATTTGGCTTCTTCTCAAGTGGGGGCCAAATTTTTATGATATTTTCCATGACATAATATCCACTATAACAAATTTGTGGATCATGACATTTGCCATGACATAATATCAACTATTAAGCCAAGGATTTCTTGCTATAAATAGAGGAGCTTCTCCTCATTTGTAAACACACCAATTCAAGAGCTTTTCACTCTTGTCTTTCTTTCTCTTCCTTTATTTCATTATAGAGTATTTTGTAAGAGAGTGAATGTTGGGAAACACTTGTGTGAACCCTTTCTTTGGAATGATCTTGTGAGGTATTCTCTTGGGGTATTTGGGATTAATTAGAGTATTTACTCTAATTTTATACTCTTGTTGGTATAGTGAAATTGCTCATTTCCGCTTGTGGACGTAGGTCACCTTGACCGAACTACGTTAAATTTGTGTCTTCTTTATCTTATTTAATTAGAATTATTATCAACTTGCATTGTCTTTGTTATTATCATTATAACGTTGTTTGGCTAAATTTTGTACTACCTGATTTCCCGATCATAACAAATTAGTATCAGAGCCAGATCTAACCGGGTTAGTTTAAATAGCCAAAATGACTCTAACAAAGTCTTATATTGAGAAATTTGACCGAAGTTCAAACTTCGGAATGTGGCAATTAAAGATGGAAGCTATCCTAATTCAGGATGGCTTAGATTTGGCACTGCAAGGAAAGGAGAAGATGTCGGATAAAATGACGGACGAGGAGTTTGCCGGCATAGACAAAAAGGCAAAAGCAGGTATTATTTTAAATCTTTCAAATGAGGTTTTGCGTGAAGTTGCAGTAGAAAGCTCAGCCAAAGGCATATGGGAAAAGCTTAAAACCCTATATATGAAAAGAACAGTAGAAAACAGGCTTTACCTAAAGTAAAAACTCTATATTTTTCGTATGGCTGAAGGTACCTCTATACTTACATATCTTGATACTTTCGATCATCTTCTTATGGATTTAAGTAACATAGATATTGAAATCAAAGATGAGGATCAAGCTGTGTTATTGCTTGTTTCCTTACCCCAGTCGTTTAAACATATAAGAGATACTATGCTTTATGGAAAGGATAATATCTATTATAAAGATATCAAATCTATTTTGAAATCAAAAGAACAAATAGATAGAAGATACTACTGGAGAAACTAGTGGGAACCAAGGGGAAGACTTATTCATAAGAGGTAGATCCAATAAGAAAGATTCAAGTAATGAGAAACCTAAATCAAAGTCAAAATCCAGATACAGAAATGTCATGTGCAAATATTGTCATAAGAAAGGTCACATTATTTCTGAATGCTTTAAATTGAAAAACAAAGAAAAGCATACAGAAAAGAAAAATGAGCACAAAAATATTGACACTGCCGAAGCAAGTGTAGCTNACTGAAGCAAATGTAGCTGCTGATGAGACTGAGGGAACTATTTTTTTAGCAACTAATAATAGTTTTAAATCTAACAATGAGTGAATTTTAGATTCGAGTTGTTCTTATCATATGTGTCCCAATCGGGATTTATTTACCACATATGAATCTATTGGAGGTGGAGTTGTCTTGATGGGCAACAATGTTGCCTGCAAAGTTATTGGAAAAGGTACAGTCCGAATCAAAATGCACGATGGTGTGGTGAGAACTCTCACCGATGTTAGACATGTTNATACTGACACTACTGAAGCAAATGTAGCTGCTGATGAGACTGAGGGAACTATTTTTTTAGCAACTAATAATAGTTTTAAATCTAACAATGAGTGAATTTTAGATTCGAGTTGTTCTTATCATATGTGTCGCAGTCGGAATTTATTTACCACATATGAATCTATTGGAGGTGGAGTTGTCTTGATGGACAACAATGCTGCCTGCAAAGTTATTGGAAAAGGTACAGTCCGAATCAAAATGCACGATGGTGNCGTTATTGGAAAAGGTATAGTCTGAATCAAAATGCACGATGGTGTGGTGAGAACTCTCACTGATGTTAGACATGTTCCTGACTTGAAGAAAAATTTCATCTCTTTGGGCACTCTAGAATTTCTTGGGTGCAAGTACACAGATGAAGGTGGAGTTATGAAAATTTTTCATAGTGCTCTTGTGATCATGAAAGCATGTAGATCTGGTACGTTATATACTCTTTTGGGATCTACTGTTACAGGTGCTACTCCAGTTTCAATATCAGATAAATCAGATTCTGACATCACTAAATTGTGGCATATACGATTGGGGCATATGAGTGAAAAAGGTCTTTCCATCCTCAGCAAAAGAGGTCTCTTATGTGGCCAAAGTACCGGAAATATGGAGTTCTGTGAATATTGTGTGTTCGGAAAGCAGAAAAGAGTCAGCTTCAAATCTCCAGCGATTCATAGAACAAAAGGTACTTTGGATTACATTCATTCAGGTGGTGCCAGGTACATGTTAACTTTCATTAATGATTATTCAAGGAAAGTTTAGGTTTATTTCCTGAAAAATAAAAGTGATGTTTTCTTAAATTTCAAACAATGGAAAGTTTTGATTGAGAAGCAAACATGAAAACATGTTAAGTGATTTAGAACAGATAATAGCTTGGAATTTTGTAATGATGAATTCAACGAATTTTGCAAGAATAAAGGAATTGCTCGACATAGTAATGTAAGAATGACACCTCGGCAAAATGGTGTGGCAGAAAGGATGAATAGAACTCTTTTAGAAAGGGCTCGTTGTATGATTTCAAATGCTGGGTAAACGTCTTTTGGGCAGACGCTATCTCTACAGCTTGTTATATTGTCAACCGAGCTCCTTCTACACCTTTGAACTTTAAGACTCCAGAGTACATGTGGTCAGATACTCCTGCTAATTATTCTGATTTAAAGATATTTGGTTACCCTTCATACATGCATGTAAGTGATGGTAAATTAGAGCCAAGGGCTAAAAAGTGCATTTTCCTTGGGTATGCATCTGGGGTGAAAGGATACTGACTATGGTATTTTGATCCCACGACACCAAAATTTATAATTAGCAGAGATGTAACATTTGATGAATCCTCTATGTTACATTCTAGAAAAGAGTCTTCTAGTTTTTGTAATACAGATAAAGGAAAGAGTACACAGAATCAGGTGGAGATTGAGATTGGCATTCCTTCTGAGCTAAGCTCATCAACTTTGGAGCAAAATATAGTTGAAACTCCTGAAGTTGAGACTCCTGAAATTGAACCAGAAGAAGAAGAGTATTCTATAGCCAAACATAGACCAAGAAGAGAAGGTAAACAACTATTAAGGTTTGGAGATTATGTTGCATTTGCTTTTTCAGTTGCACAGGAAACTGAAGAAAATGGAGAACCATCAAAATATTCAAAAGCAGTTTCTGGTGCTGACTCAGCCAAGTGACTGATTGCAATGAATGAAGAAATTGAGTCTCTCCACAAGAATGGTACTTGGTCTCTTGTGAAGCCGCCATCAGAAAAAAGAATTGTTGGTTGCAAATGGGTCTTTAAGAAAAAGGATGGCATTCCAGGGGTTGAATATGCGAGGTATAAGGCACGATTAGTTGCAAAGGGCTATAGTCAGGTACAAGGAGTTGATTTTAATGATATTTTCTCACCTGTT
>AWOL01S0005832.1:155651-173705 GCA_000715115.1 Nicotiana otophora
AACTTCTTCAAGCATGCATCTTCAGTCTTGTACTTCTTCTCAAGTGCGTCCCATAATTCTTTCGAAGTATTCATCGCACTATACACATTGTACAAGTCATCCTCTAAAGCGCTTAAGATATAGCCTTTGCAAAGAAAATCTGCCTACTTCCACGCCTCAACAATCATGAATTTCTCGTTGTCCGGCATGTCCGCAGCAGGCACTGGAGGTTCTTCACTAGTGAATTTCTGCATACCAAGTGTGGTAATCCAGAAGAACACCCTTTGCTGCCATCCTTTGAAGTTGGCTCCGGAAGAAAATTATTCCCCTCAAGTACCCGAGGTGCTGGAATATATCTTTCCAGGATAGAACGATTTAACTCACTGGAGTGTTGGTACCAAAACGCCGGTGAACAGCGAGCCACTCGAAGGCTGTAAAAACACACTGGAATTTTTATGCAGAAGTAGAAGAAGAAGAAGATCAGAAAATTTCGTAAGGAAAGATTCTGGGATTCAAACTCTATTTATAGACTTGCTGGCATTGTTTCTGAAAAGATTTGCAACCTTTCAGAAACAGCCATGGTTGTTGGACGGGAAAGAAAACGGGCCTGACCGGACCGCGGATTGAATTTTTCGTTAATTATTTAATTAATTAATTAAATAATTGAAAGAATTTTTGTCCAAAAAGATTAATCAATCAATCTTTGACCGAAACCGAAACCGAAGCCGAGCGACGACGACAGCGCAAGGCTTGCCTTCTTCTTAACTCTTTAAGAGCTAGAAGAAGAGCAATTATATATATACCCATCAAAAGCCTTTTCTTCCTCCAATATGGGACAATGTCCCTTTGCAAAGGAGGGAAACTCAAATATTTCATTTTTCCTCCATTTCTCGTTCACACTCTTTAAGCTACACAAGCTTAAAATCCCAACAAGTTCTTCTTTGGATTGATCAGAAATTCATGGTATGCTTGTGTTTCCTTTCACCTGATAAAGAAGTTAGATGACCCTGGTTCAGGGAATACAGCCAAATGCGATTTTATTGCTTACTTAGGACTAAATGTGTATTTGTAGAAACACTTAAATACATTATTGAAATACCCATATATGATGGTAGGTCCATAACAACTATAGCTACCAAGAGATTCCACTCGATTGTGCTATAAGCAATGTTGTTAAAGGCGCACTTAAGCCCTAAAGCGAGGCTCAAAATATGTTGAGCACTTCGTCCCGCTTTGCGAACGTTTTAGTGTTGCATCAAGGCTCTAACGCGTACTTTTCCTTGCCAATGAGTGTAATCCTGAAAAGACGATACTGAACAATTGATATTTAACTTTATCGTAATCTTTTTTTCAATTTTTTTGTCCATATATTTATTATTCATGCTTATAATTATGGGTCTTAGACTACATATACCTATTTTTACTGTTTCTCCGATTGCATCTTTTTTCATTAAAGCCTACGCTTTATTTGCGCTTTGCGCTTAAAGCCCCAACGGGCCTTAGAGTGTTTTTGCGCTTTTCACCCTTGATAACACCGGCTATCAGTACTCTTGATTTCATTTATTAATTCTGGTCAAATCAAGAGGTTATGAAACACAATAGTGAAAGAAACAAGTATTTCCGTACATGTACTGTTTTAATTTAAGAACTTAGAAGAGGTCTGGAATTCATAAAGATTTGTGGCAAATACTCTGTTAGAGTGTAGTAGAAGTTTATTAAGCAATGTGACGGTAGAAAGTACTCATTGTCACTTAAAGCTGTCTGTTCTAGTGTTCTTTCAATAAAAACAAGGGTGCAACGTTTAACAATGGTAGTTATAAAAGTGTGACTGAATAGGTATTATGATTTCTTTTTCTTGGCTGAGATTTGGCAAGTGCTAAGAACTCAAGTAGTTTCTTTTGAGTAATTAATCACTGCTATAAGAGATCTTGGCTTTTCTGGCGAGGGGGTAGTTGGGGGCAGAGCAGGATATAGAATCATGCATATGTGGAATTAACTTATCAGGTTCACTGCATATCTTTAAGAATTAGAAAGTTTATATCCTCCGTTCCAGGTATGTACTTTATGTTAACAATATCACTCACTTATTTTGTTTTAACCTGTGTTTCCAATTCCAGTCACTTTGTTAATAACTCAGGATATCTCCTCATGTTTCAAAAAGTTTACCTTTTATTGAGGAAATAACTGAAGTACTTCCATGACAAGGTCTTCTGTTTCTTGTAGGGATCGATTTGCTAGAGATATGTCATAAATCCGATCCTTGAATCTCAACTAAGTATTTCCTAAGACTGAAAAGCACATGATTATGAGCTTTGGCTGCCTCTTTTGATATCCACCAGCCACAGCTGCTTTGTGCACTGTCAGGATGACTGCAAATTCAGTTGCTGGGATTTGTGAGATGATCCTTGTAAGTTAGCTTACCACAATACGGAAGTTCATGCAATAGGCATCCGTTACATTGCAAAGAGTCCAAGTTATATCTTGCTGACCAGTAGCTATTATGAACATCTAAGGGTTTGGGAGGTGAGATCCATTGCAAAACCTGTACATAAGAGATTAGCCCCATTAGGAGTTCAGAGAATAAGATATCATCCATTGTACTCGACCTAGTAGTCTTGACGGCTTGTATGCACAAAGATCTGCAGTAGTCTAAGTTAAAGATGATAAAGCTGAAGTCATGGAAACCTGTGACAAACACGCTGTCTGGCATGTTGACCAGATTGGCAAAGAGGCTCTTTAGGTATGGAAGGAAAGAGGGAAGAATATGTTATTAACGCTTAATTTGCATGTGGATGCCAGAAGGCGACATTCTTTAACGACCTCTTGGTCTAGGCTATATGCTTCTTTGGAGTCAGGAGCGCGGCCTTAACAACAAGTTATGAAATAATACTTTTTTTGGGGGAAGGGGGTGTTTGAGTTTCTGTCCACTGTTTTATGCATGTTGATCTCATCTTCATGATATTCCCACCTTGTATCTCTGCTAGAGAGAAAATTTCTGGTTATTTTGAATGGCTCATTCGTAACAGACAATTAGTGTGTACTTTTGTGAGTGACTACACATAAACTTGTATCCATTAAAGCTGCAGTAGTAAATAGCAAGACAAGTACAAGTACAGCAATAGAATTGGCTCTATTCAGTTCGTATCATTTGTACGTTGTAGTATAATTTACCTACTCTAAATTGATGCAAAAGTCGCGAGGCAAATATCAAAGGAATGAGAAAGAATCGATAGTATTTTGAAATTGTAGTCCTATTTTGGCCTGTTTACAGGCATGGCCAAGTATATGCTACAAAGCTCCCCTCAGAATTCAGGTTTGTCTTTATTCTACTTTTTCTTATAACTTTTGTACAAAGATACAAAATCATAAAGAGACTGATGCTGTTCATCGATTGGCAGTATACGCAATTATTCCTATATGATCGGGCACACACCCAATCACGTGTGGTGAGAATGCCCCTTCAAAGCTTGGCCTCAAAAACATTATCTCTTAACTCACATTCTTCATAAATCATACTCCTATAAATTTGATAATTCCTGATATTTTATACGTGAAATGTAGGATTTTTATGTTTCTTTCCATGGTCGTAATTTAGACATAAAAATAGTTAAAATCAACAGTTAATTTTCGTAAATCTCATCTTCAGAATCAGACTTATAGTACTTGTTACCCAGTAAACATTGCTTAGGAGACCTTGAAGGAGAGACTAATTTTACGACTTCATATCAAATCAAAAATGGACATAACGACGTGGTTCCATTAGATTATAGTAGGGTATGTCGAAGAAAGTACTGAAAAAGAAGCCTTCGAAATACAGCTAGATTGGAATGCCTGAGAATATCTGGCACACTGATATAGTGACCTTTTGATTAGGAAAAGAAGGTACTCTTTTCCATTGAAGTGTATATTAATATGAGGTGGTTTTCGATGTGAGCTATATATGGGCCATAGTAAGGCAGCTGGCTGGCTTGGTGAATTTTACTCTGCTCGATTGTTCTCTGAAAATAATTATCCTCCAACTTAAGAAAGGATATATCACAATTGTCCGGTTAAATTGGTATAACTTGTGTCCTTGTGATTAGAAGCTGTCTATACTCTTTGATATAGCATTAGACAATTTTCCAACATTTCAGCTCTTTAAAACAAGTTACTTACTTAAACTGGAGGAGGACCATCAAAACAAGATCGTGTAGTATAGGAAAGGAGAGAAAATGAGAATGAGAATGAGAAGGGGGTTTTGGTTTTTTCAGGAGAGGGAATGTATCAAATTTGGAGAATACCATTATACCAAAGGGTAGAAACAAACAAGAAAGGAGAGGAAAAAACACATTAAACCAGACAAATTGCTAGCTGAGTATATTAGAACCATCCACATTCGCAAATGTAGCATCACAATCATTTGAATTTTGTTTGTCGGAACTCGTCTAATAATCATAAGTCGAAAGCTCAGTAGCAACGTGGTGTGCCCTGCTACAACGCAATTAGGTTCTCAATCATTTAAAATTGTTCAAAGAAAATTATCGCTTGCTTGAAATGAGTGATATCAATACTAAGATTAAGGAAGTAAGAAATTTGTCTCGTGATGAATACAACGGAGAGGCAAGTTCCAATAAAAGAAAATATAGTATAAAGTAACTCAGAAATCAGACACGAGATGGCCAAAAAATGATGTGGAGGAAATGGTTCAAATTTATCTGTTATAATGTGAATAGAAAAAAAATGACTTTACAAATATCAATTGAATTTTATATTATTGACTTTCCACCTTATCAACATATAAAGATTTTCTTGTGAAATCGGCCACATAAAAGAATTTAGAATATTTTGTAATAGACCGCATAACAATTGCACCATATGGTACAGTCGGAAATAATATATTTTCATTTTTTTTCATTGATTATACTTGTAACTAAGGAATGAGATGTAAGAATTTAACTTTACACTTTACTGAACTACTAAATTGTAACTTTTGGTAGGCCTAAAAAAACAAAAAAAAGTTCGGTGCACGAAGTATCCTACAGGGTCGCACTTTAAGGGGTGTGATGTACGCAGGCAACTCTAATACAGGCACTAATGATTGATTTCACGGCTCGAACTTATGACCTATAACAACTTAATCATTGCTCAAAGACTCCCCTTCCCAGGTATTTGTTTGCACTTAATGTAGGTATGAATCTTAATAATTCAGATTTCAGATATTAAGTGTGTTTGTTTTTAAAGTCTGAATCATAATTATTGTGTTTCTTTTTTTTACTTCACAATCACTTAATGAGTCTGGATAGGTCTGTATGATTAAGATCTATAACAAAGACTTAATTTTATTAAGATGTTATCATCCATATTTATTATTAACTTTCACCACCGCCTACCATTATCAACTACCACCATGCCACCCACCACTAACATACTCAACCACCACCACCGTCATCCTCAAACATAGCCGTCACCATTATCGACTACCACCAACCACCATCTCCACCACCATCATTCTCAACCATAACCAACACTATCAACCTCAACTATCACAACTAACCACCCCATCACCATCAACAACCATAGTCAGCACTTCCCATCATTATAAACTACCACCACCCACCATCACCTTCCTCAATCACAACTACCCCCACCGTCCGCCATTATTAACTAGCACCATCCACCAACTACCATCCTCAATTATAATCGCCACCGCTACCAATCACCACTAGCTACTACCCTGAACTACCACCATCAACCAAAATTACTACCAACCACCGCCTCTAGTCGGCATTCACAAGCACCACAATTAGCCATTACCACCAGCAACTATCATATTTTAAAAAATTATATATTTTATTGATAAAATATTAGATTAATTAGTATTTCATTTGAATTTTATGTTAATTAATTTTTTTTAAAAAATAAATTTTATACATTCAGATGTTAAAAATCAAACAGTCTTATAGCCTGTTTGGCCAAGCTCAAGAGAGCAAAAGTGTTTTTCTTTCTTTCTCAAAAGCATTTTTTTTCCTAACTTGACGTGTTTGGCCAAGCTTTTTCGGGAAAAAAAAGTATTTTGGGGAAGAAGCGGAAGCAGTTTTTGAGAAGCAAAAAAAAGTAGCTTCTTCCCAAAAGGAGAAGCAGAAGCAGTTTTGACCTTTCTTCTTATCAAAAATACCCTTAACAAAATATAGTATATACCAAAATAACGATTAAACCTAATACTTATGATATTAATGTATAAATATTTCTTATTATTTTTAGGATAACTTTCTAATATATAGTGACTTTAGAGGTGAATGCTTTTATATTTGTTGAATGATTTTTAATATATTTAACATATATTAAAAGAATTAAGTACTTTTAAATTTTATTTTCATATTTTACTTCAATAAAATGAAAAGATTTAATTATTGCATGTAATAACAAATTTTTAAGATTATTTATTTACCTATAATATTAACTATTAAGCAAATCTATTTATATTTTTATTCGTAATTTGATACTTAAAAACACTTTCTGAAAAGCTTGGCCAAATACAAATTATTGCTCAAAAGTGCTTTTCAGACTGATTAGCCAAACACAAATTGCTTATATGCAAAAGTACTTTTTTCAAAAGCACTTTTGAAAAAAACGCTTCTCAAAATAAGATTATTTCTCCAGCTTGGCCAAACAGGCTATTACTCATTTAGTATTCAGATCTTAATAACATCTTAATATTCAGATATGTATTCAGATTCAGATTCAGATGCCTTAATCTTAATACACATCTTCCTATTCAGACGTATATTTAGATTCAAACGTATTAATAATATTAGAAAAAATAAATGATTGTGTCTTATCGTATTAATTTTGAAGACACTTGAGAAACACAATACACACAATTCATTACGAGCTCCAGAAGAGGTCCCTAACAGGCTAAATTTCCGCAAATGGTGAGTTCGACGATGATATTGTCTTGTAGCAGAATTCATCATTTTCTCGAAGTGCATTAAAATTCTTCGAACTCTCTCTCTCTCATCTCATATTCATCGACAAATGGCAACTCACGTCCCTGTCATTTGTGTTCATTTATTGCGCAATTTTTTGCCCGTTTGGAATCTTTTTCCTCTCTCTTATTTATCTTCACTCACTCTCACAGTTGCACTCTCAGTCTCATGTGTTATATCTTCAACACAAAGCCTTCATTCAACTTCCACCACTAATACCCATTTCCCCTGTTCCTTCTCTAAGTTGCTACATATTTTTTTTTCCTTTGGCCTCTTTTACATATTTTCGTGCCATACAAATACAAACAATTTTTCTTGCTTTTTTTATTTACACATTCTTGAAGTACTTATTCAATCGGGTGAGATGTAATTCTTGTTAAATGGGTCGAGAAAAATCTTCATCGCTGATTTTGCTCTCTTGGGTTTTCCTTGTTCTGAGTTTCAGAGTAAACTGTGATGGCTCAGAGGTTTCTTTGAAGTTACTGAGGACACCTCGCGAATTCTCAAACCGGAATTTTGCTAAATTTGCTTTTCAAGTTTTGGTGAGCGGCAATGGTGACATTTGTGCGGATTGCTCCACTTATTGCAAGGTCAGTTTGCATGCTATAGTACAGTTAAATATCATTGAGTTGTTCTTTTTATGCAAAGCACATGCACGCCCTTATTACCATTTGCTGCAAATTAGGAGTTTCTCTAAGAGACAAAATGGGGAGTGGCCTTGAATTTGCATGTATCAAGTTATGAGAATTTTGATGGTCGTCATGTTCTCAGGCTTTAGGATCAAAGCATGTGAGAGTGACTGTAATGACTTAAATCTGAATGTCTAGGAAAAAACAATATCCAAATATTCAACCAGATCCATGCTGCTAATTTGAATGCACTAAGAATATGCTGTTTGAGCTATTCCTTACAGGAATCTGCTTTCCGTTTCCTACTTCACCACTCAACGGCAAAAGCCAATTTCATGGGATTGCCTAATTTGGTTAATTTTACTCAAAGTTTGGGCATACTTAAACATATAGGATTTGGAACTCTTTTTCAGTATTTAACTTAAAGACACAGGCGTAGGAAAATTCGAATTCAACATTATCAGTAATCTGTTTCACATATCTAGTTGTCTATAGTAGATAAGAGTCCAATGCGAGCACTAACTTTACCACGTTAGTTTAAGAAGAAGAGAAGGGGTTCAGTGCATCGGTGTTATTTGTATCTAAGATGAGGATCAGTGAGCTCATAAAAGCCATCTTCATGCTATTTCCCTCTTGTCAGCAGACTTCCATCTAAATTATTAGTAATATTCTAGAAAAGGGCCATCTTACTGTCAAATTATACCTTATAACAACGATAAACTTGAGGCCTAAGGTGTCATCTCCGTCACTTGATGTTATGCATGCCTCTGGAAAAAATATCTATGTTGTACATGAATGTGTAAGCATCTCCCTATTATCATCCAAAATTTGTTTGGAAATATTTCTGGTATAACATCTCCATAGAATATATTGAAAAGTACCCATCAAGGAAAATGCAAATTTTAAAAGATACATTCTCTTGGTCCGTAAGGTCCATGAAGATTGTTCTATATTCATTGAGTTTCACTTTTTATATTCTCCACTTGGTAATTTTTCTATTCATTTAGTTTTTTGTGCTTCGTTACACCACTAAATAATTCTACATTTACTGTTGCTGTAGCTGGATGAACACATGCCTTCTGTTTGTGAAAGCGGAGAAATTTTATACACACGGTTGTTAGATGGAAATCATACATTTGAAGTTTGCACCAATGGATCGCATAGAGTCGGATGCGCTCGTTATAACTGGACTGTTGGTAGCACTCAACCTTTTCTTCTTTTCATGGTCTTGGTGCCACCCTAGTAGTTCATGATACTTAATTACCACTTAGCGCACATAAAAATGACCACTATCTTCTGTGG
Source organism: Nicotiana otophora (assembly GCA_000715115.1). Taxonomy (NCBI): domain Eukaryota; kingdom Viridiplantae; phylum Streptophyta; class Magnoliopsida; order Solanales; family Solanaceae; genus Nicotiana; species Nicotiana otophora. The sequence goes on from AWOL01S0005832.1 coordinate 164,527, forward strand.
TGTACTTTTGACTTCTGTCGTTAAGGCTTAAGTTGTTTTTGTTGTTTCTGGGCCTTCTTTGTTCAAGATAGTTAGCTATTACATATGTTGGGGGAGCTCTGGATCATTTCCTACACTCAAATGCCAATGGAGATTGATCTCACAGTCTCCCTCTCTCTGTCTCTTTATTTTCCCAGAATGCGGGAATCGAACACCCTCTGCAGCCGGAGGGCTGATGTATATTGTACTACTTCAATCCAGCAACCTGTTCGGAGTAGGTTTTAGCTTGCCCCTTTCTTCTTATTATCCAGATAGATTTGGAACCCTTTGTAACATAAAGACAAGGTAAACTTTTATTTCCATGTAATATCCTTCCTCTCTTTCTTTCCTGAGTCGAGGGTCTTCCGGAAGCAGCCTCTCTACCTTTTTCAGGCAGGAGTAAGGTCTGTGTACACTCTACCCTCTCCAGGCCCCACTAGTGGGATTACGTTGGGTTTTTTGTTGTTGTTGTTGTATCTTTCAACCATTTTAAGACATTTGCTCAAACTTCGAATAAAGAGGCTACATGTTCCAATTTTCACCTTGTTTAGGCCTCCTAGCACAGTTATCTTCAATTTTTGTTTTTATTTCAGCTGCCTTCCAATTTGTAGACAGGTAGAAAATATTCTTGGTCTTTTCTAAGCATGATGTATTTGTGTTTGTGTTTGAGACTCAAGTCTAGTTGTAACTGTTGGTAAAGTTAAAATTCATTCATGGTTTCACTTCCTGATTTCATGTCCCTACTCTTCTGCAGACACTATTCCTCCTACAGCCTACATTACTGCACCGACATCTTTTACGAATGCTTCAAATGTTTCAGTGAACATATCTTTCAGCGAGCCATGTTGGACCCAAGGTGGTTTTGGATGCTCTTCCACGAATTCCTGCAATGTAAGTGTATGAGAAGCTAAATATATTGGCAATGGGAGGTCTTTTGCATGACAGCTTGGTTTCTTATAATATCTAAGTATCTTTTCTTTAAAGTTTTCGACCTTTGGCTTCGTTAGTTGAAGTTCACCTCTGCAAACATTCTCAAAATTGTACTTGTAATGGAAAGAGTTGTGTAGGGGATCTAGGGTTCATGGAAATTTCTTTTTCGTTATCTCTTCATCTCAAAACCTAGTTATCAATTGTGTTCTTTTTGCAGCTTCTTGTTTATGGCCCTGGACAGATCGTGCCAAACACACTCAATGTTGTTGAGCCAGACCTTAAATTTTCTGTTGTCGTGAGTCTGTCTACACGTGATCAGTATGGAAGAGTGGTCGTGGTAATGGATAAAAACTTCTGTTCAGACTCTGCTGGAAACAAATTTAAAAGGACAGAAAATTCAAGAATATTTATACATTTTGGTGAGTCAGTTGCCTTACCTTTATCATGTTGATATCAGTTCTTTAAGAGATGATCCTATTTAAATCAGATTTTCTGTTTCAGAGTTATATTATTGTTCTAGAAGGCCCTGTCATTTTCATGATCCAAAGAGACGTCTTTCTATCTATGACAATTGAAACAAATTCTAATATGTGATATCTTAATATGAATATACTGGAGAAACGAATCCTAGTGTATAAAGATAATTGATTAACAATCAACAATTAACTCTGTGCCGATCAATATAGACTGACTCCAGTCTCTTTGATACTGGATTCAACAGATAGAAGAACAGTGTCCGTTGACATAAGGACTCAAATACCTGAAAGGCTACTACAGATTGACAGAGAAACGAGAACAGTGCTAGCTACCAATAGAACTGAGAACATGAAGGTGTATTTGTACTTTACAGAACCTATTGTCAACTCATCTACTGAAATTTTGAATTCCCTGAACATAAGTCAGGGGTTGGTTACTCCAATTAGTGGAAATAGTTTGGGAGAACGTAGATTTGGCTTTCAGGTTAGTTCTTTCCAATTTTTATTGCAATTTGATATTCCATTGCGCTTCTTTTAAGTAATACATTTTCTTTGGTTCATTTCCAGGTTAAAGGCATATCACAGACGGCAATAGTCACATTGAGCCTAAGATCAAGCTTCATATTGAGCAGACAGGGAACCTCCGTTGCTCCAGTAACTCCAGTTACTTTTCTATACGGTATGTTTGACTCCTTGTTAAGAAAGGAGAATGCCTCTACTTCTCGCCTGCTGAATTCACATGTGGATGATATGTGATTGCATGGTAATGTATGATATGCTAGTTATTTTGTTTCTCCAAAATATAATTGTTCATTGGACCTTCAGATATGCAACGGCCTGCTGTCAGCTTGAGCACAACATCTAGGATGAGAACTTGTGAAGAGCAAATTCCTGTATGGATAAAGTTCGTTAAGCCTGTGTTTGGATTTAATTCTTCACATGTGTCCATCATTGGAGGACATTTGCAGAGGTTAGCATCTCCTTGTATACTGATCTTCCTCGGTGAAAAGATTCTCCTGTAAAATAAAGCTTGTTCCTTAGCAAGTTATGAAGAAAATAACATCATTACTACTATCGTGTACCAATCATGGCTCGTTGATTTAATGTTTCTTATGTATTTCTAGTTTTCAAGAAATGAGTAGAAGCATATACGTTGTCAATATACAAGCCAGAGAAGATTTTGTTTCTGTGAGCATCCCGGAAAATGTAACTGGTGATGTTGCTGGAAATAGGAACCTGCAATCTAATGTTCTCCAGCTCCTGCACTGTAATATTCGATAGTTCTAAACTCAAGGTCACTTTCTTTTGCTTTGAAGATGCTTTAATCATGTATGATTTCCTTTTACTCTTTTACAGATACTGTACCATCAATATCTCAAGTGCTTTCCATCTTTGCAACTGCTGCTTTCGTGGTAACCTCTTTTGCAGCAGGGCTCCTCACTGTGTCAACTGCGAGCCTCCAATCTGTTGGTGCATACTCAAGACCAAGCTCTTTTATGACATCTGATCCTGCTAGAAATCTTTTCGTAAATACCCCTTCCTTAACAACTTTATGTTAGACTCGTATAGGTCTGCAGTCTATATGGGTACTTCTTTGGTTGTTAAATACATGGGGAAATATATGAAAGATCTTGAATTTTAGAACTCTAAGGCTCTTAGTGAAGCTCATGAAGTTGTCCTTTGTTCCTGAGATATATTCTCGGAAGCAACACCATGAGAAGGGAATAATCATTTGCTTTCTCCAAAAAATATTCCAGTGTGACAAGATCACTCGTCACAAGTCAGATTCTTTTTTATTTTTGTGGAGTTCGGAGTAATAACTTTTTCTCCCAGTTTTAGTACCTCTGTGCTGGCAGCATAATTTCCGAAAAAAAATTAATATGTCGACCTGCTATTTTCAACGGTTGGAGCAAGAAATATTTAAACAGACAACAGCTCTACCATTACTGAGCTACCAAGGAAAAGGGGTCATAAGGCATAGATACCATTAAGATCGAGTTCTGTTGATGATTTATTTGGGTAGTGTTTAGAGTTTATGTTCTCTCACTAGCAATATCAGAAGGCTCTAATGTGGACGAATACATTTTTGGAAATGTCCACGCATCTTATGTCCATTAAGTTCATTGAAATTTACAAAATCTTTGAGATCAAAATAGCACTCTTAGATTGATTGATCCATAACATTATGTTCTGAATGCACATCTTTTCTTTTTGTGTCTTGAAACAGAGAATAGCTTGTCACATTCAGGTATGTGCATTGACGAGATGGTTGCCAGTTACATTGCCAGTTGAATACTACGAATTTGCTAGAGGCCTGCAATGGAGTGTTCCCTACATGAGGCTCCCATGGGAAACTGGAAGCATGTTTCCATTCATGAGGGGACCGAGTTCCCCGACAAACTCACATTCATACGGCTCTAAAATTCATGATTTTGGAATGAAAACAGACAAATACAATGTGGACAAAGCTTCAGGATTATATGGGCTGCCACTTAGTCCTATGGAATATAGGTCAATCTTCGAGGTTAGAATCCACAACTTTCACCATAACTTAAATACTTGTTCCCTGATCACATTGTTGAGTGCTCTTCTGAATGGCAGAGCCAGAATCTTCATCCGGAAGCTCAGTATATCCTGGATCCACAATATTCAAGTGGGTAAGTACCGAAAAATGTCTCTGTATCACATCTTTTGAAGTGATCAAAGGTGTTTAGTTTCCCAATTCATTGGGGCTTAGGTTTTAGTGAAAAAAGAAAAGGATGATCAAGTGCATGTACTTGAAAATAATTTTCTCAAGCTTTTAAGCAAAAGATGGATTTAGCACCTGTAAATGAATAATTCATCTGCTGTTTCCAGGTGGAGAGATTTCGACAGAAGCATGTTTTGGTTAGCCGTTATTGGAGGCAGCTTGATATTACTGCATGTTTTGCTCCTTTTTATTTTAAAACTGAGAAAGGACACAGAAAAAAAGTGGAGTTATGGAGCTTTGGTCTTTCCAAGATTTGAGATCTTCCTTTCAATTATGGCTATACCTTGCATTTGCAAAGTCTCAGTAAATATAGTTAAAGGTATTTCCAATTCATAAGCACGATGCTCCTTTATGCATTATGCCCTATAGCATTCTGTTGCAACGAGTGCATTCCACCTGTAAGACATCAATTTTCACATTTATAAATGATAAGATATACCTGTAGTGACTGATCCCCAATACAGTACTTATCTATAACAGTTAGATGCTACTTACCTTAATCAGATATTGACCAGGTCACAAGGTTCAAAGCATTACAGCTCTTAGAACTGTGTGTGATTTCTGAAAGATTGTGATTTGCATAGATTTTGTCATGATGAGTTAAAGCTGCCAGTAGATCATTATTACCGAAGTTAATAGATATTACCTGCATAATTGTCGTGGTTGTGTTTACCTTATCATTCTCTCTTCCTGACACCCCCTCCCCGAGTAGGAGCCGTGACATGCAGATGATAAGTCTTATTGCAAATCTTAAAAAGGAGAAAACCACATCAATTATTAGAAATTAGGCACGGTTTCATATATCTAAAAATGTATCCAGCCTCTAGGGCTACAGCTCTTTAACAGCTTTACTAAGATCCTAAATATTTTTAGTATCAAGATACATCCTTTGGTAGGGAGATAATCTATCATTTACTATAAGAATGTTCTCTACTAGAATGGATCTGCGCATTTTATAGTTTCTTTCTGCATCAGTCGAAGATTTGTAAATCCAGTTTACGAGATCACAAATTTGTTCTTCTTTTCTTCTAGGAGGATCAACTGGAGGAATTGTTGTTGGCATTTTACTTTTGGGTTTAGTATCATTTCTACTGCTAGCATTGCTCTTGTTCCTCTCTATTGGAATCACGTTAGGGAAGCTTCTTCAGTATAAGGAGGTACACCAAGTTGGGCAGACATTCCATTGGTATCAAGAATTAATCCGAGTTACCCTAGGTCCTGGTAAAAGAGGTCAGTGGACATGGAAAAAATCACGCGATTCTAAATATTTAATCGTGTTTGGCCCTCTGTTTGAGGATCTAAGGGGTCCACCAAAGTATATGCTCTCTCAGATTACAGGAGGAAATCCTAGCAAGCATCATGACAAAGTCATTGCAACAGACGATGAGACGGAAGATGCAGAAGCACCTTTTATCCAGAAGGTGTTTGGTATTCTAAGAATATACTTCACATTTCTTGAATTTGTGAAGCGTGTTTGTCTTGGAATTGTGGCTGGTACTTATTTGAAGAAATGGTCTTCAAAAACTCCAATAGTTGTCCTGCTTAGCATCACTTCTTTCCAGCTATTCTTTATGGTGCTGAAGAAGCCTTTCATTAAAAAGAAGGTTCAGCTTGTTGAGATCATCTCAGTTGCTTGCGAAGTAGGTATTTTTGCTGCTTGCATTGTTCTCTTAGAAAGAGATTCATCAAGAAAGGAAACCGAAATTGGAATCGCCATGCTTGCACTTTTCTTCATAGCATTTTTGGTCCAGCTGCTAAATGAATGGTATGCATTATACAGACAGACAAAGCGACTCGGTCCTGATGACAATTCTTTCTGCTCCGGAATGAAAGCAGCATCAATTGGATTCCTCTTGTTTTTCATTCCTCAAAGATTGATCAGAAAGCTCGAAAGCGGATCTGCTTTGTTAGATCACAGACTAAAGGAAACTGGGGATTTTACTTCTTCTGGTGACAGGAATAGGAGTTCTGGTAGTAGAAGCTCAGGTGACAAAGCATGGATGCGGCGAATAAGAGAACTAGCAAAATCCAGCTTTAGTAAAGACAGTAATGCAGCTCCAAGTGATCCCTCAACAAGTACTGTTAGATGGAGCGGATTTTGGAATACAAAGAGAAGTGGGAGCTCATCTATAGATGCATCAGCAGACTTCAAGTCAAAACCAAGAGGATTGTACAATGATTTAGAAGCTATTTTTGCTTCCAAGTCATAAACATCTTATTCATTATACAATGGAGTAGTATATTCTGGTTACTTTACTACATCTAAAGCGGGTTTGAACCTGTTGCTTTAACTATGTAACAATGTATCTGTATGCTATAAATTAAAGTATACATATAATAAGATCACACTTATTCTAAAACTCACTGACGTTGATTCTGGATTCGCCCTGCTTGACTGTTTCTGAGCTTATGTTTTTAGCAGGTTCATGTTATATTTCCATAATAAGGATTGTTGGACTAATAGAATGTATCAGTGTATAGCCCTAGAGTATAAATGCATGCTGTCAATATCATAACTTGAATATTTCTGTCTTATACTAAATCTTTTCGACTTTCGATTGGATAATAAATTGTCCTTGAAACAACGAAAAGGGGGGGAAAAGATGCTTCATATAGTACTCTTTTTCACCTTTCTTCAGGTAGTAGTGGAAAGAGGAAAAATAGCACTATGAAAAGTAAAATTAGCCAATCCAAAAAGAAAAGTTCCATGTAAGTATTCCCTGTGTCATAAAACTTTTATCTTAATTCGTCTTTCATGTCAAGTTTGGCTTTGGTAGATTTTAACCACTTTTGCAATGAGAAGATAAAAAAGATAAATTACATGAAAAGAATCCTTGTGCAAAAGCTTAAAATTTTCTGATCATCTATATAAATTTACATCAAATGAAAGGTCTAAAATTTACCAATCACGTATAAATATTAAATAAAATGAATATGACTGATATTAAACTTGACTTGTGAAAGTGCACAAAAGTATTGGGACAGAGGGGTAAGTAGCAAAAGAAATAAATAAACAAAGGAAGTTATTTTTTTATTATCTTTTGTGTTGACTTAAAGTCCAAAAAACAAATTGGAATCCTTGGGTTTTGCCGTGAATGCATAAAATAAACGCAATTCAGAACATAATTATACAAGAAGAAAAAAAAAAGTATTTTTGAGTACAAGCATAAACAGTTTTGAAAAAACAGAAAAAAGTAGCTTCAACCTATAAAACTATTTTTCTGAAAAGTAATTTTAAGAAATACACTGCAGAAAAAATAATTTTGAGAAATACTTAGAATTACTTTTTAAAAATTTGACCAAATACTAATTGATGCTCAGAAATATTTTTTAAATTAATTGGGCAAACAAATATTATTTCTGACCAAACTACTTTTGAAAAAAAGCATTTTTGAAAAAAAACAAATTGCTATTAGATGCCATCTCCCTTTTCTTGATCAAAATGTCAAAAGCAGTATCAAAGTTTCCAAATTTCAGCGCAGGAGAAAATTGGGGTGGCACTGAAAACGAGGGAAGAAGAAGCCACCTGTGCCATCTTTCAAACAACAAGCCAAGCCCAACTTCCAACAGCTGTTAAAAATTTAAACCCTTCATCTCTTTGTATACTTACTGTATATAAAGGAAAGACCCAATGGGATCAATGTTCAGTTCACCTCAGATTAGCAAAGAACAAATGGAGATGGCCCTTACCAAAGCCAAACAGATCGTTTCCTCTAACCCCGTCGTCGTCTTCAGGTATAATTACCTACTTTTTCTGGGGTTTCTATCTTGATTTCAGTTTCAATATTAAAACTATTAGTAATAAAAAGAGGAATATTTTACTTTTCCAATTTGGTTTTTTATGTTTTAAAAAAAATTGGGGAATATGAACTGGTTTATTGGGAATTTAGCCTATTTTATTTATTGCAAGATTCGGGAGAGGAAAGGGGAATTTTAGGAAAACGATCTTTTTTTTTTCTAGCATTGAAAATATCAGGATGATCTTCACTGTATAAGGTTACAGGCCATTTCTTTAACCTTCATATATACAACATGTAATTGTTCTGAATGAGCTCCCGGTTTGTCTCATTTGTGACCGGAAGTTTATGTTTATTAATGACTCCATGCTGTTTAATTGCTTTTTCTTCGTGCAGTAAAACATATTGCGGGTATTGCACGAGGGTGAAGCAGCTTCTTTCCCAACTTGGTGCTACTTTCAAAGTTATTGAACTTGACCAGGAAAGTGAGTCATTCCCCATGGCAATTGCTTCTATGTTCTTTATACATCCTTGTTGCTGCAAAAAATTGTGATGTCTATCCCCCCTAAATCTAGTTTTATCTCAAGACGCAAAAAAAATCCTCTCTGCTTTTTCTCTTTTATTTTCCTTCTTTTTTTTGGTACTGAAAGATTGAGATTGAGAAGAAAAATTTGAATTTCTGTTAGCTGATTTGTTTCACTAGTTAAGAGGAAGGTTGGTAAATGTATAGAATGCACCTGTGGATGCCTTATAGTACGTATGCAACAGGTACCAGGTAACGAATGCACCTAGTGTTTTCCCCTCCGCTGGATTTGAACCCGAAACCTCGTCGTTCTCACCCTTGGGTGCTACCTTCTTGTTTTATTTATTAAAGAATGTCACCTTTTTATATTTCGTAAGTTCTCAGGTTGGACATTCTCATTTTTCCCTCATAGGAATGACATCATATCTTTTAGACATTCAAAAGATATTTGTGGTATATAAAGATCACAGTATTAGAATACTTATTTAAACTTTGTTCACAGTCAAACAAAGATACATAAATTGAAATGAAAAGCGTAGGCGATTTTTTTTTTCATTGCCTAAGTCTTGGTTCATTGACAGTGAGGGATAGCAGGTATGCAGTGAAATAGTTAAGGTGTGTCCAATCTAGTAGGAGATATCTGATTGGATATTCGAGGTGTTCCCAATGATTGAATAGTCGAGGCGTGCTCATCATTTTAGGGTCAGAACCAGCTTTCTCTTCTTTTTCTTTTTTCCTTTTTTTTG
>AWOL01S0005832.1:176330-192843 GCA_000715115.1 Nicotiana otophora
GGGGTGGAAGTGTTTTAGATTTCCTCTTTTTTCTTTTTTTGTGATTCCATGTGTCACTTCTGTCGTAAACATCTGATATATGATCCTTCTGTCACCCAACATCCTATCTTTCAGCAGCAATTAAGAAAATCATAAAAATCTCGTGACAAGATTCCTTTCACTTCCACTGTCTTGTTTTCATTCCTTTTTCAATTTCTATAGTAATTCAACTGTTCTATCTCTAAGTTAATTGAAAAAGGAAATGTTTAAGAAGATTTGGATGTCTTCTCTATGGGTATATTAGGAATTGACTCCTAGAGTTTCTTAAGAGAGCCAAAGAGGTATTCGACCTCCTTTTGCGAAGGAATGTTGTCACTAAAATATTATAAGCACCAAGGTTCGAAGATAGAGTAGATTAGGCAAAAAAGAGTGTTATGTATTTAATTGTAATGGTCTGTTTGTCGATGTCTTAGAATGAATTAAGTATTCAATTTTCAACACTCTTAAATGCTAGAGGTTTAAGAATTACGAATGATTTTTATAAATGTTTTGTTGGTTACCATGATACTTCTTTTAAATAGAAAGTATTTTGTACCCATTGAAAGGAACTTTCTGGCCCCATGATCATTTTAAGCAAAACACAAATTATTACCGTATCCTAGTTGAAATTTCGTATAAGTGTTTGGTGTGGGACACTGGAGGCATGGCTCCAGTGCACAATGTTAGCAGTTTGTTTTATAATCTTCCTGCTTATAAGCATTCAGCATTGCCATCTAGGGCCTTGAGAACTGAATTGGCTTTGGAAGTACATAGAAGCACTGGCTAGAACATGTTTGGGGGATTGGGTCTTCTAATAGATACCTTGAACTTGTTGGCTTAGTTTAGCTTTGCCAAAATGTGTGTTTACTCAAAGAGTTCCTGAACCCTATAGTTGCGCATTATAGTCGATGAGAATTTCTCTGGTGAATTTTGTTTATCTGAAGGTGATGGAAATGAGGTGCAACAAGCACTACTCGAATGGACTGGGCAGAGGACTGTGCCAAACGTGTTTATTGGGGGGAAACATGTTGGTGGCTGCGACAGTAAGAATCGTCAACTTATACTCTTTTATCACCATCTCTTCCTTCCGTCTAAAACTTGCCCGCAGCTGTGACATTTATTTCTTCTTCTGCAGGCATAGTAGAGAAGCATCAACAGGGAAAGCTACTTCCCCTGCTCAAGGATGCTGCTGCTGTTCCCAACACTTCTGCCAAAGTGTAAACACATCTATCTATACAGTGTAGTTAAGCTGACAATAAAAATGAAGTTGAGGTTGCTGTTGCTGTAACTTTAACGGCCTCGGGCCTCCTCTAGTTGGGGTTGTTTAATAAGGCATTGGATTTCAAGTTTCTGTTTCTCTTTTGTCCTACCTAAGTTTTCTAAACATTTCTTTATACCTTTTTCCCTTTCTAACTTACTGCTGCAACTTTACCATCTGTCTGAGAAGTATGTACTGTAGATTCGCGTTACATATGATTTTCTGTTTCCGACAAGAGTGAATTTGCTGCTGCTGTTTCTGTGCTATAAATCTCGTTGGAAACGATAATCCCGTCCCTTGTATATTATGGTATAGGATGAGACTACAGCTACGTCATGTATATCGACTTGCGTACTCCTTTGCCCTTTGTTATTATGTCCGAACCAGGTGATTTGAGATGGACCAGGATTCGCTGGGAGCAGTGCTCTCACTCTCCATATGGTGATGTGGTATATTTTAATGGCCACTTTTATGCAGTCGATTATTTGGGCCGCGTCCTAGTTTGTGATGTTGCTGGCCCTAAACCCACTAGAAGTCATATCGTAACTCAGCTTCCTGGAGACTGTTTACATCAGCTATACATCCTAGAATCACTAGGATCATTATTTGTAGTTGTGCGCGACGGTGTCCAAGTAAGGCACGTCAAAGATGATTGCGACAGGATTCCGCTGACTATCCTCCCAGAATCCAATATTAAGGAGGATGTAACATATGGGACAACAAATTTTCGAGTTTTCCAGGTCGATTTAGCTGCTGGTAAAGCGACGCAAACCAGGGAATTAGGTGACAGCTTTTTTTCTTGGTGCTATATAATGCTTCTCTTTCGGTCCAAGCTTCTCAATTTCCAGGAATCAAGCCCAACCACATTTATTTTACTGACGATTTTTGGGAAACATACCTTGCCTATGCAGAAGGAGGTGGCTTGGACATGGGTGTATTCAACTTACCAGATGGCAGTATCCAGCCGCATTACAAAGGTGTTTCGCTCAGTCGTGTTTGTCCTCCAACTTGGGTCACACCAACTGTGTATTGAGTCAGACACCTTCCTTTATTTACTATATTTATTATGCTATATGTTCTTGAATTACCATAAAAGTTACTGTTAGTTTCAAATAATTACAGCATGTCATTTACGTTTTTTCGTATAATTGGACAAGAGATACTCCCGTTAGTTGTTGTACTTGCTTCCAAGTATGTTGTGTTGGAAAGCAATCAGTATTGGCCTTAATCTCTTACTGGAAACTGTCAAGATCTATTATATTGAGGTACAGTCACCTTTGCGAAAGCAGCAGAAGTAGGTGATATAACCTTCTTCTAGATGTCTATAGAAAAGAAAGAGGGTATAAGATGCTTCAATAAAAGTATGTTGAGGTTATTTCTTCAAGGGCTTTAAGTTCGAGCAGGAATTGATTTATTACAAGGTGAAATGAGTTTCACACAGAACGACTACATATTTCTGATAGAGATGAGCGAAGAGGCGGCCATTTTGCCGGTACTCCTATAATCGTTAGCTTCTCTTGCTTGGAATAGTAGAAGCAACAAGCCGCAATAAATGGGGATGCTTCATTTGATGTATCCTCTGCGTCCTCTTCTTGAAATTACCTAACCCTTAATCCCTAGTGATTGTTTTGATCTTGTAAGTGCTTCCAGTCTTCCTTGCCCAACAAATTCAGTTGGAGCTTAAAGTGAATCTTCGAATCTCAGTCTATTGGCCAAGACGTCTTGAAAAAAGTTGATGAAACCATTGTGCTTTCTGGAGATGTTATTGAATACTCTGACCTGGACTCACTAGCAGAACCAATGGTTTTGTTTTGATCATTTTCATCTTATGTCCTTTGGAGTTGTGTTGCCCTTTTTCTCCTTGTTGCTCTCTAAAAGCATTTATGCAAGAGAAGTATGATAATTAGCTCAAGAATTGCGTAAAACAAGATATATAAGAAATGAGATGCTTTTCTTCTTAGAAACTGGAAGAGGATGTGGCAGTAGTGGATGTGTTCTTGTCAATAACCCTCCACATAATCCTGGAATAGCCAGATAACTGTTGGAAGTCAAATTGTCTTGCCAGGAACTGACCTACTGAAATTACTGTAATGGACATTGAATTCTACAAAGATGGGAGAAATCAAATTTAGCATCTGCCCTCTTAGCTGATCTTTCTCAGCCAAAAAAGTTAGCAACCCTGAGATACATAATTTCTTTTGTATATATCTTTACAACATTCCTCCTCCATCACAAATTAATTTAATATCATCCTAAACGAAAACATGTTGGCATGCATATAAACCTTGATAAAAATATAGTCAATATATATTAAAAAAACAGGCACTCTAAATGAGTTGCTCCCGGAAACATACAAGAGAAATTGCATAGGTAGTTAACCATTGACACAAAGCATGGAAAACGAATAAACCATACTCTTGCACGACATGATCTCTTTTTACTATTTCACTGAGCCACTGCTGGTGTGTACAAGAGATAGCAAAAGAAATAAAAGGCTGTTAAAAAAGTGATCTATAGAAAGAGCTAAGGGACTTGAAAAGAGTATGCATATGCCATATACGTTCTTAAAATCTAGTCCAAAACACAAGGAGTGAGAGCGTCTATGTTTGAATGTATGGATCGAGGCTTCTTTGCTTTCAGACTTGGAATTCCTTTCTTTACAGATCACCCAAAGAACAAAATTATATTGAATTGTTTCTTCCTCTCTCGTCCCTTTCAATACCTGATTGCATCCTGTGCATTATATAATATCACTTGTTTTGTCTTGAATAGGCAAAGTAACAGATGCCATAACTGAGATGCTATAGGGCAGTGGAGTAAAAGGGGGTCTATATCTTCTGCATCATTGAGGGGCATAAAGCATCTGGAACAGGCAGAGTTACTTATTTTTTGGATAATGACTTGTGTGAGGCATCCATTATTCAAAGCAGTGGAAACAAAACAGATTATTTTAAGGGGCTGTGCTCTTCCAAACTAGTTCAAATTTCTGGAGAAGGTTCTGCAGGTAAAGGAATTTATGGCATTACTCAACTGTGGATTTACTACTATTTATGTTTGGCCTCTCACCACAGAGTAAGGGTATTGTAACGAAGGTTCTGCAGCTTCCAGCTTTGAATGCCATTGTAGTTTCTCTTGAAAGTATGCTCAATCTACTGCTAGATCTGTGATAAGTGGGAATTTTGACTACTTATTAGCGCTTTTTAGCTTTTGTTTTAGTCTAAAAGCATTGAATTGTGTTCCCGAAACTAATGAAATGTGCTAAATTGCAGGAATATTGGAAGATGGACTCCCGAGATGAAATCCAACTCAAAAAAGAGTAATCCAAACTCAAGGCAATAAAAGGCACATAAGCTCACAAAGTGCGGACTGCAGAATTGCATTGCGGCCGCAGATGATGAAGGAAAGTCCATCAGACTTTTGTGCAAAGTGCAGACCGCACATGAATTGTGCAGCCACAAAAGATGGGCTAGGAACAAAGTTTAGAGAATGTGCAAATTCTCAAGTTTCCAAGCCCCTCAGAAGTGCGGACCGCACAAGAATTGTGCGGCCGCAGAAGAAGTGCATTACGGTCGCAGACATAAAAGTGCGGACCATAGAAGACCAAGTTGCGACCGCAGTTATAAATCTGCGGACCGCAGAAAGAATGCCTTGCGGCCGCAGATCAGAATTATGAGGATGCAGACCTCCAGTTCCTGACAAGTGAAGAAATCTGCCGACCGCAAATGGAATTGTGCGGCCGTAGAATCTCCCGAAGGGCATTTTTGTCCGAAATTTTCAGCCCTGTATAAATAGACGAGTTTCACAAATTTAGGTTAACTTTTGACATCAGCAGCTACAATAGCCGTTTCTCTTTGCTTCTTTTAGTAGTTTTTCATATTTTGGGATATTTTAACATAGATTTTATCATTTTGATTTCACAATATAAGTTTAATTATCATTTCTTCTTCTATTCATCAATTTCAAGCATGAGTAGCCAGATGTTTACTAGGGTTGTAACCCAACCCTAATGTGTAAACCTTATGGGTGTTTAATTTAATGCTTGTTTATGGTTGTATGTTTATTATTTAGCCATGTTCATGCTTTAATTTGTGGAATTAATGGTTGCGAACATTAGTTCATGCCTATTTGACTTGGTCTCTACTTGAGAAAGAGAGACTTAGTCTAGAAAAACTTGGCTTACAAGAAATTGGGTCAATTGAGAAATTGATAATCCCAATTAAAGGGTTCAACCTAGAGATAGTAATAACCCGACTTGAGCTTTTATCAACTATTTTGCGCAATGCCCATTTGGACTTGAGAAAGCCAAATTGGGCAAAATCACTCTCTCATCTAGAGGTATTGAGTGAGTAATTGAGGGTTGATAGCTATAATACACCCTGATCAATAAAACAAGCATTAAGGTCTATATCCCATTAGGCAAACACCTACGTGATGGTCATAGTCCTAGGCTTTTTACAAAACTTGAAAAGCAACAAAAATAATTTCTTAGTTTTATTTCTCAGCTTTGCAATCTTAGTTTTAAATTAGTCATAGAAACAACCCAAATTTGTGGAAGTGTAAATTAAAATAGTCAAACTCGTATACTACAATATATACTCCTAACTTCAATATATAGCTCTATGTGAAAATCGACACCGACTCTTGTTGGGTACTATTATTGCAATCGACCATTTCATAACTTTATTTGAGGTGTGAAATTGGACGAGATCAATTTTTGGTGTCATTGCCGGGGAGCTAAAAACGGTGTTAGCTATATATTTAGGTGTGTTTTTGGGAAACATAGCTTTGGGGGATGTGGACGTTGAGGATGATCAAATGGATGAGATGCCTCCTGAACCTCAAGCCAATAGACGAGGCTGGGTGCCACATTACAATGTGCCCTCTCCACCCTCACCTCCACCACGAGCGGCTCCACATCGTGTGTTGCCGAATGAAAGGTATGCAATTGCTATAGTCTCTTCCCGTATTAGGGCGATCAACTTTCAAATAACCAACGTGATGCTCACTTTGCTCGAGCAACGAGTGTTCTTCACCTGTGTACCGGGTCAAAATGCATACAAACACTTGAAGGGGTTCATAGATACGTGTTGGGGGAGTAAACAAACAAATGTTTCTGAGGATGCTTTATGGCTAAGGCTTTTTCCCTTCTCTCTACGGGGGAATGCTTTAGATTGGTTGGAATGTTTGCCAAATTATTCCATTCATAATTGGGATGATAGCAGAAATTTATTTCTAAGTACTTCTCTCCCGGACACATGGCTATTCTTTGGGATGAAGTTCTAGCATTAAAGCAAGAGCCCAATGAACCACTACACGAGATATGGGAAAGGTATAGAACAAAGGTGAAAGAGTGACCCAACAACAATGTGATAGAGAACATGATTCAACAAACTTTCTATCGGAGGATCAATACAACCAACCAATGTGTAGTGGATCAACTTGCTGGTGGGAACATCATGACTACGCCTTATGCGGAGGCATGTGATATCTTGGATGATATGGCGGATACTTCATCGGTGTGGTAATCTCGGGCCAATGTTCCACAAGGTGATCCCAGTGTGATTCTCCTTCACAAAGAGTTGCATGACCATGGACAAGCCATAGCCGAGTTGACTACCACCTTGAACCAATTGGCAAAGGCTCAATTTCAACAAGTGAAAAACCCGAGGAAAGTAAATTCAATGAAGGGAGTAAGTATGATTGTGAACAAGCGAAGAACAAGAAGTCCATAAGTGCAACAAATAGTGGACAATTTTGTTACACCATATATTTTCGTACGTAAAAGTGCGTCGTGAGCAAACTAATGTAAGACCAAATATGAGATCATCTTTGTAAATATATAAAGTAAGTTATCATGTTACCTCGTAGGTTACAAATATTGAATATCGTGAACAATAAGTACAAAGAGGGTTGGAAGGTTCAGAAGCTAAAGAAATTGAAGAAAATAATATTTCGTCGAAAGTCGACAAGTTGGGAATGTTATAACATGTACTTTTGGGGTGAGACCAGGGTATTTAACATGATAAGGAGGTTATGTTATGATTTATGTTAGTCGTATGATAGTCGTGTGTTATGGTTTGAAGTCAAGCGAGTAGTGGAACAAAAGTCGATGAAAATCATCACAAGTTACGTTCATAAGGTTTACTGAAACTTTGGGTCAAATGTAATTGCAATTTTCTCCCAATATACTTAGAGTTATGGGGTTTTCCACTCATAAACCTAAATAGCTATGCGTCTATTTTCTAACGCATTAAACCGTTTGTCAATACGATATCAGAGTAGAGAGATATGGGCGTTTTTGCGAGACTGCGCAGACTGTCACCTACTTGCTTAAACGAGAATCCAAAAATAGGCTAGTTTGGGTCGTCCAAAGAGGCCTTTTTAAAGGCATATACCCTTCATATATTAGACTGATAATAGGAAAAAATAACCAGACTTAATCTCTGCAAAAATCCTTCCAAAATATTTCCTACAAACCCTAATTGATTTTCTCTCCCTTTCAAGTTCTAATTGGAGGTAAAGCCTAGAGTTTGAAGAACCAAGATAGGAGCTGAGTTCTCCAACAAATAAGGTACGTTTACTGCTCTCTTTCATCCATTTTTTTTTGCTGTAGATGCATAGTAAGTTTTTCTATATTTGTAAGAACTTACGAGACGGTGATCGGAAGCCGTGAGTTCGAGTTATTCACTTGTAGCGGACTGTTTTGTGGATTGTTTGGTGTTGCTGTTGGGCTGCGTGTTTTACTATTATTTTGTGGAGTTTTGGAGGAGGAAGGGCGTATAGAAATACCACATAAATGCAAGATGTTGGGCTGGTCGTTCGTCGTAATATTTTAGGGTTGTTGACACTACTACGGTGGTCGTTTTGTGTATGAAGAGATTGGGGTGTGTTGGGCTGTTTTGTAGTATTTTGTGGTGTACATAAGGTTGGAAAATAGTATATATATATGCTGTTATTGTTGTTTTTGGTGTTGTTGGTGTTATCTTGAATTTGGAGGAAGTAAGGATTATAGGGGAGATGCTGTCCGTTTTAATACAAAATAAGTTTATCGTTCGTTATGCGATAGTTGTACCTTCGTAACTTAATGATAATATTATTATCGTTGTTGTAGATTAAGGTGAGAAGAGGCGAGTTCAACTTGATGATTGGAAATATTGTGATAAGGTATGTTAAGGCTAATCCCTTCCTTCATTTTGGCATGATCTTGTAACTACATGTGTTCGATAACGAGGCATAAAGAGAAGTTCATTCTCCCGAATTTATATACATTATCCTAGTCTCATAAGTTACAGTATTCTCCCTTATCGGGATTTTATATTCAATTGAGTATCGTCTTCTTCAAGTCAAGAGAGCATAGGGTCTATATATATACGGTATTACAGTATTTTCATCACCATCGAGCTATAATCGGTGGGCAGGCCCCTATTGGGCAACCTCTGATCAGATGGTAAGTTATATACCGAGCCTACTGTGGCCGAGCGCCTATGAGCGAGCCCAGGATAGCCGAGATACAGAGCCTAGTATGGCCGAGCACTTATGAGAGAGCCTACTATGGCCGAGTAGTTACACGTACCGAGCCTTATAGGGCCAGACATTTATTTTACTTACTATATTGAAGGAGTTGAGTCAGTATCAGCAGGTAAGTATATCTCCAGATCATATTTGACTCTCAGTTACTTTCAGTTATTATATTATCAGTTTAGTTTCAACTTTCAGTTAATTATTGCCTTATATACTCGGTACATTATTTTGTATTGACGTCCCTTTTCTGGGGATGCTGCATTTCATGCATGCAGGTTCAGATAGACAGATGGGTAGACATCCTCAGTAGGTGTTTCCATAGTTCAGCCTGATAGGTAAGCTCCACGTCCTTCAGAGTTATCGAGTCTAGGTTTTCGTGTACATCTTCTGTATGTATGTATATATGTTATGGGTAGGTCGGGGCCATGTTCCGATCATAATACATCCATTAGTAGAGACTTGTAGACATATCCTGTCAGTTAGTATTACATCTCACGTATTTCGTACGTTAAAGTTTCGTCGTACGTTAATCGATGTAGACTCGAGGATGAGATTATCTTGAGGTTATAAGCATTTATGCTATTTATAACAAGCGATAAGTAAGTGCCGTGAAGGTTAAAGGGTAAACGAATCAAAGAAAACGAGTTTCGTTGAAGGTTGACGATTTGGAATATAATACGATCCGAGCCATAATATCTGGTATTTATGGACTAGTGCCATACAAGGTACCCCATGACCATGATAGTGGGGTACATAAAGTGTGTTAAGTGAGTAGTATTTTAAGTAAATTGATATAATTCTTAATTATGTAGATAATTGGGTAATTAATAATTTTAGTGGAAGATTAATTAAAAGATTGGATAAAGTCTACAAGGCCTAACGTGGCAGCCCCCCCCCCCCCCCCCCCCCCAATTCTAAAATAATGTGTGACTAATATGTGACATCTATGCCACATGTCACAATACTTCAAAATGGTGGCAAGTGAGGTGGACCCCACTATCCACTCATTCACTTTGTGGATGGATACATTTAAGACATATATATCACAAGCAAGATTAGAAACGACCATTGTTTGATGGATACATTTTATGACATATATATAGATATATACATTCAGCAAGAAAATACATTTGTTTGAGATTAGAAACGGTCATAGAGAGATTTGAGCTACAAAGGTAGATATATCTCCTTGCATTAGAACAAACTGTGAACGTAGATGTGTATTTCCATATCAGTTTTCTCAAGATTGAGGAGATTGTTCACATATATAAGTGGACAGTTGACCCATGACCAGATGGCATTATATACGCGTATATATATGTATATGGGATATGGGAAAAGGTTACGACATTATATACGCACCATCACCTGATCAGCTGGTATATGTTGATGATTTTGCCCACAATGGCTGAGATGATATGATGTGATGCCCTTAGAGGCTTGATGATGTTATGTACACCTATACCTATGCATGACACGACATTTACACGCACGTTCATGGCATTATAAATGTTTCAGGATTTACAAAATTATTTAGACTTACAGGCGAAATTCTTTATTCCATGTTTCATCTATGTCTTTTATGTACTGATTTTTATGCCTTACATACTAAGTACATTATTCGTACTAACGCTCTATTTCGAGGGGCCTGCATTTCATGCCCGCAGGTGCAGGTAGACAAGCTGACGGTCCCCCTCCTTAGGATCCTTGATCAGCGAGAGTTGGTGTGCTCCAATTGATATAGAGCTGTTTTTGACCTCGATACGACATGTCTGTATACATATATGGGTATAACGGGGCCCAGTTCCGTCCTTGTACAATTGTATATTCTAATAGAGGTCTGTAGATAGTTATGTATAGTTGGGTAGTATGTGGCCTTGTTGGCTTCCAGTTTTGGGTATATTGTTGTCTATAGCAGCCTTGCCGGCTCTCCCCACTGTATTTCACATGTATATGTACATATGTCTTTTGGACAGGTTTCCCTCACGTATGTTATTCATGTTTATATCTTAGACGTATGCTTAAAGATGTTCGACAGGTAGGACTCGGGCACCCATCGCGGCCCATTGGTTTGGGTCGTCACAAAAGTGATATCAGAGCAGTTCTATCCTAGGGTTGTCTACAGACAGTGTCTAGTAGAGTCTTGTTTATGGGTGTGTTGTGCACCACACTTATAGACAGGAGGCTACAGGATATATAGGATGTTATCCTCTCTTCTTATCTTAGATCATGCGATATAAGAATTCATGTTCCTAACGATATGTTACGTTTTCAGCAATGCCTCTGAAGACTACAGCCGCCCAGAAGGGAAATTCCGTGGCTGGTGAGACTACTCGTCGAGCACCACGAGTTATCAGGGCTCGGATAGAGTCTCATAGTGAGATTCCATCTCAGACTTCACATACCCTGCCCTCTCCAGAAGAGCTCCGAGGGGCACCAACTCCAGCTCCAGCTCCCGCCCTTGTACGTTCAGCCCCTCAGCCAGATGCACCAAGTCAGGAGATGAGAGATGCTATTCAGCTATTAACTCGATTAGTAGCCGCACAGGCTCGCCGTCAAGAGATAGGTATTGGTCATGCAGATAGGTCCGTCAATGCGAGGGTTTGTGATTTCATTAATTTGGACCCTCCGGTATTCACTGGAGCAGATCCAAACGAGGACCCTCAGGTATTTATCGATAGGATGCAGAGGACTTTGAGGGTAATGAAAGCCACTACGACTGAGTCAGTTGAGCTAGCTTCCTATAGACTTCAAGATGTTGCAGTTAATTGGTATGAGTCTTGGGAATTGTCCAGAGGTAAGGATGCCCCTCCAGTAGTATGGCAGGGGTTTACAGAGGCTTTTCTTCGTCATTATATGCCACCCGAGCTTAGAAGAGCCAGAGTTGATAGGTTCTTGACCTTTCGGCAGGGTAACGTGAGTGTTCGGGAGTACAGTCTTCAGTTTGATTCGTTAGCTAGGTATGCTCCCACTATTGTATCTAAAATAGAGTATCGGGTTCACCGATTCGTGATGGGGTTAGAGCCGCACTTGCTTAATGATTGTATGTCAGTCTCGCTTCAGGCAGACATGGATATTTCTCGTATTCAGGCATACACTCAGGATGTAGAGGAGCGTAAGCAGAAGCAGAGGGCCGACTGTGAGTATGATAGGGCCCAGAATAAGAGAGCAAGGTATTCGGGTCCTTCTGGTGAGTTTCGAGGTGGTCAGAGACCACAATACTCAAGGTATCCAGCCCAGCCATCGGCTAGTAGCCCCCCTCAGCTTGGAGGTAAGAGATTTGATCGTTCCACATATTCAGGGCCTGGTAAGAATTCCAGGGCCTTAGGTTCTTAGTATAGGGGTGAGTCAAGTCAGATGAGGCCGCCCTTGCCACGATGTGCTCAGTGTGGTAAGCAGCATGTCGGACAGTGCCGTATGGGGTTGGGTGTTTGTTATACTTGTGGTTATCCGGGCCATATTATGAGGGATTATTCGACGAGAGGTAATGCAAGCATAGATCATCTAGTGGGATATGTAGCTGGTTTGTCATCATCAGTACGCCCCCCTAGGCAAGGTTCACAAACACCAATGAGTCGTGGTAGAGGCAGAGGCAGAGCATCTAGCTCGAGCGGTCCTCAGAACCGCATTTATGCATTGGCAGGACGACATGATCAGGAGTCATCACCTAATGTTGTTACAGGTATATTATCAGTCTCCTCATATAATATATATGCACTGATTGACCCAGGTTCCACCTTATCATATGTTACTCCGTTGGTTGCTAGTAAGTTTGGAATAAAACCTGAATTGGTTAAACCTTTTGAGGTGGCTACACCTGTTGGGGACTTAGTGATAGCTAAGTGTGTATATAGAGATTGTATAATAATAGTTCATAGTCGATCTATAATAGCGGACCTAATTGAGTTAGATATGGTAGAATTTGATGTTATAATGGGTATGGATTGGCTGGCTTCTTGTCATGACAGCGTTGATTGTAGATCAACGATGGTCCAATTCCAATTTCCAGGGGAGCCTGTTTTGGAATAGAAAGGTAATACGGCATCGCCGAGAGGTAAATTTATTTCCTATCTCAAGGCAAGGAAGATGATCAGAAAGGGCTATATTTACCACTTAGTTCGGGTTCATGATGTGAAAGTAGAGTCACCAACCATTCAATCTATCCCTGTGGTTAAGGAGCTTTCCGATATTTTTCCCAATGAGCTTCCGGTCTTCTGCCAGAGCGAGAAATTGAGTTTGTTGTTGATAGATTACCAGATACTCAACCAATATCTATTCCTCCCTTTAGAATGGCACCCGGAGAGCTGAAAGAGTTAAAGGAACAACTAAGGGACTTGCTTGAAAATATCAGACCTAGTACATCATCGTGGGGAACACCTATGTTATTTGTGAGGAAGAAAGATGGTTCCTTGCGGATGTGTATTCATTATAGACAGTTGAATAAGGTGACAATCAAGAATAAGTACCCCCTCCCGAGGATTGATGATTTATTTGATCAGTTGCAAGGTGCCAAGTGTTTCTCGAAGATAGACTTGAGGTCCGGGTACCATCAAGTAAGGGTTAAGGAGAAAGATATTCCGAAGACAACATTCAGGACCAGATACAGACACTTTGAGTTTCGTGTTATGTCATTCAGTTTGACTAATGCCCCAACAGTATTTATGGACTCGATGAATCGGGTATTCAAAACCTTTATAAATTTGTTCGTGGTTGTATTTATCGATGATATATTGGTTTATTCTCGTTCAGAGACTAAACATGCGGATCATTTGCGTATTGTGCTCAAGTTTCTACAGAAAGGGAAGTTGTATGCAAAATTCTCTAAATGTGAATTCTGGTTGAACTCTGTAGCTTTCCTTGGGCATATCATTTTGGGTGAAGGTATCCGGGTTGATACATAAAAGATTGAGGCAGTAAAGACTTTGCCTAGACCCACGAAACCGACAGAGATTCGTAGCTTTCTCGGTTTGGCAGGTTATTATAGGAGATTTGTAGAGGGATGTTTTTCTCTTTCAGCACCTTTGAAAAAGTTGACTCAGAAGGGAGCAACGTTTCAATGGACTGATGCTTGCTAACGGAGTTTCCAGGCATTGAAGGACAGATTAACTTCAGCACCAGTTCTAACACTCCCAGAAGGGATCGATCGTTATGTTATCTATTGTGACACTTCGGGCATTGGACAGGGTTGTGTACTGATGCAGCATGGTAAGGTTGTAGCTTATTATTCTAGAAAACTAAGAAAGCACGAGAAGAATTACCCGACCCATGATTTAGAGTTAGCCGCGGCGATTCATGTACTAAAGATGTGGAGGCACTACTTGTATGGCATTCATGTTGATATCTATACAGATCATAAGAGCCTCTGGTATATTTTCAAGCAAAAGGAATTGAATTTACGTCAAAGGAGATGGTTAGAGCTACTTAAAGACTATGACGTTAATATTTTATACCATCCAAGAAAGGCAAACGTAGTAGCAGACGCCCTCATCTGTAGATCTATGGGTAACCTGTTATATTTACAGCTAGAGAAGAGGGGAATAGCCCATGAGATTCATCAACTAGCTGATCTTGGAGTTCGGTTACTGGACTCAGATGACATTGGAATTACTATTCAGGATACGACAACATCCTCTTTAGTAACTGAAGTGAAAGAACGCCAGTACGAGGATCTTGTGTTAGTTCATTATAGGGATACACTTAAGGAGAAGACACCATTCGAAATATCAGGAGATGGGGTCCTCAGATATAGAGGACAATTATGTGTCCCTAATGTTGCAGGGCTGCGCCGGCAGGTTATGGGAGAAACTCAATATTCTCGTTATTCTATCCATCCAGGAGCAACAAAGATGTATCATGATATCAGGGAAGTATATTGGTGGGACGGAATGAAGAAGGATATAGCAGAGTTTGTTGCTCAGTGCCCTAGCTGTCAGCAGGTCGAGATTGAGCATCAAAAACTCGGTGGATTATTGCAGGCTATAGAGATTCCGACTTGAAAATGGGAAGTAATCAATATGGATTTCAATGTAGGCTTACTTCGTGCCCAACGTAAGTTTGATTCTATATGGGTAATTGTTGATAGACTTACAAATCAGCCCATTTTTTGCCCGTTAGGACTACATATTCTGCAGAGGATTATGCAAGACTTTATATTAATGAGATAGTACGACTGCATGGTATCCCTATATCTATTATCTCGGATAGAGGAGCTCAGTTTATAGCTAATTTCTGGAGGTCCTTACAAAAAGGATTGGGGACTCAGGTAAGTCTTAGTACAGCATTTCATCCCCAGAAAGACGGACAGGCTGAGCGTACTATTCTAACACTTGAAGATATATTAGGGGCTTGTGTGATAGACTTCAAGGGTAGCTGGGATGATCATCTGCCACTTATTGAGTTCGCGTATAATAATAGCTATCATTCCAGTATTCAGATGGCTCCATACGAAGCTCTTTATGGACGGAAGTGTAGGTCGCCTATAGGGTGGTTTGATGTTGGGGAAACTACATTAGTAGGACCAAAATTGATACAACAGGCAATCGAGAAAATTAAGCTTATATAGGAAAGGCTACTAGCAGCTGAAAGTCGTCAGAAGTCTTATGCGGATAATCGACAAGACTTGGAGTTTCAGGTTGACGACTGGGTATTCCTAAAAGTATCACCAATGAAAGGTGTTATGAGGTTCGGTAAGAAAGGAAAACTTAGCCCTCCGTACATTGGACCATATAGGATCATACGCAAGGTAGGACAGGTAGAATATGAGTTAGACTTGCCTTCGAACTTGGAGTCTATACATCCAGTCTTTCATGTTTCTATGCTCGGTAAATGTATCGGAGATCCTTCCAGAATCGTGTCAGTTGACGACATTCAGTTCACACAGCAGCTATCAATGAAGAAACTCCCATTACTATATTAGACAGACAGATTCAGAGATTGAGAACTAAAGACGTAGCTTCGGTGAAAGTACTTTGGAGAAACAACAATGTGGAAGAAATGACTTGGGAGGCCGAAGAAGACATGAAGTATAGATATCCTCACTTATTTCCTCTTCCAGAGAAGGGCACGGCTGAGACATCACAATCTTAAGGTACGTGTATGGATTCTTGTGTTGTTTATTGTCATTGGTCGTGTGAGGCCATTGTCGTTACTGATGATTGTGGTCCTATGTGGCATTAAATTATTGAGTTTCTATAGGAAGGATTGGTAGTAGTATTGTTACAAAGGAGACTCTGCCAAATTTTATATAGATCCCGGGGAGTTTAACATTTGAGGACGAATGTTTCTAAGGGGGGAAGGATGTTACATCTCGCGCATTTCGTATGTTAAATTTTTATCGTAAGTTAATCGACGTAGACTCGGGGATGAGATTATCTTGAGGTTATAAGCATTTATACTATTTATAACAAGCGATAAGTAAGTGCCGAGAAGGTTAAAGGGTAAACGAATCAAAGAAAACGAGTTTCGTTGAAGGTTGTCGATTTGGAATATAATACGATCCGAGCCATAATACCTGGTATTTATGGACTAGTGCCATACAAGGTACCCCATGACCATGATAGTAGGGTACATAAAGTGTGTTAAGTGAGTAGTATTTTAAGCAAGTTGAGATAATTCTTAATTATGTGGATAATCGGGTAATTAATAATTCTAGTGGGAGATTAATTAAAAGATTAGATAAAGCCTACAAGGCCTAACGTGGCAACCCCCCCCCCCCCC
>AWOL01S0005832.1:194122-216567 GCA_000715115.1 Nicotiana otophora
AATACATTTGTTTGAGATTAGAAACGGTCCTGGAGAGATTTGAGCTACAAAGGTAGATATATCTCCTTGCATTAGAACAAACTGTGAACGTAGATGTGTATTTCCATATCGGTTTTCTCAAGATTGAGGAGATTGTTAACATATACAAGTGGGAAGTTGACCTTAAAGGTATGTTAGGGCTAATCCCTTATTTTTTTGGCATGATCTATACGACACGAATGAAACGAGCAAATGCACAACTTCCATAAATGACTCTATTCATAGAAATACTAGGGATGTCTATATTCTTGATTCTCCATGTGAATTATTATTATATCTTATGTTCACGAGTCTCAGAAAAATACCTATTTGATAAAGTTTATCCGACAGGCATATTATTTTTATGACATTCCGAGAAATCTTATTAATGTATTTCTTATGCATTTCATGCATTTATACATGTACATTGACCCATGACCAGATGGAGTTATATATGCGTATATATATATATGGGATATGGGAAAAGGTTACGGCGTTATATACGCACCACCACCTGATCAGCTGGTATATGTTGATGATTTTTCTCACAGTGGCCGAGATGATATGATGTGATGCCCTCAGAGGCTCGATGATGTTATGTACACCTATACTTATGCATGAAACGACATTTACATGCATGTGCATGACATTATAAATGTTTCAGGATTTACAAAGTTATTTAGACTTACAGGCAGAATTCTTTATTCCATATTTCATCTATGTCTTTTATGTACTGATTTTCATGCCTTACATACTCAGTACATTATTCGTACTGACGCCCTATTTCCTGGGGCCTATGTTTCATGCCAGCATGTGCATTTAGATAAGCTGACGGCCCCCCTCCTTAGGATCCTTGATCAGAGAGAGTTGGTGTGCTCCAATTAATCCGGAGCTGCTTTTGACCTCGGTATGATATGTGTGTATACATATATGGGTATGACGGGTCCAGTCCCGTCCTTGTACAGTGTTATATTCTAATAGAGGTCTGTAGATAGTTATGTATAGTTGGATAGTATGTGCCCTTGTCGGCTTCCAGTTTTGGGTATATTGTTTTCTATAACAGCCTTTCCAGCTCGCCCCACTGGATTCCACATGTATATGTACATATGTCTTTTGGACAGGTTTCCCTCACATATGTTATTCATGTTTATATCTTAGACGCATGCTTAAGGATGTTCGACAAGTAGGACTCGGGCACCTATCGCAGCTCATCAGTTTGGGTCGTGACTGTTTGTGTAGTATGTTGGGCTTATAGGCCTAGTATATATATTTTGGTGGTTTGTCAGTTGTAGTAGTTATGATGGCCTTGTCAGCCCAGCTTTATATTGATGTTTAGTCAGTGTTAGTTTCCGTTCAGTTGTATATTTTGCTTCGCAAATTGGCTTGCAATGTGGCCCCATGGCCAAATTATGACATTATATGTTCAGATTCCCTTAGTCGCAATTTGGTATGCTAGGTTAGGTGAGGCATCGGGTACCGGTCTCGCCCCCAGGTTCGGGGCGTGGCAGACTTGGTGTCAGAGCAGTTCTGTCCTAGGGAGTCTACAAGCTGCATCTAGTAAGGTCTTGTTTATAGATGTGTTGTGCACCATATTATATAAGCAGGGAACTACAGGGTATTTAGGAGTTGGTTACCCTTCTTTCAAATCTAAATCATGCTGTTGAACTGAGGTATAGGAAAATTGAGTTAAACTTACGTGTTGGTGTTTGCATACACAGATGACGGTGACTAAAAAGATTACAGCTAGCCAGAGGGGAGATACAACAACAGGTGAGGGGACCAACAGGGTACCCCCAATAGATGAGTCCCAGTCTGAGGCCCAAGGCGAGACCCCTACTCAGCCATTTTCGGCTCCTCCACCACCTGAGGAGATTCCTAGGGATACCGCACATCCAGTTCACCCTCCACTTCCATCAGATCAGGACTTGAGGAGTGCGGTGCATTTATTGACACAATTTGTAGCTACCCAACAACAAGCTAGGGCATCAGCTTGTGCAGGATATTCTGAGGGGTCTAGGAGTTCAAGGGTCCGAGAATTTATTGCTTTGAGTGCCCCAGAGTTCACGGGGACAGATCATAGGGAGGACCCACATGATTTCATAGATCAGCTTCACAGGATCTTTCAGGTTATGCATGCCACAGAGAAAGAGGCAATTGTGCTGGCAGCTTTTCGACTCCGAGATATAGCCATCCTTTGGTACGAGGAATGGAAAAGGTCCAGGGTACGTGATGCACCTTCAGCTAATTGGGAAAATTTTTCAAATGCCTTCCTTGACCAGTACTTACCGCGGGAGATCCGACAGGCTCGGGTTGATCAGTTTCTAGTCCTCAAGTAGGGCAATATGAGTGTTCGAGAGTATAGTCTCTGACTTGACTCATTGGCTAGATATGCACCATCCATATTTGCCACTATGCGGGACAGGATCCACAGGTTTATAGCAGGGTTAGTCCCAGAGTTGACTGAGGTATGTGCCACCGCTGCATTGCAGGATAGTATGGATATCTCCTGGATTCAGGCATTCGCTCAGAATATAGAAAGGGGTAAGCGTCGGCAGTAGGGTAGAGAGAGGACTGAGCAAGGAGAGCGTAAGAGGATGAGATTTCCCAGGTCTCAGGAGCGGTCTCAGGGTAGTTATAGGCCCCAGTACTTCGGCCGGCCACCTCAGTTACAGGGTTACAGGTATGACAGTTATACTCAGTCTGGACCGGCTGAGAACTCATGGGCATCGGGTTTGCAGCGATAGCGAGGTTCAAGGCAGACATGGCCATTTCCGCCGCGGTGTGACATCTGTGGTAGAGGAGACTTGGGCCACTGCCGAGCAGGTTCTGATGCTTGTTATACATATGGGCGTCCGGGGCATATGATGCGAGATTGCCCAAATAGAGATTCTGGGGGTATGGCACAACCAGCAAGTTCAGGAATAAGATCATCTATGTTTGTGCATCCTTCAGGGTGCGAGTCTCAGTCTTCGACTGGTAGAGGTCGAGGCAGAGGTAGAGGTTCCAGTTCAGGTGCTAATCAGAACCGTATCTATGCTTTAGCGGGCCGACGGGACCAGGAGTCTTCACCAGACGTTGTGACAGGTATATTGACCATTTGCTCTCACGATGCTTATGCCTTGATAGACCCAGGATCTACTTTATCGTATATTACCCCATTTGTCACGGGGAAGTTTGGTATAGTGCCTGAAATACTAAGTGTTCCTTTTACGGTATCTACACCGGTCGGAGAATCGATTATTGCTAGACGGGTTTACCGAGGTTGTACAGTGGCAGTTTGTAGTCGTCAGACCCCAGCCGACCTAGTTAAGCTGGAAATAATGGATTTTGATGCTATCATGGGCATGGACTGGTTGGCAGCTTTCTATGCCACAGTTGATTGTCGAGCAAAGGCAACCAAATTTCATTTTCTGGGGGAGACGGTCCTTGAATGGGTAGGTAATACAGCGACACCTAGAGGTAGGTTTATTTCCTATCTGAAGGCGAGGAAAATGATCGCACAAGGGTGCATTTATCATATTGTGCGAGTTAGAGATGCAGATGTTGAGATACCTACACTTCAGTCTATTCCCGTTGTCAAAGAGTATGTAGATATGTTTCCAGATGAGCTTCCAAGTATTCCTCCAGAGTGAGAGATTGATTTTAGAATCGATTTGCTTCCAGGAACTCAAACAATATCCATCCCTCTGTATAGAATGGCGCCTGCCGAATTGAAGGAGTTGAAGGAGCAGTTAAAAGATTTGATGGAGAAAGGTTTCATCAGGCCCAGTACCTCACCTTGGGGTGCACTGGTACTGTTTGTGCAGAAAAAAGACAGCTCGCTGAGGATACGTATCGATTATAGGCAGCTGAACAAGGTAACTATTAAGAATAAATATCCACTTCTAAGGATCGATGACTTGTTTGATCAGTTGCAGGGGGCTAGATTCTTTTCAAAGATAGATTTGAAGTCAGGATACCACCAGGTCAGAGTTCGGGAGAAAGATATTCCGAAGACAGCCTTCAGGACCCGATATGGACACTTCGAGTTCCTTGTCATGTCATTCGGGTTGACGAACGCACCCGCCGTATTTATGGATTTGATGAATAGCCTATTCCGGCCATTTTTAGATTTTTTTTGTGATAGTATTTATTGATGATATTCTGGTTTATTCAAGTTTAGAGGATGAGCATGTGGACCACCTGCGAGCGATACTCCAAACCCTCTGTGATCGTAAGTTGTATGCTAAGTTTTCTAAATATGAGTTCTGGTTAAAGTCTGTGGCATTCTTGGGGCATATCATATCCGATGAAGGTATAAAGGTAGACACCCAGAAGATTGAGGTCGTGAAATCTTGGCCTAGACCTACCACTCCGACAGCCTAGACACCCATTCTTGAGGTCGTGAAATCTTGGCCTAGACACCCTATAAAATCTGTAGCATTCTTGGGGCATATCGTATCCGATCAAGGTATAAAGGTAGACACCCAGAAGATTGGGCTTGTAGGCCTAGTATGTATATTTTGGTGGTTTGTCAGTTGTAGTAGTTATGATGGCCTTGTCGGCCCAGCTTTATATTGATGTTTAGTCAGTGCTAGTTTCCGTTCAGTTGTATATTTTGCTTCACAAATTGGCTTGCAATGTGGCCCCATGGCCAAATTATGACATTATATGTTCAGATTCCCTTAGTCGCAATTTGGTACGCTAGGTTAGGTGAGGCACTGGGTACCGGTCTCGCGCCCAGGTTCAGGGCGTGATAAATTTTGTGCAAGATGATAGTGGATTTGATCAATATGACTCTTACAATGACCAAAAAGAAGAGGTCCGATATGTGAACAACTTTCAAGGGCAAAGAAACAACTTCCAAGGCCCTAGCCAACAACAATGGAGACCTCAAAATAATCAAAGCAATTGGAATACTCACAACCAAGGTAATTGTAGTGGTGGAAACAATCAAAACAATTGAAATAACAACAACAATCAAGGCAATTGGAGTGGAGGCAATAATCAAGAAAATTGGCATAACAACAATAACTAAGGCAATTGGGGAGGCAACAATCAAGGCGGGTGGAGTAACAATTAAGGAAATCGGGGGTCGGGTTTTCAAAGGCCCATGATGTATCAACAACTGAGCAACCCACCTCCTTATCCTTTCCATGGTCCTAGTTCTTCCAACAATGAAATGGGCCGTATTGAGAACATGTTGAAGCAAATAATGGATAAGAATGTCTATTCTGATGCCCAACTTGCTTCACACAATACATCGATCCGCAACTTAGAAGTGCAAATGGGTCAAATCTCTCATGCTTTAAATTCTCGTCCTAGGGGGGCACTACCAAGTGACACGGTGGTGAACCCAAAGGGTGGAAACAATACAGGTCATGCTATGGCCATTACTACAAGAAGTGGAAGAGGTGGGAATGCACCCACCTCATGTCAAAGGCAAGTTATGGATGATGAGCAAGTGGTAGAAGAAGAAGAGGTCCCGAACATTGTGGTGCAAGCAAATGACAAAGTGCGGATTGATATTGATGACAATGTGGAAGAAACTCAAGATGAAGTGAACCTGTCTAGGGATCATGTTATTGACATACCGGAACCGGTAGTGCAAAAGGCTAAAGCACCATTGCCTAAGCCACCACCTACATATCATCAAAGACTCGCCAAGCAAAATGGAAAGAATCAATTCCAAAAGTTCACTGACATGACGAAGAGTCTCTCGATAAATGTGCCATTAGTTAAAGCCTTGGAGAAAATGCCCGATTATGCAAAGTTTATGAAGGATTTGGTGACAAAGAAGTGGTCCATGAATTTTGAAACTATCAAAGTCACTCATCAATTGAGTGAAATTATGCATGCGATGGCTCCTAAATTGGAAGATCCCGGTGCTTTCACAATCCATTGTACCATTGGAAGCGCCGAGTTTGCTAAAGCTCTTTGTGATCTTGGGGCGATTATCAATTTGATGCCCTATTTGGTTTTCAAAACCTTGGGAATTGGGAAACCAAGACTCATATCTATAAGATTACAAATAGCTGATCGTACAATGAAGAGACTGTTGGGAGTGATTGAAGATGTATTGGTTCGTGTTGATAAGTTCATTCTCCCGGCGGATTTGCTTATCCTTGATTGTGAAGTGGACTATGAAGTGCCGATTATTCTTGGAGGACATTTCCTTGCTACATGGAAGGCTCTTGTTGATGTGGAAGCTGGAGAACTCACTTTCCGGGTGGGTGATGAGAAGGTGGTGTTCCATGTGTGCAAATCTATGCGGCAACCAAATAGCAATGAAGTGTGTTCTTTCTGGACTTGGTGACCGATGTGATTATTGATGATACAAGTGCCACGATTAATGTGGGTGATATGTTGGAGGCTGTCTTGCTAAACTTTGATGATCACAAGATGGATGGCTTCATGGAATGTGTGAATTCTTTGCAAGGAATGGGGTCGTACAACTATGCACCCCAGAAACTTTCCTTGGATCTTGAAAATAGCAAAACTCCTCCTACAAAACCTTCAATTGAAGAGATTCCTACCTTGGATTTGAAGCCATTGCCTCTCCATCTTAAGTATGAATTTCTTGGCCGTTGTTATACTTTACCGGTTATGTTTTCCTCTTGTTTGACTAACGTACAGGTTGACTCCACATTGGCGGTGCTCCACAAGAGGAAGAAGGCGATTGGGTGAACTTTGGCGGATATTCGGGGAATAAGCCCTGTATTTTGCATGCACAAGATTAACTTGGAGGACGATGCCAAACTATCTAGTGAACATCAAAGGAGACCCAATGAAGCTATGCAAGACGTGGTCAAAAAGGAGATTATCAAGTGGTTGGATCGGGGTTGTCTACCCTATTTCTGATAGTTCATTGACCTCTCCGGTACAATGTGTCCCAAAGAAGGGGGTCATGATAGTGGTCTCCAATGAGAAGAACGAGTTGATTCCCATAAGAACGGTGACCGGGTGGAGAGTGTGTATGGACTATCTTAAGTTTCACAAAGTCACGAGGAAGGATCATTTTCCACTTCCCTTACTTGACCAAATGCTTGATAGGTTGGCCAGCCGTGCTTTCTATTGCTTTCTAGATGGATATTCAGGCTACAACCAAATTCTTATTGCTCCAGAATATCAAGAGAAAATAACTTTCAGATGTCCCTATGGCACTTTCGCTTTCAAGCGGATGCCATTTGGCTTATGCAATGCACCAGTGACTTTTCAAATGTGTATGATAGCGATCTTTACGGATAAGGTGAAGGACTAACTTGAAGTCTTCATGGATGACTTCTTGGTAATCGGGGATTACTTTGATGATTGCCTGACAAATCTGGATAGAGTATTGGCATGATGTGAGGAAACAAACTTGGTGCTAAATTGGGAGAAATTCCATTTCATGATCGAGGAAGCCATTGTCCTTGGCCACAAAATTTCAAATCAAGGCAAAGATAGAGGTGATTTATAAACTTTCACCTCCAATTTCGATGAAAGGCGTGCGGAGTTTCTTAGGTCATGCAGGGTTCTACTGGCGTTTCTTACCTATTTGGACTTGAGAAAGCCAAATTGAGCAAAATGACTCTCTGACCGAGAGGTATTGAGTGGGTAATTGAGAGTTGATAGCTATAATGCATCTCGATCAATAAAACAAGCATTAAGGTCCATAAACCCTTAATTGTCATATGAAGGGCAAGCTAGGTTTTGACCATATACAGATAGTTCTTTTGTATACAGCTACCAAGGCATTAAATACATGTAAGTTGTTGGCCAGCCATTACCGGTTACGAACCGTTGCCAGCAACCTATAAGAGCCCAATCTTTTCTCAGTCAAACTTTACACTCAAAGTTTCTTCTCTATTCTTGCATCTTCTTTAGAAAAATCCCTTTGCTCCATAATTTTTAGACCAAAATTTCTAAAACTCTAATTAAACCGCATATCATACTAATTCTCTTTCCCCTTGTTTATCAATGGAGAAAACCTCCAAAATAGTGCCACAAAGAGAAGTCGCTTCTTCATCACGACCTATTGGCGGTGAGGATGCGGTGGAGCCCCACCCTGAGGAATTCGTTCCGGTAGGGTGCTCTACCGTCATCGACTTTAAGTTTGAAAAAGCATCCTCGGTACCGGGCCGATGTGAGCCGATCTCGAGGTACATGTGTTCAATCACCGATACAAACCTCGATAAAGTGAAAAAGGAATGCAACTGGGGTGAAAAGCATGTGGTAGTCCCATCGCCTGAAGAATCGATCACTACCCGCGTGGAAGGGTTCTTAAGTGTTTACACTTACCCCTTCATGTTGGGTCCCTTAGACCCTGTCATAGTCGCCTTTTGCAGGAGATACGACGTGACCCTTGGCCAGATCTATCCTTCTTTTTGGAGGATAGTGATTGTCCTCCGATTCTTCTCGAGTAAAATCGAGGGGTGTCTTTTCACCCTCGATCACCATATGTGCCTTTATAGTTCCCGACTCTATCGAGGAGGGCTAATCAAGCTTGCCAGCCGACCCACCAAAGCCTTGTTCTCGAGTATAGACGCGACTCGTGACCGAGGTTGGATGGGCCGATTTGTTTGAATCAAGACTTCGAACCTGATCCCTGCTGAAAACATGTCGTTTTCTGAGGAATGAAATATGAATCGTGAGTAGTATTCCCCTTTGAACGTTCAATTTTGTGGCTTTTCTTTTCATTTTCTTTATCCGCTTTTTCTATGTTGTTACAGTTGTGACCCAGATGCTGAAACCGATTCCGGAACTTAAGCAATGGGTTGAATGTCTGGTGTTGCAGAGACCATACTCCTAGCATGCTTGGATGGAATTGTCAAAGGGTCGATGGGAGGCCCGTAGTCATGGTAAGTTTCTTTCTTAGAATGGTTATCGTTTGATCTTCTTCTCTGGCTTAATCCCCATTTTACCTTTATAGGCCTCGGGAAGGACGTTTCCATGAGGGCCCCATCTGGTGACGAAGAAGTCCCTGCTTTGAAGCAAAACAAAGAAAAAAAGAGAAAAGAGGCTTCAAGTTCCCCGGTCTCGGAAAAGAAAAAACCAGCGAGGAAGTCTCGTAAGCCCAAGGGGGCTCCGGTGTTACACCTTTGGATTTGATCCGCCGATTAAGGGATGAGCCCGAAGAAGGAGAAGAGGAAGTAGCCTGTGTGCGGGCTAATGTTTTGATACAAAAATCCTCCGAATCGGCGGAGGTTGGTGAGGGAACTCTGGCGATATTTCCTGAACCATAAGAAGTAGAGGCCACTCTGTCCCGAGCTGAGATGATCGAAGGAGGGACCAAGGGCGAGGCTTCTCGGGCAGCGGCAGATATCTCGAGGGCGAGGCCACTCCGTCCCGAGCTCAGTATGGTTGATATTTCTAGATCTCCTCAGATTTCGGATGATATGATACGTGAGGCCAACATGTTGGAAAGTCGATCTTACGAGGGTATTCAGGGGGCGGCCGATATCCATGGTTTTTTGGATGGTATCGAGTCCGCTGCCTCAGAGGATATTACCTTGTTCAGTGGATTACCCGTACCGAGGAAAGTATCATGGTCGGGCGTTGTCGGGTCTTCATCGAGCCCAAAACTGATGGACCGATTCCCGGCCCAGAGTGTTAATCCCGATCGTATGCGGAAGATAGTGCTTTCGATCCCGGAGGATGTCCGAGTTTTCTCTCCCCCTGTGGGGATTGTTAGTTACCTTAGATCCTTGGTGACCGAGGAGGATCAAGTCGTGATAAACGCGATAGGAGCTGCTTGCCTTTTTAATGAGGCCCAACATGCTCTGAATCGGGTAATTCCGAGGGTACCTCTATTGTTTCTTTTATACTTAGAGTTGTAGATAATTCTAACATCTTCTTCCTGGTTTGCAAGCTTCGGTGTTGTATCATGAGGCTTTCCTCCGAATCCGGGAGGAGCATGAGGCTGGGGTTCGGGACCTCACCGAGAAGAATGACACCTACAAGCTTCTTAGTGAGAAGCTTCATGCAGATTTAGTAACGGCTCAGGATGAGCATGCCGAGATGGCTGAATGGACATTTCGAGTGCTTCATGATAGTGAAGATGAATTGAAGATAACTACTAGTGATCTGATTCTGCAGGTCCGACAGAGGCTCGAACAAATAGGACGACTCCAAACGCAGGTGAATGCGATAGAGGCCGAGGTAGAAGAATTCAAAAAGAACATGGACATTCTAGCCTCGAAAAAAGAGATCGTCCAAGCTCAATTGGAGTCGGTCGAGGCCCAGCTCCAAGCTGCAAAAGAGAAGGCCTCGGTGCAGGTCGAGAAGATCAAGGAGCTTCGGTATCGGCTGGATTTGACCGTTTATGATAAGTCAAGCTTGGCCGATGAACTCGAAGTATCCAGATCTGAGGTGGCCGTAGCCAGATATGAGGTGGTCATGGCCAACAAAAGAGCTGATGCTAAAGTGGCCTAGTTCAGGGTTGATGTCAAAGTCAGCCAGGCCAAGGCCAAGGGCATGGTTGAACATACTAAGTGGCAAGCTCTAAGGGAAGCCCTCGAAAGGGTTCAGGCCCAGGGCGTCGATATCATGGCCAAGATCGAAAAGGACAGGGTAGAGGAAGCCAGGGCCCGGAAGCTGGCCTTCCCTAAGAAAGACTCCGAGAGTTCCGGTGAATCCGAAGACGGAGAAGATCCCGAGGATGGGAGTGCGACCTCCGATGAAGACCAAGCCTCTTAGGACTTTTTTTTTCATTTTGCAATTTTTTTTGAGGCCGTTCTTTGGCCGTTTGTAAATGTAGGCCGATTTGGCCTTTGTAAAAAATTATTTTGTATAAATATAAGGCTTTTCTTTCCCTTTCGGTTCTCGTTTTATATTTCTAAAGTTATGGATTTATAGCTACTGTTCGTTACAATTTTAGTAGACTTTTACAAAATTCATACACTTTTGTAAATTTTAGTAGATTTATAAATTCATACACTACGTTAAAAGTACCGGGTTTATTTCAACCTGGTAATGGAAAGTTGCATCCACCTTTGATTAGAATGTAAAATAGTCTCTATATTTAAGTCTTCTCTGTTTTCACTTTAATAGGACTTCATATATGCATTTAAAGTTAACTCAGGAATATAAAACTATGGTTGTAAACTTCTGAATTAGAGATTTTGTTGATGAAAGTTAGCCTTGTACGCTTTATCAATTTTCCAATAGCATGTCCAAAAAGGTTAGGTTGCGGTTAGCAATATTTGTTTCTTTTGGGGGTCAAAGTGTTAGAAAGATTATACTAATTGGTATGCACTGCATACAAAATCACTTTTATCCTCTCTTTATCAGGGATGGTTTCTTTTATTCAAATTTCTATCTTTTAGATAGCCCTCAGGCCTCAGCATCCATGCAAGGATTTACCAGCCAACAAACTAGTTTCAAAATAGAAAATACCCAAAGCTACAAAGGGGTAAATAAGGCTGTGGTAGAAGGTCTTTTTGTCAAAAAGCTGGGGTGAGTCTATGATATAAAAGGTCAAATATTTATTTAACTTAAGAGAAGCTTTTGAGAAATCCTTTTATCCATTTTGTGCAAGTCACTTGCTTTCTGCTGAGATTATGGTGTGCAAAGCACAGTGTAGTGCCAAGCAGTTATACCCAAGAACATACATGTTAGGGAAAGAGCAAGAGTTTGAAGTGAGCTTTATCGATATTTTGTGCTGTGTGTCTACTGTCTTTTCACGAGAGAGAAATTGTCACGACCCAAACCGATGGGCCGCGACGGGCACCCGGTGCCTTACCCAATCGAGTACCAACGTAACATATCTTTCTTATCATACTATCAGGGGTAAATTGGCCAAAAGGCTCATCATGAGATAACCAGAATAAAACATAAGGAAATACTAGACATAGGACGGCCCGACATTATATAGAAACTTATACATGTGACATACGGGCCTATAAGGCCGACATGATCATTTGTACACTCAAAACATAGGCTGATAAGGCCATACAAGTATCCATATATATGACATTTATTTACAAACCTCTAAGAGTATATAAACGTCATAAAGGTCGGGACAGAGCCCCGCCATACCAATGAATACATGTCTAAATCATACTGACCAAATAGGAAACTCCGGAGTAAGTGGAGTAAACTAATACCTTCCGCTGAGCTGATAGCCTACTAGGAGGACTCTCAACTTGTCTATCGGGACCTACAAGCATGAAACGCAGCGTCCCCAGGCAAAAGGGACGTCAGTACAAATAAAGTACCGAGTATGTAAGGCATGAAAGCAGTATATAAAGACATAAAAGAAACATGGAGTAAAGAACTCATCCTGTAAGTATGAATAGCTCTATGAATCATGAAACATTTATAATATCATGCATATGCGTATAAATGTTATATCATGCATAGGTACATGCGTACATAACATCATCAAGCCTCTGAGGGCATCCCATCATATCATCTCGGCCTCTGTGGGCGAATTCATCAATATATACCAGCTGATCAGGTGGTGGTGCGTATATAATGCCGTAACCTTTCCTCATACCCCATATACATATAATATACATGTATATAACGTCATCTGGTCATGGGTCAATGTACATGTATAAATGAATGCAATGCATAATGAAATAAGTCAATAAGATCTCTCGAAATGTCATAAGATCAATATGCCTTCGGTTAATATCATAAAATAAAACTTTATCAACTTACTTATTTTTTGAGACCCATGAACAGACGATATAATAATAGGACAGATGGGTAATCAAGAATATAGGCACCCCTAGTACTTCTAAGAATAGAGTCATTTGTGAAAGTTCCGCGTTTGCTCGTTTCATTTGTATCATATGGATCATGCCAAAAGGAAAGAAGGGATAGCCTTAACATACCTCAAATCATCAATGCAACTCAACAACAACCTTATGACAACTAGCGCACCAACCCTATAATAAAGAAATACATGTACAACTTAGATGGCACTAGTATATCACGTATCTCAAACAATAACTCGATTCTAAAATAAAACGAGCAGTATTTTCCCGGATTTTACTGCTCCCTCAAGCCTACTATAGGCTAGATACAAACACAATACAATCAGCAACTCAAAAGTAACTCAACTACAATTCGGGACTTTCAATACAACTAAAATCCCAAATATACCATAACACATCCAATCAACAAGTTATCAATTAGCCTGAATT
Organism: Nicotiana otophora; assembly: GCA_000715115.1. Classification (NCBI taxonomy): domain Eukaryota; kingdom Viridiplantae; phylum Streptophyta; class Magnoliopsida; order Solanales; family Solanaceae; genus Nicotiana; species Nicotiana otophora. The sequence continues at coordinate 207,253 of AWOL01S0005832.1, forward strand.
TGCAATGACGAGCGACCAGCCTACTACCCTACCACATGTGGAGTTTCTCCACGCCCTTCATCCTTCGAAACTCCATAAATAAGCAACACAATAGGCCAACACGAGTGGACTATAAAACAGCTCACTAAAAGTGAAATAAATCGAACTCACGGCTTCCGATCACCGTCCCGTGAGTTCTGACTATTAGGAAACGAATTTATCAACCTTCCTTTATATTTAAAAGCTTTAATACAGAAAGTATGTATTTTCTTAACTATGAATTACCTTACAAAACTCCAACTAAAAATAAAAAGAGAGGCGGTATAATGATACTTACGTCGTAGGGATCGTTCTAATGTTATCTCTTCTTGATTTCGTGAAAGGAATGTTGATCTTGCTTAAACTTTCTTGGAAAAGTCCTTGGAGAGCTTGAGAGTGTTTTGGTGTTTGTATTCTCTGTATATTGATGAGATATAATGGGAAAAGACACACTTATAAGCCCACCGCCTCAATTCTCCAAGCAGGTGGGTAAGCTGCATGTTTGGCAGCTTGAGCAGTGCAATTTCGTACGCTTGTATCTCTCTATTCCGATAACGTATGGATAAACGGTTTGTAGCGTTGAAAAATAGACACATGCGGATTTAATTCCATATAAATATGTCCTCGTAACTCTCAATATATTAGGAGAAAACTGCCTCGCAACCTGACCTATAAACCTACCAGTTTCTCCGAAGTGAGGCGACGTGACTTGGCGATCCTAGTTTAAAAATCCATATTTCTCTACCCCCGATGTCGTATGAATAAATGGTTTGGACATTTGGAAACTAGGTTCAAAGACCTTCATTTTGATATGAGATATGTCCCAAAATGACATCATAAAGTTTACAAATTTAATTTCTCAAAATAGCTCGTTACAAGAAAAATCTTAGCTTGATTTTTCCGCAACTTAAATCTGATTTTTCTCAAACTTTATATTTTATATCCAAACATAATATATAGTCATATCATGACTTTAAACTCATTTAAATCATAATTAACAAGTCTCTTATTCATCTTAACTTACTTAAGATTTCGGTAAACCTTTCTTATCCTTGTAAAAGGATTTTGTCCTCTTTGAGCTTACATTAGATAATCTTATAATGACAGTGACGTCTGAAATACGGGGTGTAATAACATTAAATCACTTCATATACTTTCAAAAAGGATCTCATTTTTGATCTTACATAAATTGACTTACGACGTACTTTCACGTACAAAAATATGGGGTGTAACAAAAACTCAGACTCTCCTCTGGCTAAATATAATACTCCATTCGATATTTCTGGGGATTGAGCAGAGAGAAAGCCCTATGTATTCCCAGAACTAATTTCCATACTAATTACATTTTCACTTTCTGCTCATCTTTCCTTTTGCATCTCTCACATGACCCTTCCTTGTCCATCCTTCCGCTCCATTTGAACCTATAGTTGAACGAGATTCTTGGTTGCAATTATAGAATTTTGTTTCTTTACTCTTCATTCCTTTTAAAAGACATGTGGATATTGGTGAAAGGAAAAGTAGAATAAAGGAGAACTTCTAATAGGTTGAAGTTATGCTCAGCTGGTGTAGGGCTATGGTTGAATTTTCAGAATTCAGCGAGAAGATCTAGAACTGGTAAATCCTCCAGTCCTCTATGAGGCTACAAATTCACTTGGGTAAAAGGTGAGAATCTGTTCCAGGCTGAATACGTTCTTCTTCTCCTGGGAATGGGGCGATGAATTCGAAGCCACCAAGCAAATAGGATTGCTTTTGACCATTCACTAATTAAATAATGCTTCACAAATTTAAAAATATGTGGACCGAGGTGGAGAGATTCACAAAGATGGTAAAGCAATCGTTCTAAGAAGAAGACCTGACTTTTATTGGCCAAAAAACTAAGTACTCTGAAAACCGGATAACAACTCCAAGCAACTTTGAAAACCTGGAAAGGAAGAAAGATGAGCTCTTGAAAAACTAATGACCACTGGATTATGAATGATAAAAAGCTTGATGAACAAGAGTTTCTGAATAGGAAAGCATACAAAATGAAGTTAAATAAGTTTTGCTAGATGAGATTCATGCATGGCGACAAAAATCAAGAATCACGTGGTTGAAGCTAGGAGACAATTTTTTCAAAAGATGGTTAATGCACAAAAGAGGCATAACCAAATTGGCAGACTGGAAGTAATGGGGACATGAAGGACGACCAGGATGAAATCAATATAGGAATTCTTGACTTCTACAGAAACAGAGGAATGAAGGCCTAACTTAAGGGATTAATCAGGTTTTGTAACCATTCACTCCTATTTGTGAAATGCAACAAACAACAGTCTGAAGCATTGCCTATTTGTGAAATACCCAATATGCCCCTCCGGCGGCACGGGCACGGGGTTAGAAAACCTCGTCCAGCTTTAATGCTCTTCTATAGTACTAGTAATTATCACAAGAAAGGTAAAATCTCTTCTTTAACAGAAGAGGGTATTGCCCCATGGCTACGACTGATAAAATACTTCAATGCCTTGAACACTAACATCAAAGGTTTCAAGATATGACTATTAACATAGCGTAACACAAGCTAGTTCAAGTAACAATTCAAAGAGTGAGTATCAACACACATCTTTACATCTGTATTCGGAATACCCAATCAAACTGTATTTAATATTCTAACTAAAAGCAAAGGCGACTCCATAAAATTAGTGGCCTAAAGCCAAATTTTAATAAGAGACCTTATACTTTCTTTTATTTGTACGTACACACATATATGCAAGAAAATTAATCTTGCCATTCTTTTCATACTTGTTGTTTATAGTATATATTCTTAAATGAAATAAAGCCTTTAACTTCACATATTAATATTATTATTTATATAAAAAAATAATTTAAATAAATGAGATGTTAGACATGTATTTGCAATATGTTACCTTTGATATTGTTGTAAAAAATATATTTACTAATATGAAGATTTAAGTAGTTTAATTCAAAGTCTTAAAAATATTTTTATTGTTAAAGAGTAGACACCTTTCTTTCTTTTTTACAAATTGTTTTGTACTTTTTTTATTTTTTCTACAAACATTAATATTGTCTAATTTGAAATAAAATTATAAAATCCATTATTAAAAAATTTGGGGGACCTAAATCAAGGCTTTACTAGTCTCCTACTAGAGCCACTTGTCCACCCCTAACATTCTCAATCAAATTTATAGTCTCATTTAAGATAAGGCAACAATGACAAGAACATTAATGGCAGTGAGTGTGTCATTTAGTTACCAAATGTGAATGAAATTGGTTGAACAGTACGTTCATGATGGGGCGGTAGTCTGTAAATAAATGTTGATTGTCAAAGAAGGGCGGCTCAACAGAACTGGTGGCCTAAAACCAAAATATATTAAAAAGACCCTGAAACTTCTTTTATAAAATCCATATAATATTGAGACACAAAAGAAAAACTACACGACCTTGATCTAGTAGTGAGAGCTCAACTCATGATGTATGAGTTAGGCGCATGTCATATGGTATTGAATTCTTCCCTTAAGTGAAAATGGTAAAGGGTGAGCCCATTATCCATCGTGTTTTGAACCTTGCGACATTTGTCTCGGGGATTTGTTAGTTAAAAAATATGAGATACAAAAGAACGTGCTTTCTGGTGTGTGGATCAATCAAATGTGACAAAAAGGAATAGTTAATTTAGAGAATTTGAGTTTAAATTAGAAAGTTAAATCGTGAGAACCATGAAAAAGACTATGCATAAAAGAAGAAAAATAAAATTGATGAGAAGGTAAATATATTATTTAATTTAGTGAGAAAAATTTATCCAATTAACTCACTCAATCTTACGTCTAACAAATGTTAAAAATTATTAAATTTTGAGATCTTTTATTAATAATTATATAAATATAAATTATGGAGTATATATTAATAGTAGTGCTTCTTATTTTTGGGGCCTTAAATATTTGGGGCATAAGGCAAAGGCTTCACTTGCCTTACCCTAGAGCCGCCCTTTACTAAAAACGCTAAATCATGAAACATCTTGTTGCCAAAATCAACCTCAGCAGTCAAAGTCGACCTTCATTGTGACCTGTAACAACACCAAATAAGTCACATAAACACAGATGAGAAAGACAAGAAATTGTTGTGAAGAAGAAATATAGAAGCAAGGGGGAGGGTGGAGGGGATCTCCAGTTCAGGTTAGTAACATAAATCTTTTGTGTCTATTGCATGTGTTCCATTTGGACCTATATCTAATAATTTATCATATAAGATAAATCAGGGGTCCCTCCCTACCAAAGAGGTTCTCTAAATATCACAACACTTATTCCTAAGCAGACATACAAATCTCTAAACAAACTAAAAAGACTATTGACGAACATGGCAGCCAATGAAACTGTTATAACAGCTGCTGCAGCTTCACAAAGATTTTATCATGATCTCACACTGGCTGATGCAACACAAAAATTGAACTTGGAAAACTGCATTTACCCTACAGTGGTTCGAACATATATTAGATACTAGCTTTTTCATAGTTTACTGACGGCAAAGCGAAAGCCCCTAAAGAATGATGTTCAAATTACCTGATCTCCTCCAGATCCGGGAGTGGGTTCTTATTCTGCAGGGGCAATGGTTCAAAATGAAGAGTATAATCTGGACCAAGACACTGGTAATACTCATAGTAACGCAATATATTCTCAGGCTCTACTCCAACTGCAACTGCTGTCTATAAACGTTAAAGAAGTTCAATCATAGCTCAACTTTCAAGACAAGTAAAAGTAGTAGGTGAAAATCTTAAGGCAGGAAAAATCACCAAAATGGAGAGATAAAGACAGACCTCATAGGCCCAGCACCGAGCAACATTTCGAATTGTATAACCTCCATCGCCCAATACCATTAGAGGAACATTGAAAGACCTGAGGAATCGAAGGCAATCTGTGTGGCCTTTGACAGACAAGTTGAAAAGGCCCAACCTGTCTCCAGCTAGTGAATCAGCACCACATTGAAGAACGACAGCTTCAGGTTGATAGATCTCCATTTCTTATTGGATTGTGGGACGGAATAGATGACGAAAACTTTCATCATCAATCCCATCATTCAAAGGGGCATTTAAGGCATAGTACTTGCCAGAACCTGCACCAATGTCTTTGATGCCCCGTACTAGGAAAGAAGTCCTCAAACTTATGAAAAGACACTGTCATAACCCGATCTGTGGTGTAAAAAGCCTCCTCAACTCCATCTCCGTGGTGAACATCGATATCTATCTAGAATACACGCTGCACACACAACAACACTGAGCATGTTAGTGGAAAAAGTAAATAGTTCATATATCCCACTAGTGGGGTCTGGGGAGGGTAGTGTGTACGCAGACCTTACCCCTACCCTGGGGTAGAGAGGCTGTTTCCAATAGACCCTCGGCATCCTTCCCTTCAAGAACTCCCCACCTTGCTCTTGGGGTGACTCGAACTCACAACCTCTTGGTTGGAAGTGGAGGGTGCTTACCATCAGAGCAACCCACCTTGTCACCTTCAATTAAAGAAATACTGTTAGATAAATTCATCAATATCTACAGAATTAATGAGTGATCAACTAATTAGTTCCACTTCTAAAAAATATCGGATATGTATTTTGCCCTCTAAATCCGATTAAGTACATCCTAAATAAAGACCTCTTATATCTTTTATGGAAATCAGCAAAATATCATAAAAGAATATGGTAATACTACTTCACAGACAACAATACGAGAGCAATCCGTAAACGCAAGGACATAGAAATATATATTTGTTTCGTGCGCAATAAAGAAACAAATAAAATAAGAAAAGAGATCATGAGAGGATGAATATTTACCTCCATTATTCCAAGAACATAATCGGGAGCAAAGACCGTCGAGTTCTTTAAAATCACAACCAATTCTATTTCCAGCAGAAACAAATACAGGAACAATCCAGAAAATGTGCAGCAGTGGTAGCAAGAAAGAGGAAGGAAAAGAAAAGAGAAGAAAAAGGGAAGGGGAGGGGAAGGAAAGGAAGAAATATGCCCTTAACGATGGATTTCTTGCTGGTGCGCCGCCAGATCGATCGGCCACCGGAAGAAATTGTGACATTGTGGACATTCATGGGTATTGTCGCGATGACCTTTCTGGTTATGAAGTAGTAAAGCGGATGAAGTATCAAACGTCCTTCGATGGCAGTTGTAGCAGATAAATTCAGGGTTGGGGAGCAGGAGGAAGAAGAGGATGGTTAGCAGCCATGCATGAACAAAGAAAACAGTTGCGACTTTCAACTGACTGACTATATATATATATATAGGCGGGTCACGTGAGTTCATGGCAAAATTGTTAGTTTGTTAAGAGAAGTTAACAAGGTCAGGAGTCGGTACAGTGTCATATCATTTGCTTGGTGTAAGATTTACCGCCTCAATTTTGATATTTATTACCCATTGCAAGTTGAGTTAAAATGTCTACCATGCAGCACTATTTCCACCCTCTCTTTTTTTCACCAACGAACGGTAAACTACTTTTCACTCTTGAAAAACAAAATTGAGAAATGTGAATGGGAACATTTGTGTAATACTGTTTACCCGAAAAAAGGATAACAATTGAATTTATACTTGGCTCTAAGGATACGTAATATAACTTGGTACAAACCGAGAAAACGTATATATATCAGTACTGAAATTAACTATAAAGAGATAAATGCATACCAAAAGAATCAATTAGCTTTGGCCCTCGAGTTCGGTCACCCTCGAAATAAGTGAGTATTCCGCTAGTATATGAACAGAGTAACAAAATAATCAAGCTTTCAAAGAAAGTAATGTGTTGTTTTTATTGCCTTAGAATATGTTCTACAAATGATCAAAACCCCCTTTATATAGTGAGGAAGTCCTACTTTGTTTATAATTCTAAATACATAAGCAATTTCATGATAGATTAATTAATTGGTCTATCCTTGATATGCGCCGGGATTTTCGCCGAGATTCTCGCCCTAATTACGGATATACCGACTTTTTTGTTTTCTGGCTCGATCTCGATCTTGGCCGATCACACACTTTATCGGTCTCAATCTTGGTCGATCTCGGCCGATCTCTATTCTGCTCGGTCTCAATCTTGACCGATCTCGATCTGTCTCTATTTTACTCGGCCTCTGTCTTGACCGATCTTGATCTTGGTCGGTCTCTGGGACACGAGCTCGGCAACCTAACTTTGCATCATAGCTTGATATTATACGAGGTTGAACCTTGATCTATCATGTTCCAGTCTCGATTAGTCATATGAAGGGCAAGCTCAGTTTTGACCGTATACAGATAGTTCTTTCATTTCTCGGAAAAAAGATGGCGAGAAACGATATGAATTTCCAAACTCTGACTTGATGGGTAATGACATCAGCGACGAACCCGATTATGATGTATGCGACGAAACGTCCCGTCGGTCCAGTACCAAGGCATTAAATACCTGTCAGTTGTTGGTCAGCCATTACCGGTTCCGAACCATCGCTAGCAACCTATAAGAGCCCAATCTTTTCTAATTCAAACTTTACACTCAAAGCTTCTTCTCTACTCTTGCATCTTCTTCAGAAAAATCCCTTTGCTCCATATGTTTTAGACCTAAATTTCTAAAACTCTAATTAAACCGCATATCATCCTAATTCTCTTTTCCCTTGTTCATCAATGGCGAAAATCTCCAATACAGTGCTGCAAAAAGAAGTCGCTTCTTCATCACGACCTGCCGGCGGTGAGGATGCGGCGGAGCCCCACCCTGAGGAATTTGTTCCGGTAGGGTGCTCTACCGTCATCGACTTTAAGTTCGAAAAAGCCTCCTCGATACCGGGTTGATGTGAGCCGATCTCGAGGTACATGTGTTCAATCACCGAGAAAATCCTCGATAAAATAAAAAAAGGAATGCAACTGAGGTGAAAAGCATGTGATAGTCCCATCGCCTGAAGAATTGATCACTACCCATGTGGAAGGGTTCTTAAGTGTTTGTACTTACCCCTTCACGTTGGGTTCCTTAGACCCTGTCATCGTCGCCTTCTGCAAGATATAAGACGTGACCCTTGGCCAGATCTATCCTTCTTTTTAGAGGATAGTGATTCTCCTCCGATTCTTCTCGAGCAAAATCGAGGGGTGTATTTTCACCCTCGATCACCTTATGCGGCTTTACAGTCCCCGACTCTATCGAGGTTGGTTAATCAAGCTTGATCGCCGAGCCACCAAAGCCCTGTTCTCGAGCATAAATGAGACTCGTGACCGAGGTTGGATGGGCCGATTTGTTCGAATCAAGACTTCGGACCTGATCCCTACTGAAGACATGTCATTTCCTAAGAAATGGAATATGAATCGTGAGTAGTATTCCCCTTTGAACATTTAATTTTGTGGCTTTGCTTTTCATTTTCTTTATCCACTTTTTCTATGTTGTTACAATTGTGGCCAAGATGCCGGAACCGATTCCGGAACTTAAGCAATGGGTTGAAGGTATGGTGTTGCATAGACCATACTCCGAGCCTGCTTGGATGGAATTATCAAAGGGTCGATGGGAGGCCCGCAGTCACGGTAAGTTTCTTCTTAGAATAGTTATTGTTTGATATTCTTCTCTAGCTTAATCACCGCTTTTCCTTTGTAGGCCTCGGGAAGGACATTGCCATGAGGCCCCCGTCTGGTGACGAAGAAGTCCCTGCTCTGAAGCAGGCCAAAGCGAAGAAGAGAAAAGAGGCTTCGAGTTCCCTAGTCTCGGAAAAGAAAAACCGGCGAGGAAGTCTCGTAAGCCCAAGGAGGGCTTCGGTGTTATGCCTTTGGATTTGATCCGCCGATTAAGGGATGAGCCCGAAGAAGGAGAAGAGGAAGTAGCATGTGTGCGGACTAATGTTTTGATACAAAAATCCTCTGAATCGGCGGAGGTTGGTGAGGGAACTCTGGTGATAACTCCTGAACCATAAGAAGTTGAGGCCACTCCGTCCCGAGCTGAGATCAACGAAGGAGAGACCTGGGGTGAGGCTTCTCGGGCAGCGAAAGATATCTCGAGGGGCGAGCTCAAGATGGTCGATATTTCTAGATCCCCTCAGATTTCGGATGTTATTTTCTGTGAGGCCAGCATATTGGAAAGTCGATCTTACGAGGGTATTCATGGGGCAGCCGATATCTATGTTTTTTTGGATGGGCTCGAGTCCGCTGCCGTAGAGGATATTACCTGGTTCAGTAGATTACCAGAATTGAGGAAAGTATCATGGTCGGGCATTGTCGGGTCATCGTTGAGCCCAAAACTGGTGGACCAATTCCCGACCCCGAGTGTTAATCCTGGTCGTAGGCGGAAGATAGAGCTTTTCGTCCCGGAGGATGCTC
>AWOL01S0005832.1:217874-229603 GCA_000715115.1 Nicotiana otophora
CCCAAAACTAGTGGACCGATTCCCGGCCCCGAGTGTTAATCCCGATCGTAGGAGGAAAATAGTGCTTTCCGTCCCGAAGGATGCCCGAGTTTTCTCTCCCTCCCGTGGGGATTTCTAGTTACCTTAGATCCTTGGTGACCCTAGGAGGATCAAGCCGTGATGAACGTGGTAGGAGCCGCTTGCCTTTTCAATGAGGCCCAACATGCTCTGAATCGGGTAATTTCGAGGGTACCTCTATTATTTCTCTTATACTTACAGTTGTATATAATTCTAACATCTTCTTCCTGGTTTGCAGGCTTCGGTGTTGCATCATGAGGCTTTCCTCCGAATCCGGTAGGAGCATGAGGCTGAGGTTCGGGACCTCACCGAGAAGAATGACACCTACAAGCTTCTTAGTGAGAAGCTTCAGGCAGATTTGGTGACGGCTCGAGATGAGCATGCCGAGATGGCTAAGCAGGTATTTTGAGTGCTTCATGATAGTGAAGATGAATTGGACATAACTACTAATGATCCGATTCTGCAGGTTTGACAGAGGCTCGAACAAATCGGATGGCTCCAAACGTAGGTGAATGCGATAGAGGCTGAGGCAGAAGAATTCAAAAAGAACATGGACATTCTAGCCTCAAAAAAGGAGATCGTCCAAGCTCAAATGGAGTCGTCCGAGGCCCAGCTCCAAGCTACAAAAGAAAAGGCCTCGGTGCAAGTGGAGCTTTGGTATCGGTTGGATTTGGCCGTTTATGATAAGTCAAGCTTGGCCGATGAACTCGAAGTGTCCAGATCCGAGGTGGTCGTAGCCAGATATGAGGTGGCCATGGCCAACAAAAGAGCTGATGCTAAAGTGGCCTAGTTCAGGGTTGATGTCAAAGTCAGCCAGGCCAAGGCCAAGGGCATGGTTGAACATGCGAAGTGGCAAGCTCGATGTGAAGCCCTCGAAAGGGTTCAGGCCCAGGGCATCGATATCATGGCCAAGATCGAAAAGGCCAGGGTAGAGGAAGCCAGGGCCCGGAAGCTGGCCTTCCCTAAGGAAGACTCCGAGAGTTCAAGAGAATCCAAAGACGGAGAAGATCCCAAGGATGGGAGTGCGACCTCCGATGAAGACCAAGCCTCTTAGGACCTTTTTTTTCCCTTTGTAATGTTTTTTTTGAGGTCGTTCTTTGGCCGTTTGTAAATTAGGCCGATTTGGACTTTGTAAAAAACTATTCTGTATAAATATAAGGCTTTTATTTCCCTTTCGGCTCTCGTATTTTTCCTTTGCTTTATTTGTATTTACAAAGGTTGAAAATGCCTTAGCATGAAACAATAAGGTTGTGTTCGAGCGTTCGAACAAACCTTGCCTTTATTTCCTTTCTGGATTAAGGCGTTATTGGGGTTCGCTGTTACTAAAGTTTTTCTCGAAAAACATCTTAAGTTTGAGATTTTGCCGGGGATAGCCTTTAGAACCGGTTGTGAAAGAAGTTTTTATTTTTCGAAGGCCTATTTTTACAACAGATTTCGAACGTCTCCGAGCCGTGTTAAATTTGTCGTAGCCTTTTAGTTCGGGAGTTACCAATTGGGTTTGTTTTCCTATTTTATTTGGGATTTCTCGAGATAATAGTTCCCGAGTGGGGTGGCCGTGACTTTTAGAAATCGGGGTGTTTGATTATTAGGTATTTTGCTCCCAAGGCCCGATGTCTTGGGTTGTTTGAGTCGGACGGCAGTCCTCGAGTGAGGAAGGGATCGTTCGTATTCCGGTTAAGTATTGCCCATGGGCTTGTTTATATTAGGAAGTACGAAGCTCTTTTGTAAAGAGAAAAGATAAGGAAGAAAAATATTTAAACCATAAGATGTTTGTAAGGAACATACTTCTCTTTATTCTCAATTGAAACAGGGTTCGAGCAATCTATATGGGCATGGTTTGATTCGACCGTTTGACCCTTACAATAAATCCTATCTATCGAGATCCTCCCTTTATGAAGTAGTTTTCTTTCTAGAGTTGATATTCGAAGATAACGCATATTCGAGGGTAGCCCCCCCAGTATTCGAGGTTGATTGTAAAAGAACCTCGAATAATGTCGAATGGATCTCCGATGCTGATTCGTGATCGGGCTTGATTTTAAGTTAGCACGATTCGTTGTTGCCTCATTAAAAACCTTGCCGAAAACACCCATCTGAGACAAAATCGGTCAGAGGAAAAAAGAGTGCAACACCTACTTTCAGACCTAAAGACTTCGTGCCGTTTGCTAAAACATCCATCGTCGTTTCTTGTCGACCACCTGCAAGCGTTAATTTGAAAATAGAAAAGGAATGGAAAAAAGGCGTACCTCAGTAGTATTACCATTTTAGGTGAGATATGTTCCAATTGCTAGGCAGTTGTTCCTCATTCATCATACCGAGCTTGTAGGACCCTTTCCCTGTGACTTCGAGAATTTGGTATGGTCCTTCCCAATTCGGACTCAATTTCCCTTCATTGGGAATTTGGGTGTTGAGGGTGAATTTTCTCAGCACTAAGTACCCGACGTTAAAATATCGAAAGTTGGCTCTTCGATTGTAGTATCTCTCGATCCGTTGCTTTGGGCCAGCTAGTTGGATGAGGGCTGTTTCGCGCCTTTCATCCAATAGTTCTAGGCTTGTATTCATGGCCTCATCATTTGATTCCTTTGTTGCATACCGAGACCGGATACTTGGTTCTCTGACTTCAACCGGTATTAGAGCTTCGACGCCATAAACTAATAAAAATAGGGTAGCCCCGGTACTGGACTTCGAGGTTGTGCGGTATGCCAGAGAACTTCGGGTAGAATTTCCCTCCACTTTCCTTTGGCGTCGGTTAGCCTCTTCTTAAGATTTTGGATGATAGTTTTGTTGGTTGATTCGGCTTGTCCGTTCCCGCTGGGATGATAAGGTGTTGATAGGATTCTTTTGATCTTGTGATCTTCGAGAAATTTGGTTACTTTGCCGCCGATGAACTGTTTTCCGTTATTACACACAATTTCGGACGGCAATCCGAATCGACATATGATGTGATCCCAAATGAAGTCGATGACTTCCTTATCCCTAACTTTGTCGAAGGCATGTGCTTCAACCTATTTAGAAAAATAGTCAGTCATAAATAAAATAAATTGAGCTTTACCTGGTGCCCGTGGAAGAGAACCAACGATGTCCTTTTCCCACTTCATAAATGGCCATGGTGACAAGACTGAATGGAGTGGTTCCCCAGGTTGGTGAATCATTAGTGCATGCCTTTGGCATTTGTCACATTTTTTAACAAACTCTTTTGCGTCTTTTTCTATGTCGATCCAGTAATAACCGGCTCTGATTACCTTCTGAATCAATGATTCGGGACCGGATTGATTCCCGCATGTGCCCTCGTGAACTTCCCTCAGAACATACTCGGTGTCTCTTAGTCCCAGACATATTGCTAATGGACCATCGAACATTCTTCTGAACAAGGTTCCATCTTTGGACAAGGTGAATCGTGTTGCCTTTGTGCGCAGGGCCCTCGATTCTTTCGGATCTGATGGAAGCTTTCCGGTTTTCAAATATTCTATGTATTTATTTCTCTAATCCCAGGTCAAGCTAGTGGAATTTATCTCGGCGTGGCCTTCTTCGACTACTGACCTCATGAGTTGCACGACAGCCCCCGAATCGAGCTCGTTGTCTTCGATCGATGATTCTAAGTTTGTGAGGGCATCAGCCTCATTATTCTGATCTCGAGGTACATATTGCAAAGTCCACTCCTTAAATTAGTGCAAAGTTACTTGTAACTTTTCTCGGTTTCTTTGCATTCGGTCTTCCCTAACTTCGAAGGTTCCGTTAACCTAATTTACTACGAGGAGGGAGTCACATTTGGCTTCGATCACCTCAGCTCACATTTAGTTCGAGACCTGCAATCATGTCTTCGTATTCGGCCTCATTGTTAGTCAATTTTACAATTCTAATAGATTGTCTAACAACGATGCATGTGGGAGGTTTTAGTACGATGCTGAGCCCGGACCCATTCGCGTTCGAAGCACCATCTGTGAAGAGGGTCCAGATTCCTGAGGACGTACCCGGATTTATCAACAGTTCTCTTTCGACCTCAGGTACTAGGGCCGGCATGAAGTCAGCTACGAAATCTGCCAAAATTTGAGACTTAATTGTTGTTCGGGGTCGATATTCGATATCATACCCGCTGGTTTCTATGGCCCATTTGGCCAACCGTACCGAAAGCTCGGGTTTATGCAAAATATTTCTAAGTGGATAAGATATTACAACACATATGGGGTGACATTAAAAGTATGATTTTAGTTTCCTAGAGGAGTTTATCAATGCGAGCGCCAATGTTTCTAGGCGGGGATATCTAGTTTCGGCCTCACCTAAGGTCCGGCTGACATAATAAATGGGAAATTGCATACCTCGTTCTTCTCAAACTAGGACTCCACTTACCGCTACCTCTGATACTGCCAAATATAAGTAAAGATGTTCGTCTGCCTTTGGCGTGTGAAGCAGCGACGGGCTCGATAAGTACCGTTTAAGCTCTTCCAAGGCCTGCTGGCATTCCGAGGTCCATGTGAAATTATTTTTCTTCTTTAGCAACGAGAAATATCTGTCTCTTATACACATCTGATATGAGGTGGCCATGGCCAACAAAAGAGCTGATGCTAAAGTGGCCTAGTTCAGGGTTGATGTCAAAGTCAGCCAGGCCAAGGCCAAGGGCATGGTTGAACATGCGAAGTGGCAAGCTCGATGTGAAGCCCTCGAAAGGGTTCAGGCCCAGGGCATCGATATCATGGCCAAGATCGAAAAGGCCAGGGTAGAGGAAGCCAGGGCCCGGAAGCTGGCCTTCCCTAAGGAAGACTCCGAGAGTTCAAGAGAATCCAAAGACGGAGAAGATCCCAAGGATGGGAGTGCGACCTCCGATGAAGACCAAGCCTCTTAGGACCTTTTTTTTCCCTTTGTAATGTTTTTTTTGAGGTCGTTCTTTGGCCGTTTGTAAATTAGGCCGATTTGGACTTTGTAAAAAACTATTCTGTATAAATATAAGGCTTTTATTTCCCTTTCGGCTCTCGTATTTTTCCTTTGCTTTATTTGTATTTACAAAGGTTGAAAATGCCTTAGCATGAAACAATAAGGTTGTGTTCGAGCGTTCGAACAAACCTTGCCTTTATTTCCTTTCTGGATTAAGGCGTTATTGGGGTTCGCTGTTACTAAAGTTTTTCTCGAAAAACATCTTAAGTTTGAGATTTTGCCGGGGATAGCCTTTAGAACCGGTTGTGAAAGAAGTTTTTATTTTTCGAAGGCCTATTTTTACAACAGATTTCGAACGTCTCCGAGCCGTGTTAAATTTGTCGTAGCCTTTTAGTTCGGGNTATTGGTAGCCTTTATCGGAGGACCTCGAGATGAATCGCCATGTGCCCGGTTAACCTCTGCACGGCCTTTATGTTGTCTACCATCGTGATGCCATCGATAACTTCGATCTTATCGGGATTAATCTCGATTCCTCGATTGGATACCATGAACCCAAAAAGTTTGCCTGACCCGACCCCGAATGCATATTTTTTCGGGTTTAGCTTCATGTTGTATTTCTTTAATATACTGAGAGTTTCCTACATGTGCTTTAAATGGTCCTCTGCTCGCAGGGACTTAACTAGCATGCCATCAATGTAAACTTCCATAGATTTCCCTATTTGTTCTTCGAACAACCGATTTACTAGGCGTTGATAAGTGGCGCCGGGATTTTTTAATCCAAATGACATTACATTGTAGCAGTAGGTACCATATTTAGTGATGAACGAAGTCTTTTCCTGATCATCTGGGTTCATTTGTATTTGGTTGTACCCAGAATAGGCATCAAGAAAATTGAGAATCTCGTGGTCGGCCGTGGCATCGATCATGCGATCGATATTAAGAAAAGGAAAAGAATCCTTGGGGCATGCTTTATTTAGATCCTTGTAATCTACACACATTCTAAGTTTGTTTCTTTTTTTAGGGACTACTACCACGTTTGCTAACCATTCGGGGTATTTTACCTCACTGATAGACCCTATTTTAAGAAGCTTAGTTACCTCATCTTTGATGAAAGCATGCTTGATCTCGGACTGGGGTCTTCTTTTCTGCTTCACCGGATGGAACTTTGGGTCCAAGCTTAGTTTGTGGGTTGTGATTTCCGATGGGATCCCTGTCATGTCAAGATTGGACCAAGTGAAACAATCCATGTTAGCAATAAGAAATTTAATAAGCTTTTTTCTGAGCTCAGTATTTAACCTCGTGCCCAGTTATACTTTTTGCTCGGGCAGATGTTCGATTAGTATGATTTTCTCAGCTTTTCGTCCGTTGATTTTGTAGCGTAAGAATCATCGGGGACTATAAAGGATCAAGGGACCCCATAATCATCATCTTCGTCAGTCCCTTGCTTCTCTAGTTGGGTCGAGGCCAGCATGTGTGATTGTTATTTGGTCTCCTGTTTTCCCTTCGAATATGACCCCTTTATCGAGGAGAGTGTTGATATCGGGATTACTTCGTCAACGACAAACATTTCTTTTGCAGCGGGTTGCTCCCCGTAGACTATTTTGATTCCCTCTTGTGTTGGGAATTTCAGGACCTGGTGAAGAGTCGAGGGCACTGCTCTCATGTTGTGTATCCATGGTCTCCTGAACAGGGCATTATACCTCATGTCGCCCATCACATGGAACTTTGTCTCTTGGATGGTCCCGGCCACATTTATTGGCAAAGTTATCTCGCCCTTAGTAGTTTCACAAGCCATGTTGAATCCGTTTAGCACTAGGTCAGTGGGCACAACCTGGTCCTGTAGACCGAGTTGCTCTACGGCCCTCGATCGAATGATATTGGCCGAACTACCTGGATCAATTAACACAAACTTAACTTGAGTCTTATTCATGACTATCGATACTACTAGTGCATCGTTATGTGGCTTCATGATTCCTTCTACGTCTTCATCATTGAATGATAAGGTTTCTTTCGGTATGTAATCCTGAGCCCGAGATCGCTTCTCCCTTATGATTGACACCTTAGTGCGTTTTAACACTGGCCCTTGGGGAACATCGATCCCTCCAATAATCATATGAATAATGTGTTTCGGATCTTCTTGCTCGTATTGTCTATTGAACTCTCTGTTTGTGAAGTGATTCTTAGCCTGATCACTTAAAAACTCCCAAAGGTGCCCTTCATTGAATAACCGGTTCTCTCAACTGCCCGCAATCTTCCTTTCTGTGGCCATGGGTGCCATGATACTTGCATACTTGATTGGTATATCTCTGGGCTGGATCGGTCTATAGAGGTCGAGGCTATTTAGTATCTTTGATGCGTCTGATAGCCAATACGATGGTAGATACATCAATATTGAAGGTATACTCTGACAATCGCGGTGCTTCCTTAGGTCCGGTATGCCTGTCGAAACCATTCTTGCTCATCAGCCCTCGAGAGCCTTCGCCTCGATCACTTCACCTTTCACCTCGTACGGAGTTGTGCCCAGGTCCGTTGCCCCTACGATCTCTATTATACGGCTGGTATCGATCCCTGTTCAACCTTGGTTCTCGATCGACGTCCCTTTTGATAATGGATCCAAAAGGAGCCCCCAGCTGGTCGTCCTCGACTCTAATCTTTGATTAATATCAATTACGTATATCGGCCTAGGTAACAGTAGGGTACTCAATCAAGTTCTACTTCAATTGTTGTGAAGCCATTGAGCTCCGTTCATTTAGTCCTTGGGTGAAACCCTGAACGACCCAATCATCGGTGACCGATAGTAGATCCATTCGTTCCATTTGGAAACGAGATACAAACTCTCTGAGCATCTTGTTATCTTTCCGCTGTACCTTGAAAAGGTCCGACTTCCTAGTTTCGACTTTTATGGCTCAGGCGTGTGCTTTTACAAAAGAATCTACAAGCATGGCAAAAGAATCGATAGAGTTAGGTGGTACATTATGATATCATATCATTTCTCCCTTTGACAGGGTTTCCCCGAATTTCTTTAGTAACACGAATTTGATCCCGTCGTCCTCTAGATCATTTTATATAATAGCATACGTGTAAGAGGTGACATGCTCGTTGGGGTCGGTCGTTCCATTATACTTAGGAATATCGAGCATGCGGAACTTCTTGGGGATCGGTTTGGGATCCGCGCTCGAGGGGAAGGGCTTTTGTATGAATTATTTGGAATCCAAACCCTTCAATATTGGCGGCGCCCCCGGGATCTGATTAACCCTGGAGTTATAAGTTTCCACTTTCTTGTCGTTTTCTTCGATCTTCTTTCCCCCTGACTCTATTCGTTTTGTCAGTTCCTCGAGTATTTTTATAATTTCGAGGTTAGTCCCTGATTCTTGTTCATTTGACCTTACCATAGCTGGTCCCGTTCTGTGGGTGACTTCTTGGGGTGAATCGGGCTCAGCCCTGCTCGGTGCCTGGGTTTGGCTCTGCAACTGAGATATCTCCACTTGTTGAGCTTGCAGCATTTCGAAGATCATACGCAGGTTGATCCAGTCTTCTCCAATATTTTGTGTATTTTGAACCACATATCAGGTTCCACCATGGATTCTATTTTCGGGACCGGAATGTTGGTTTGCTTCGATGGCCACATGTGAATTAACGTCAACTGGATCCACGACCCGAGTCCCAACGGGGTCAGCGGGTGGCCTTTCATCCCCGGGCATCACGTTGTTATTCTCACCATGATGGCCAAATTCGTTATCAATATGTAGGGGCATTAACTGAGAGTTCGTCATTTTTAGCCTGAAATCAAAGATACTTCCAAGAGCAAGTGTAAAATAGTGTGTTTTACAGAGGTTTGTATCAAATAACCACTATTATCCTTAGCCCCACGGTGGGCGCTAAACTGTTTACCCGAAAAATGGATAACAATTGAATTTATACGTGGCTCTAAGGATACGTGATATAACTTGGTACAAACTGAGAAAACGTATATATATCAATACTGAAATTAACTATAAAGAGACAAATGAAAGCCAAAAGAATCAATTAGATTTGGCCCTCGAGTTCGGTCACCCTCGAAATAAGTGAGTATTCTGCTAGTATATGAACAAAGTAACAAAATAATCGAGCTTTCAAAGAAGGTAATATGTTATTTTTATTGCCTCAGAATATGTTCTACTAATGATCAAAACCCCTTTTATATAGCGGGGAAGTACTGCTTTGTTTATAATTCTAAATACAGAAGGAATTCCATAATAGATAAATTAATTGGTCTATCCTTGATATGCCCCGGAATTTCCGCCGAGATTCTCGCCCTAATTATGGATATACCGGATTTTTTGTTTTCTGGCTCGGTCTCGATCTTGGCCGATCATGCACTTGATCGGTCTCTATTTCGCTCGGTCTCAATCTTGACCGATCCCGATCTATCTCTATTTTACTCGGCCTCATTCTTAACCGATCTTGATCTTGGTCGGTCTCTGGGTCACGAGCTCGCAACCTAACTTTGCATCATAGCTTGATATTACACAAGGTTGAACCTTGATCTATCATGTTTCAGTCTCGATTAGTCACATGAAGGGCAAGCTCAGTTTTGACCGTATACAGATAGTCCCCTTGTTTCTCGGAAAGAAGATGGCGAAAAACTATATGAATTTCCAGACTTCAACTTGAGAGACAGCGGGGGATCCCAAAGTCCACTGTCGAGAGACAATCTTGTTAGACTAGTTTTAATCACAATGCTACAGGACTAATGAGAAACACACGAAGAGTGATGCATCATTATTCACTATAATTTAATTCTATCCTGCTTTTTTTTGCGGTTGTAATAAGTTAATTCAGTCTTGCATATTCTAGAGGTTCGTTTACTAGTTATCCGTATCTGAGTAACACAATTAGTTGATTAAATCATTCCAACTATTTTCTCTTTAAAGGATGTGACCCGAATTTGATATTGCGAGTTACTTACATGGATCGAATGAGAACTTCTCAATGTTATCTGGGGTGACATCAATGACTAATCGAGGGCCTATAAAATTAATTTACTATTTGTTTACCCTTAAAACGGATAACAATTAAATTTGTACGCGGTCTTAAGGATATGTGGACTGGTTCAATGCAAATAACCAAGAATATTAGATAAACGAGTTAAAGACAAAATGAATGATCAAACCAGTTGTAATGTTACGGCCCAGCCCGAACCTAGGTTGAACAGTAGTTTCGCCATCGATTGGACCCTTGGTTAGAACCCAAATTGGATAAAGAACAAACAGTTATGTAAGAACTTTTGCAATAGCTAGAAAGCAGAAAATGAATTTGTATTACCTTGCTTTGTATGTTACAATCTCCCTATCAAAAGAAACAACCTCCCCTTTATATAGTAGGAGAGTTTCATCCTTAGTACAAGTCTAAAATGGTTTAAATCTTCTTTTCTCGTTACTGATCTATAAACGAAATCGAGCAAGATACGCATCGTGATATACGGTCAGGTACGAATAACACGGTCTTTTATCTATCGTGTGTAACCGTTTACTGTGTTTCCCGAGGTTTTAGAATTCGTTCTGGGTCTGGGGAGTGTTGCTTTATCGTGCCCGATGATGAACACATCGTTTCTTCTTTCGTGGGTCTCGATGCGAAAGGTTCTTGGCCTCGATTTCAATCTCGTGTGTCCGTGGCCTTCTTCCGTTTTCTTTACCGGGAAATTGAGGTATGTTCTATCCCCGATTTTACCCATATACAGATACTCCCCTTATTTTCTGGAGAGTAGGTTTTCTGAAATGATGGGAAACGATATATAAACCCTGATTTCTTCCCTCGTGCATTATAACTGAGATGACGGGTAAATTGAAACATCCCATTAGTCGTATCGTTCTGACTTCGGACACGTGTCATTCATCTACTGGCTGTCTTCGAATGTGAAACGTCACGCATTGATTGCGTTTTCCCCTATAAAAGCTTCAACCCTTTTCACTTCTTCCACTTTCTGATTCTAGACTTCACCTTTGAACATTCTACTGTCTTTTAACTTTTCCAGATCTTCATACATTATTCATTGAGCTTTCATATCTTTATCTTCATACTTCTTCTTTGAACCTTCATCCCAGACCTTCATACATTCAAACCATCTTCAAATCTTCATATTTTCTTTAGACCTATATTTTCCAGATTATAATGGCAAAAACTTCTAAGTCAGTGCCTCAGCAGGCTGCCCCTTCATCTTTCTACCCGGTCGCAGATGCTGAGGTGGCCGTTCCTGAGTTGGCTCGGGAGCCCCCCATGAAGAGTTTCATACCCGGGAGTTGCTCTATTGGGGATGACTTCAAGGTTGAGAAAGCCTCTGGTCAACAAGACCGAGGCGAGGGAGCATGGAGATACATATGCTCTGTCACTTAAGAAACCATACTTGTAGTCCGGAGCGGACTGTAAATGGGAGGGTAAGGATGTGGTCGTTCCCTGGCCCAATGACAATATTACCACTCACATGAAGGGATATCTGTGTGTTTACACTTACCCTTCACGCTCGCTCTGGTGGATCCCATAGTTCTTGCTTTCTGCAAAAGGTACGAGGTGTGACTTGGGCAAATCCACTCGTCCTTCTGGAGGATTGTGATCCTCTGACGCCATTTTGTGAACAACACTGAATCTCCTCGATTCACCCTCGATCATCTACTCCGTATGTACAGTCCCCGAATCTTCCCAGGGGGACTGATCAAGCTCGTTCACCAAGCAAGCAAGGCTCCTTGCTCGAGCATAGATGACAATAGAGACCGAGGCTGGCAAGGGAGGTTCATTCGGGTGAAAACTAAAGGCCTGATCCCCTCCCCCCC
>AWOL01S0005836.1:0-15894 GCA_000715115.1 Nicotiana otophora
TTTTCACCCAATTGGCAGGGTCCCTATATGGTTCATCGGGTACTAACATGAGGAGCACTTATACTTGCAGAAATGGACAGTGAGATTTGGCCAAAACCGATCAAACTTAGACGCACTCAAAAGATATTATATTTAGGATTGTTCGCACTTCTTCACTTGATGTAACTGAAATACGCTTGACCTGATTCCCGTTTAAGAGGGGATACGTAGGCATCCCTATGGGTTCGGTCGCATCTTAATAAAATATTCATTTTCCTATGGTTAGAAACTAGGGGAAAGATCACAAGTTCAATCGACTTCGTTGTGTATGGAACAGATAAAAAGTATTGTCAGAAGTATGCATTTAAACCGGGGCAGAATATTTAGGGGGACCCACAAAATTCTAAAAGGAAATAAGGTAGCAATGTCTCTAAATGTGTCACAGTCACCGGCTCATCTCAACTATTTGATCTTACATACTTTTGCAATTAATTTGTCAAATGCATACATATATTTCGAAAACATTGTTTCTATAATAGCCGGATGCTACGCGGGATAACTCAAACAGGACTGGAAGACAAGAGTGAAGGAAAAGCAAGGAGTCAAGAGCACGAACCAACCTTTCCCCCGAAAAACTCAAAATATTTCTTTGAATGCAGGAACAACGAACACAGCAGGAATATTCGCAAATATATACACACAACAAAATCACTATCTTCATAACGACAAGGTTGCCAAATGCAACACATCAAGCTAAGAAATACATCACCCTCTTACAGCTATCCTTTGCTTTTCTCGTATAAGGCTAAGCATTGCCTTTCATTGCATGAGACTAAGTATTGTCTCCTCTTCTTGCACGAGGCTAAGCATTGCCTCTGTAATTTCACGAAGTATTGCCTCCATAATTGCATAAGGCTAAGCACTGCCTGCATGAGACTAAGCACTGTCTCCTCTTCTTGCATGAGGCTAAGCATTGCCTCTGTAATTTCACGAAGTATTGCCTCCATAATTGCATAAGGCTAAGCACTGCCTTTCTTTGCATGAGACTAAGAATTGTCTCCCTTTCTTGCATGAGGCTAGGAATTGCCTCTTTAATTGCATAAGGCTATGAACTGCCTATCCTGTTCATTAGACTAAGCCTTGTCTCCCTTCCTTTGCATGAGACTAAGCATTGTCTCCACTTCTTGCATGAGGCTAAGCATTGCCTCTGTAATTGCATAAGGCTAAGCGCTGCCTTTCCTTGCATGAGACTAAGCATTGTTTCCCTTCTTTGCATAAGGCTAAGTACTGTCTCTCTTCCTGGCATGAGGCTAAGCATTGCCTTTCCTTCAATAAGGCTAAGCCATGGCTTTCCCCGCACGAGACTAAGCGTTGTCTCTATTTCCTGCATAAGGCTAAGCATTGCCTTTCTTTGCATAGGAAAAAATATTGTCTCCACTACACTGCATAAGCCTAAGCACTACCTTTCCTTGCGTGAGACTAAGCACTGTCTCCATTCTCGGCATAAGTCTAAGCACTGTTTGTTTCTTGCATGAGACTAAGCATTGTCTCCCTTCTTCATAGCGGGCTAAGCACTGCCCTCATCGCATACAAGACTAAGCCTTGTCTTGTCTCGTCCTCGCATATAACCAAGAATCACTTGTTTCTTTTATCAAACGATCGATACTGCCATATCCTTGTATTTCATTCGCTGAAACATAGCCATTTTGTCCAAAGGCATCATCCTCATAGCCGGAAGACATCATTCCATGGCCTAAGGATCTCTCGAAACTGCGCATCATTATTCAAAGGTGTTATAGTCTAGAGGCACCATCCTCATAGCCCGAGGACACCATTCCATAGCCTGCCAATACCTTATCATACGCTTCATGGCCGAGGACATCATGGTCTAAGGATATCATCCTCATCGTCCAAAGACAACCTTCATGGTCCAAAGGGAATTTGCATCACGTTTTAATTTTTGCAATTTCCCATATATATATTCGCATTCACCGTGTTTTAAGTTTTGCAGGTAATCGAGGAGGTAACCGTTCTTCAAATAGGAGTAATCTTCGCGCCGGTTTCCGTTCGCAACGTTCACATCCTTCAATTGCTTCAAACGTAACCGATTACCAGTAATTGCTTACCTTTTATTCTATGACCATTCATATATCTACCTCATGACACATCCGTGACATTTCAAATTCACATCCATGACTCCGCATAAATTCATTCGATAATATCCTATCCAAAAGAACCCTTTCCGAAACATATGACCATTCCTTTAACAACTCCATCGTTTTCGTTCACCATTGTATTTAGAACTACACACAGCCTGATTCCCATAATATCATGGATATGTAGGAAACTCAGGAATCAGGTTTTAGCCTCCATTTTTCAAATCACATCATTCCTCACTCAATTCAGCCAAAATCGATCATCATTTTCTTTACCCGATAACTCTTTTATCATTCCTGGGCAAAGATCGGCAGCTGTTAATACCCAATTTTGCCCTCATATTTTTCAAATAAGTATATATACTTTCAAGATATCATTTTGCGTCATTACTTAATTTACAAGATATATACAAGCATTTTCTATAATTGTTTTTATAATTTTAAAGCTTTAAAAATTAATTGTTTCTTGCACTTAAATTACTTGAATATTTACTAATTATTCTCTTAAATTATTTACAACAGCTTAATCATCCAAATTTGATATTTTACCCTCACATCCATGTTTTAAAATATTTTTCATTGTTTCATATAATTATATCTATATTTTAGTTATTTATGTAATTTTGCAACNCCATGTTTTAAAATATTTTTCATTGTTTCATATAATTATATCTATATTTTAGTTATTTACGTAATTTTGCAACAATAGCCTATATGTTATGCATAATTACAATTATTACATTATTCATACTACAATAGCATTTTTTATGTTTTATAAATGTTAAGTTATTATTTTCAGTCATTTTATTGCATAAGTAATATTTTATTAATTATTTTTATTAAAACAATTTCGTGTATTTAACTCCTATCCCAATTTTAGGCTAATTTCGGACCAAAACCAGGCCGAAAGCAGCTGGCCCATCTCCATTACACCATTCAATAGCCCAAACCAAACAACCCTTCTAAATGATCCGGTCGCGGCCCGTTTTAAACCCGCCCCACTTCCATTTCAATCCTGGTCGTTGATCTCGAATGATCAACGACCCATAATGATTCTCCCACCTTCCTTGTATCCCATCACCCTAACCCTAACCCCACTTTCCCATTCCCGCCGCCTTTGAACACCTCAATCTTTCCCCCTTTCTCTCTGAGAAACCCTAATCGCCGCCCTTGACCAATCCCTCTCCTAATCCCGTTAACAATGGGATTCACCCGTTATTTACGTACCATACTTATGTTCCTTCACTACTGGTTGCTTCTTTATGGTATTACTTAGCATTTGCCCCACTTTGGGCAAATATCAATCTCTGAATCAAGGGAGATCAGCTTCACCCTTCGTTATTTGGACGATATTTCATCCATATGCATCATGGCAAGGTCGTACGGGTTCTACTCAGTAAGAGTTTTTACTATTTTTTGGTTCTCCATCATGAACTAGGGTTTACCTAATTTTTCTACTAATCCAATTAAATTGATTATGAATGTTATTATTTCCTTATTTATGTTTGATTTTGTAGTGTTTCCTTATTTGATTGCTTGATTTCTACTACTATATAAACCCCTCCCCAATTCCCCTCTAGAGGACCGTAACGTTTTCACGACTATTGCACTCAATATAACTTCCTCACTCGTTTATATTCTCTGAAACACTTGGCTCTTTGGCCGGCTGAAAGCCAAGGCCATAATATTATCAACCTCCTCCGGTGCAAACATTGCTTGGGGCCCTTACGAGGCTCTTGTGAACTCTGAAGCATAAGAGATTTGGGGTTCTTGCTACCTGTATTCTAAAATCTTTATTCTTTTGCTCCTCTAATTTTACTACTAGTTAATGCTTTTAACTCTTGCAATGTTCAGTATTTTTCCTTCTGTATATCTCTGTGTGTTGTAGGACGCTTAAAATTCTGTGAGCATGATTTAGTTCCTTTGTTAGTAGTGAATCCTTGATACTGCACTGTTATGATACTCACCTGTCATTCTGTATTCTTTGATAGCTGAATGCATTTTAGTACATGTGATAGATTCCGGTTTGTTCTTAGTTTGAATTAGGATAATATGTGTTTTTCACTATATCCTGCACATCTATGTTGAATTTCCTTGTTTTCCTCTGGAATCAGTTCCATACCTTTATGTTTTTCTTAGTATATGAACATGTTTGAGTTTTGAGTTTCAATGCATACCTATTGTGGATGTACTTTTAATAAAACTGACTACCTGTTGTTAGTTATAGAATCTTTTCCCCCTGTTTGGGTACTATGCTAAAACTCTGATGAGACCATTTCTTTGCTTTGAATGAATTACTGAGTCTTGTGTTTAATCGACTGTTCTCTGCAAACTGGTCACAACTATATGGATCTCATACTATCTTAAAATCTAGCCTAAACATGTTTCCTTGCTATTTGTAATCCCGATCTTTAGCATCATCTAAGACTTTAGGGTAAATGTCACATTTTCTCTCTTATTTATGGTCAACTAACATGTTAATGTGTAGCTAATCTTCCTTTCACATGCCATAAGTTTCTGTAAAGCCTTTGTACTATGATCTATCCTCACCATGTTAAGTTTTATGCTATTGACCAAGCTATACTACTAGTATGTTGATATGCTGTTTGTGACCTTATTAGAACTGTCATGCTAGAACTTTCATTGTACCAGATAGACATTTGAAATCATGTAGGTTAGTGCCCTATTCTGGACTTGTTTGGCGTTGTGCACCCTGATATGTTTATCTTATTACCTCAGAAAACCTGATTCCCCTGACTCTCTCAATATGTTCTTTTGCTCAATATACTATCTCCTGCTAATTGATCGAATCTGGATTGTTAATATTGTTATATAACCTTGCCATGAGGAATCTAAGCCTTATTGATCCTCTTAACTTGTATGTCTTTTATTTAATCAATCCTACTATGTCTGCTTCTAAAATACAAAATGTATTTCTTCAAATTCTGTCACTTATATTTTGTTAGTAGGTCCAGAATTCTATACATAATTGCTATGTGTATTTGTCAAATCGTCAACTCCCAATTGTTGGGTAAGTAAGACTCCATATGGGTTCTAACATGGTTCCAAAACCTGGACTTGGGCTGTACCATTGACACCCTCCAGTTATTTGAGCTGAATTCACATATGGGCCTGCTATTCGTAGAAGTTTGAGCTTGTGGAAGGCCCAGGCAGTGCTAGATCTTCTTAATTTTTCCTTCAGGGCCTGCTCTTAGGCCTGCAGTTTTCTCGTGTATTGTATTTAATTATGTTCATTAATTGGGCCTGTAATAATTTGTAAACAAACAATTGGGGTGTTAGTGAAATTGGGGAAATGGGTATATTCTAATGTTTGCATAAAAGGGTAAAGAACATGCCTATAGCGTTTATGTGACCTACCTGTTATTCTATCCAACCTGCCATATATGCTATTTGGTTTTTCATGTGCACTAGTAGAAACCATGCTTATGGGAATCACACACTCACTCAACATGTTTTACTATGTTTACTGTCGTGTGGTATTAGACACCATGCGTATAGGAATCATGTGTCCACTCCTTCAATTTGTGCAGCTGTAGTGTATTAGCTAGATAACATGCCCGTAGGATTATAGTAACTTATGACCTTAATTGATTAATTAGCTACTGTTATTGTTGTTTCCATTATATTGCTCGCCTAGAAAACATGCCTATAGGGATGAAGTGTTATAGAATCAGTTTCAATTGCCAGCTCTTAGAAATCATGCCTATAGGATACTGTTACTCGCCTAGAAAGTATGCCAATAAAATCAAACGCGGATAATTTTTAACCTTTCAAACGGTTTTATTGCCTCATTGCGCCAAAAATGTAGAGATCATGCCTGTAGGATTTATAATACCTATAATCTGCAAATGCGTTGTACTAGAACAACAGCACTGCCTATACGTTTAAAAAATCAAAATCACCTAGGAGCATGTCTATATGACTTAAAGGCTCTAATTCCTCTTAATTCTGAAATTTGTCTACTACCTAAAATATGAACTTGCCCACGTGCATTTGTTGCTTACGTGTGGAGGCCAACTTGAGCCATTTATTGTCTTTATGTGCAGTCCTACATGTTTTGAATGTCGCTTAGATTTATAATCTTTGAGCAGCCTAAGTAAAGTCTAGAAGCATCCAAATAGTAGGTCCAAAGCTTCCTGGGCCATAGGCATGGGACGGGTAGTGCACACGCATGGTAAAATTTAGAATTGAATTACAGTGCTTTTAAGTAAACAACTTTAACATAGTAATTGGGTAGCAAGAGATAATAGTCTATGCCCGCTGAATAATATGAGCAACCCCTATCTTAAGGGAGTTGCAAAGTATTATTTATGTTGCACAGGGTGGTCCTTCAGGCTAAAAAACATAGGACCCCCTTTTTTTTATATATATTTGATATCTACATTTAGTCGTTTAAACATTGTAGTGGTGTCCTTGTAGTCCTTAAGATTTGTACCAATTGTGTTACAATGAACTTCTCCGACCTTTATATTCTCTTTTTTTATTTGTTCACCTAGTCTAACTACATATTCCACATAGTTCTAAGTTCGGCCGGGACTCACAGTTGTGGACCTCAAAGAGTGCATAACACCTTCTCTTTGAGGTAATTTGAGCCCTTACCCGATCTATGGTGACATTGCCTAGTGAAATAGAGTTATTTACACAACTGGAGCCCTAACATGCCTTAAAATTGTTAGGTAGCGACTCTTCTCTTTTAGTACCTATCTTCCCTTTAAAAGAGTTGTCACACGTTCAAACCCCGCTTTTGCGAAGAAGAAAAAGGGGGCGCCATAATTATGTGTCATGGAAAAAGGTTATTGTGGATCTTAGGAAGGATATTGGATCAGTATGATATGATCAGAATTGGTGTGAGGTTTCTTGTAGCTTGTAGTGTCATATGAGCAGGATGGCTCTCAAGATGCGAGGCATTATTACGCCTTAAGTGTGTTTGAGTTTCATATCATGCAGCGCTATCCGTCTCCCCGGTATTTGTATTATGCACTTGGCGTGCTTGTGGTTGATATACGGGTATATAATGTTAGGATTGGGTTGCATGCCACAATAGTGTCATAATGGACCGTGTTGCACACTGCAGCAGTGAAATGTCGAGTAGGGTTGCGTATATTTGTTTCTGTGTATTTTGCCTCTCATTCTCTAAGGAGAGTTCATAGCGTCTGTTCGAGCATTTATTTGTTACATGTGCTGGGAATGATTTCATAAACTTGGGTTGAAGTGTATTTCAATGTTATAGATGTACATTTGGGATTCCGAGTCCAGATATAGCTCAGTATGGTAATTCTGGTCTTTGAGGCGTGTCCGGATGTGGATTTGGAGGTATGTAGGTCGCTTCGAAGTCATTTGGCGAAAAGTGGAAATTTGAAGGTTTTTGGGAAGTTTAACAGGGAGTAGACTTTTTGATATTGGGGTCGGATTCCGATTTCGGAAGTAGGAGTAGGTCTGTAATGTCATTTATGACTTGTGTGCAACAAATTGAGGTCAAACGGACTTGATTTGATAGGTTTTAGCATCCGATGTGGAAGTTAGAAGTTCAGTAGCTTATTAGGCTTGAATCGATGCGCAATTTGTGGTTTCGATGTTGTTTGATGCTATTTGTGGCCTCGAGCAAGTTCGTGTCGTGTTTTGGGACAGTTTGGTGTGATCGGACGGGGTCCCGTGGGCCTGGGTGTGATTCAGGAAGGTACCAGACCAAGTTTGGGTGTTTTGATGTTGCTGGTTGCTGGTTCTGTTGTTGTTCTTCGCGTTCGCGAGGATCCTCTCGTGTTCGCGAAGAAGGATTTTGCTGCTAGGACTTTGTTCTTCGCATTCGAAAAGAGGATCTCACGTTCACGAAGAAGGAATTTCTGCTGTCCGTCGTCCGACTTTGGAAGCTTATATCTCACAATCTATAATGAATCTGGTGATGATCCAAAATGAAAGTTGTAGCCCTTGGTGTCTATTTTGCCCAAAGGTAAACCATTTGTCATTTGTAATTGTGTGCAAAGAGTTATAGTTAATACACTATAGGCTATCTGGGAAGAGTTTGGAAATCTGCGCTGCATAGGGCTAACTGTGGAAGCTTATATCTCGCACTCTACAAAGAATTGCGATATTAGCAACATATGAAAGTTATAGCCCTTGATGTCTAGTTTCCATAAAGTCAAACCAATTGTGATATGGAGTTTTGAACAAACGGTTATGACCATTACACTAGAGGCTATCTCAAAAGAGGTTGAAAATAGCTTTTGAGAATTTTGTTCATCGCGAACGCAATGGGAGGCTCGCAAACGCGAAGAAGGAAGTCGGGGAAGTGTTATAAGTTCTCTATTTCGGACCTTTGAGCCATTATTTTGTATTTTTAGTTGGGAACCTCAGGAATTAGCGATTTTGGAGAGGAATTTCACCACAAAACTTGGGGTAAGCATTCTTGACTCATTTGTGATTATATTTCATGCATTAATCTTTATTTTCGGCGTTATATTATGGATATTTCAAGAAGAAATCTGAAGAAATTTGTATAATTTCACAAAACAAATTTTTGAGTTTTGAATACCGATTCGGAGTCGGATTCTAATGAAATTAGTATGGTTGAACTCGTAATTGAATGGGTTGTTGGACTTTTTGAGTTTCGTCGGGTTCCGAAACGTGGGGCCCACTGCCAACGTTTTGAGCGGAGTTGAGAATTTTTATAAATTGTTAATTTCGAGCATTGGAGTGTACATTTTGATTGGTTTGCACATTGTTTGCATAGTTTTGGATCGACAAGTATCGGTTTGAGGTGTTAGAGTGTCGTTCGAGCCGGCTATGGAACTTCGGAGCAAGGTAAGTCTCTTGTCTAACCTTGTAAGAGNGTACGCACGAGATGACGAGAGTCCGTGTGCAACTACTAATTATGCTATGTCCGGGTAGTTTAGGACTCAAATCATGAATTACTTGTGATAATTGCATTCTTTTTTTAATTAAGTACTGGAATTATATTGGTAATTGTTAGACGAAATAGTAAAAGACCGAATTTCATATACTTGAATTTTGTGCAAATTACTTGACTAACAATAACAACAATAACAACAACCCAGTATAATCCCACTAGTGGGGTCTGGGGAGGGTAGTGTATACGCAGACCTTACCCCTACCCTGGGTAGAGAAGCTGTTTCCGATAGACCCTCGGCTCCCTCTCTACAAGAACTCCCCACCTTGCTCTTGGGGTGACTCGAACTCACAACCTCTTGGTTGGAAGTGGAGGGTGCTCACCACTAGAGCAACGTACTCTTGTCTGCAAATTACTTGACTGTTAATAGAAATTGTACATCCTTATATGTTATACTTATAATAACTTCTCATTCCGGAGGTTCATAAGAAAATGTCCTCTTTTCTTGTGGAGCGGGCCGAACTCCTCGGCAGTATATATGCATCAATGGATCATGCTGCACGTCCCTCAGCAATTTACACGACACTCTGGATCAGGTCGTATGACCTCCGCAAAAAACGTGCTTAATAATAGTAATTACACGATTCCTTGACATTCTATTGCAGCTTGTGAGGATAAATGATTAATGGGAAATTATTGAATTTGAAAGAATTACTTATTTCCGCTTGTTAAGGAAATTATTCTTATTCACATAAACCATATCCATTTAAATATTTCTATTTTAATATTATTGACCCATAGTTAGTGTCAAAGTCGACCTCTTGTCACTACTTCTTCGAGATTAGACTTGATACTTACTGAGTACACGTTGATTAACGTACTCATACTACACTTGCTGCACATTTTTGTGTAGGTACATATATGTTTAGTAATCATTTGGGCGCAGAGGTGCAACTATTGCGGGGACTTACGGTGAGTTGCATTCCATGTTACAAATCCGCAGCATAAAAGGTCTCCATCAGTGTTAATTACATACTCCTGTCCAATTTATATTCCTGACAGATGTTGCATTTATCCAATTTTCTAGTTGATGCTCATGCACTTGTGACACCGGGTTTTGGGGGTTCTTTCAGGTTATTTATTTATCGTGGTTCGTGCAGTTACTTTCAATTACTCCGTAACTTCTACTTTACACTGTCTAATTAAGGAAAAATTTTAATTACAAAAATGCTAAAACGGGTAATTAAATTGGTAAATTGTCGTTTGCTTGCCTGGCGGCGCTGTTAGGCGCCATCATGACCCATGGCGGATTTTGGGTCGTGACACTTAGCATCACCATGCTGAACCGTATCCTTAAGGACAAGAAGATGGGTGTCATCATACTGACGCTCCCTGATACGATCGTAAAGAGAAGACCGAGAGACTACACAAGCAAACACTCGACTCGGCTCAGAAATATCCAATCTAACAAACTTGTTGGCTAAGGCCTGAACATCCAATGCCAATGGTCTCTCTGCTGCTGGTAGATATGCTAAGCTCCCCGAACTCTCCGCCCGACTACTCAAGGCATCGACCACTACATTTTGCCTTTCCAGGATAGTACAAAATGGTGATATCATAATCTTTAAGCAGCTCCAACCACCTCCGCTGACGAAAGTTAAGATCCTTCTGTTTGAACAGATGCTGCAAGCTCCGGTGATCGATATAGATCTCACAAGGGACACTGTACAAATAATGCCGCCAAATCTTCAAGGCATGAACAATAGTTGCTAACTCAAGGTCGTGTATAGGATAGTTCTTTTCATGCACCTTCAGTTGTCTGGATGCGTAGGCAATCACCCTATAGTCCTGCATCAACACCACGCCGAGACCAATCCGGGACGCATCACAATAGACATTATAAGGTCCTGAACCTGTAGGCAATACTAATATTGGGGCTGTAGTTAAAGCTGTCTTGAGCTTCTGAACGCTCTCCTCACACTCCTCTATCCATAGGTGCTGCAATAGATGAGAAACCCTCTATAAATCGACGGTAATACCCCGCCATACCAAGAAAACTCCAGATCTTCGTAGCTGAGGACCGTTTGTGCTAACT
The DNA here is from genome assembly GCA_000715115.1 of Nicotiana otophora. NCBI lineage: Eukaryota > Viridiplantae > Streptophyta > Magnoliopsida > Solanales > Solanaceae > Nicotiana > Nicotiana otophora. The sequence continues at coordinate 11,096 of AWOL01S0005836.1, forward strand.
CTACACTGCTTCAGTAATCTTTGGATCCACCTAGATCCCATCACTCGATACTACATGACACAAGAATGCCACTGAGTCTAGACAAAACTCACACTTTGAAAATTTTGCATATAACTTCATTTCTCTCAAGGTCTGAAGCGCAATCCTCAGGTGCTGCTCATGATCCTCCTGAGTCCAGGAGTACACCAGAATGTCGTCAATAAACACAATCACGAATGAGTCAAGATAGGGTCAGAACACACTGTGCATCAAGTGCATAAATGTTGCTGGGGCGTTGTTCAACCCAAATGACATCACAAGAAACTCGTAGTGACCATACCGAGTCCTAAAAGCAGTCTCTAGGATTCTAGCTCCCGAATCTTTAATTGATGATAACCTGAGCGTAAGTCAATCTTGGAAAACACTCTGGCACCCTGTAACTGATCAAATAGGTTATCAATACTAGGGAATGGATACGTGTTATTTACCGTGACTTTGTTCAACTAGCGGTAATCGATACACATCCGCATAAAACCATCCTTCTTCTTCTTCACAATTAAGACCGGAGAACCCCAAGGTGACACACTGGGCCGAATGAAGCCCTTATCAAGCAACTCCTGTAACTTCTCCTTCAACTCCTTCAACTCAGAAGGAGCCATACGATATGGAGGAATAGAGCTGGGCTAAGTGTCCGGCAACAAACCAATGCCAAAGTCAAAATCTTTGTCGGGTGGCATGCCCAGAAGATCAGCTGGAAAAACGTCCGGAAAGTCCCTCACTACTGGAACTGACTCAACTATATGGGTATCAATACTGACATCTCTCACATAAGCTAGATACGCGCCACACCCCTTCTCAACCATTCATTGAGCTTTAAGAAATGGAATAACATTGCTGGGAGTATACTCTAGTGTACGTCTCCACTATAATCGCGACAACTAATCCATGCCCAAAATAACATCAAAGTCTACCATACTGAGCAATAATAAATCGGCTCTGGTCTCAAAACCACTAAGAACAACCAAACACGACCAATAGACATGGTCCACAATAAGAGAATCGCCCACAGGTGTAGCCACATAAACAGTAGAACTCAAAGAATCACGAGATAGGCCCAAATACGGTGCAAAATAAGAGGGCACATAGGAATAAATAGAGCCTGAATTAAATAAAACTGACGCATCTCTATGATAGACCAAAGAAATACCTGTAATAACAGAGTGATAAGAAACTACCTCTGTACGAGCGGGAAGAGCATAATATCTGGCCTGGCCTTGCCCTCTAAGGCGACCTCGATCTGGCTGAGCGGGTGGGGTGGTAGCTGGTGTTGTAATCATAACCCGAGGACCTAGTGGAAAACGATGTTATGCCTGAGAAGTCTATGGAGGTGCACCCCTCCTAAGTATGGGGAAATCCCTCACCATATGGCGAGTGTCGCCACACCCAAAATAAGATCCTGGAGGCGTGGCTGCTATAACTGGCCCGGGCCAGGTCTGCTGGATTGACTGCTAAAAGCACCCCGTGTAGGAGGCACACAAGATACTTGAGGTGCATAATAAGGCTCATGGGGCCTAGAAGGGGAATACCACTGGTGGCTCGAAGTGTTGAATGGATGGGGCGACTCACATAACCCCTACCATTACGAACTCCAGCTGGGGCACGAGTACTACTATAAGTGCCAAACTCTCGAGACCTCTTGGCCTCCCTCTCCTCTCTCTCCCGAGCAAACATACCCTTCAATCCCCTAATAATACTCACAACCTGCTAGTAAGAAATATTCATCACCAATACCCGGGCCATGCTAAGACTAATACTGGGGTGGAGTCCCTCGATAAACCGACGAACCCTTTCTTGAACTATAGCAACCAAGGCTAGTGCATGTCGGGCCAAATCACTGAAACAAACTACATACTCTAACACAGTAATAGCACCCTGGTGCAACTGCTAAAACTTCGCGCGCCATGCATCTCTGAGACTCTGGGGAACATACTATCTCAAGAGCATGTCCAATAACTAAGTCCATATAAGCAAAGCTGCCTCAGCCGGACTACCCAATTCATAAGCATGCCACCATTGATAGGATGATCCTCTGAGCTGGAATGTAGTAAAAGACACCCCACTCGACTATGCTACGCCCATAGTACGAAGAATACGGTAACAATCCTCCAGAAAACCCTGGGCATCCTCTAACTCCAATCCACTAAAGGTAGGAGGGTGGTACTTCTTGTATCTCTCAAGTTTGAGCAGCTCTGCCTCAGAAACTGCTACCTTAATCTCGGGCTGAGCTCGAGCTACTGGTTGCATTGGTATAATCTATGGAACCTAATCGACCTGAACCTGCTGCTCTGGAGTACCGGCGACGGGAGTCTATTCTCCTCCCCATGCCTGAGATATGGTAGGAGCAAGTGGAATTAATCCAGCCTGAGCTAAGGTGCTGAACATGCTCAGAAACTGGGCTAAAGTCTCCTGGAGGGCGGGTGTCTGCCCTCCAGCTGGAGCTACTGAGGGCTCCTCTGTAGCAGCTCATGTGGGTGCTCTGACTGCACCGCGTGGACGTCCTCGACCTCTACCCCAGCACCGGCCTCTCGTGGCTCTAGTAGGGGGCGCAAGTTCCTAGTAATCAGATCTGCATGTACATCTCCTCACCATCTGAGAGAAAATAGAATACAGAAGTTTAGAATTTTGAAGTTAACAATTTTCGCACGAAAAAGAATCAAAGAAGTGTAGTTTTTTCTAACAGTTTCCTAGGCCCCCGAAGATAAGTACAGACGTCTCCGTATCGATCCACGAGAGTCTAATAAACTGGTTTGTCCCTCACGACACCTATGAACCTAGAGTTTTGATACCAACTTGTCACGACCCAATTCTCCCTCTGTAAGACATCATGACGACACCTAGTCTCTACGACTAGGTAAGCCTAACAAAATGCAAAAATAACAAAATGGAAGTAACAATTCCACTCGGCATGTACAATAACCAACACTCTAGTAATACACAGTATTCCCAAAACCCAAAACATCATAAGTCACAAGATACATAAGGAAACTAGTATCACTATACACTAGGGTCTAATAAAAGAAGTACGGAAGGTAAATGACATAGTAGAGAATAGAGGGGGACTCTGAGGTCTACGGACGCGGCAGATATAGCTTGAAGTCTCCATACAACACCAAGCACTCTAACCTAGTAGCGGGGCTGATAAGAAGCACCTGGACCTCTACACAAAATATGTGCAGAAGAGTAGCATGAGTACACCACAATGGTACCCAGTAAGTGTCAAGCCTAAACTCGGTAGAGTAGTTACGAGGTCAGGTCTGGGCCGTACTAGGATATAATAAAAAGATAGATGATATAATAAAATTAAGTAGAACGGAAAAGTTAACAGAAAGTATTCACAAAGCAATAACAACACCGCACAATGTGATAACAACATGGGCGCTCCCGAGATAACGTCTCGTAGTCCAAAACATAAATACTCAACAGGGGATCTCCCGAGATACCATCTCGTAATCCCAACAGTAAATATGCAAGGAGCATTATCGAGGTACCACCTCATAGTCTCAAAAGTAAACGTGCAGGGAGAACTCCCGAGGTACCGCCTCGTAGTTTCAAAGAGTAAACGTGCAGGGAGAACTCCCGAGGTACCGCCTCGTAGTCTCAAAAGTAAATGTGCAGGGAGAACTCCCGAGGTACAGCCTCGTAGTCTCAAAAGTAAATATGTAAGGAGAATTCCCGAGGTACCTCCTCGTAGTCTCAAAAGTAAACACATAGCTCAAACTAATAAATACAACAGTTACAGCAAGAATCCTACAGTTAAGACTGATAAAATCAAGGAGAAACAAAAAATCCACTAGGCATGCTGCACAGAGTTTAAATAAGCAGTTAATGCACGTACACATGCGATATTAGACTAAGCAGGATAACTACACATACTGGTATAACTCAATTAAGATGAAAACAGGAGGTTTTACAACAAATAGCCAGTGTACGCACTCATCACCTCACGTACACAGTGCTCACATATCACAATAGTACCAAATCCTAAGAGGATTTCCCTCACACAAGGTTAGGCAAGACACTTACCTCGAATCAAGCTCAATCAATTAGTAAGAATGCCCTTTCCTCGATTATCCAACTCCAAATGGCCCAAATCTAGCCAACCACAATTGCATATCATAAATACAACTGTAATAGACTCATCTAATTAATGAAATCAATCCTTTAACAAAAATGTCAAAAATCGCACTAAAACGTCGACCCGAGCCCACGTCTCGAAATTGGATAAAAGTCACAAAATATGAACACTCATTCACTCACGAGTTCACTCGTACCAAAATTACCAAATCCAATACCAAAATCCGAATCAAAACTCAAAACATAGTTGAATAACTTCCAACCTTTTCCCCCAAATTTCTCAACCAAAATCCTTAATTAAATGATGAAAGAAACTATAGATTTGTAGAATATAACCATAAACGAGCTAAGAATCATTACCCCAAAGTCCTCTATGAAACATCCTTAGATTATCGCCTCAATCCGAGCTCTCAAAGTCCCACAATTGAAAATGGGATAAAACTCTCGAACTTGGCCCTTTTCTGCCCAGCGATTTCGCATTTGCGGGCTTCCAGTGTTACCTGCGATGCCGCACCTGCGAAAATTCCATCGTAGGTGAAGACTTGACTTAAGTCCCCTGGATCCGCATATGTGAGAGGAGGGCCGCACCTGTGGATGCATGATGTTTGGCATATTTCGATATCTGTTGACGTTACTTTACCCATGTTTTAACCACTTCTTGATGTTGTTTAACCTTTAAAACTCCC
>AWOL01S0005837.1:0-39676 GCA_000715115.1 Nicotiana otophora
TGTTTTGAGGTATAGCCGGAGCCTTGTTGCTGGCACCATCATGCTACTCTTTTGTATCTATTACAGGCTCCGTAGATATAGCGTGGGTGGTACCTTTGTTTTGGGAAATCAAATTAGAACTGTTGTATTTGCATCGTATGTTTCAACTTCTAAACTATGAACGTGTAATGTAATATTTTGGGGAATATTGAATGAAGTTANCTAACGGTAATGAAATTTGGATTGCTCATGTAACCTTCTCATTGTTTAATTAATGAAATATACCTCCTCTTTATTCATGGGCGAGTTTGGGTAGAAGGCATTGTACAAGCTTGCTTGGCCGGGTTATCTCGATTGAGCGCCGGTCGCGCTCCTCGAGGTTGGGGCGTGACAAGCTTGGTATAAGAGCCTAAGGTTTTAAAGTGTCCTAGGATGTCTCGGATCCGTGTCTAGTAGAGTCCTTATTATCGGTGTGTTGTCGACCACATCTATAATTAGGATGATACTTGGGCATTTAGGAATAATACCCTTCTTTGATGTACTCGATCGTGCGATAGAGCAGATTGTAAAATTGTTCCTCCTCAAACTCGTGCATTGCACTAATTTTCAGTATATGGTGCCTAGGAAGAAAGCAAGAACTAGCCAAGGAGCCAATACCACCCCAGGAGTGGCAGTTGATTCTATACCCGATGATGCGGGTAAGCACCCAAGGGGTGAGGATATTCCCCCAGCTACTACACCGCCGGATTCTACTACTCCTTCTCTGACTGCACCAATCCCTACTGCTACCGAGGGTGCAGCTATTCCACCTCCAGCCCCAGCTTTCGATCTCGGTGTTTCTGATGGGGATCTTAAGGGAGCCATACAAATGTTGGCTCAGATAGTGGCTTCCCAAGACCTGAGATTGAATGTTGCACCTGCTTCTTCCAGCCAGCAAGGGGATTCTGCTAGTTCCAGGGTGAACATGTTTCTTCAGTTGGACCCTCCAGTGTTCACAGGTACTGATCATGAGGAGCATCCTCAGGACTTTATTGATGAGATGCGCAAGACCCTCCGAGTTATGCATGCTACTGAGACGGAGGGAGTGTAGTTGGCCTCCTACCCCCTAAAAGGGGTTGCCTATTCTTTGTTTGAGATGTGGGAGGACTCCCGTGAGGAGGGGAGCCCTCCAGCAAGGTGGAGTGAATTTGTCGACACCTTCATTGACCATTTCTTGCCTAACGAGACTAAGGCAGCCTGTGTCATTGAGTTTGAGAGCCTGAAGCAGGGTAGCATGAGTGTGTGGGAGTACCATATGAGCGCCTATCCAAGTATACCATCTACATGTTGCCCAATTTGGAGACAAGAGTGTGCCAGTTTGTGTAGGGCCTCAGCCCCTTGGTTATTAATGAGGCTGCTACAACTGCCATGAATTCTGATATGAACTATGGGAAGATGGTGGCATTTTCTCAAGCCATGGAGACCTACAAATTGAAGAATAGAATGGAGCGAGAGGGTAGCAATAAGGCCCGGTCTGCGGGCAACTTTGGTGGTTCTTCCGGTGGTGGTGGTGATAGGAAAACATTCAAGGGAGGGTCATCAGGGCCATCCCAATCCTTTGCTTAGTGTTCAGTTAGTGCACTACCATCAGGGCCCCATCAGCAGCAGTGGAGTCATTTTAGGCCCAGTCAGGGCAAAAGGGACCCCACCAGCAGGGTCGGCCTGGAGGGAAATTCTAGCAGTAGCAGAGGCCCCCACGCCCAAGGTGTGGGAAGATGCATTTTGGGTCCTGCTTCATGGACCACACCATATGCTATGGGTGCGGTATGAGGGGTCATATTTAAAAAGATTGTCGTTCGTCCCGCCAGAGTGTGGGCAGGGGTACGACACACCCAACGGGTTCTGCAGCCACTACATCCGCAGCACCTCCTCCAGCTCGAGGCACTCTTGCACCCGAAGGGCGTGGTGCAACTAGGGGTGGTGCACACAGTTCGGGAGGGGCCATCCATTTCTATGCTATGAGGGGTTGCCAGAGTTCAGAGGCTTCTCCAGATGTTGTCACAGGTATATTGACTGTCCAATCTCATGATGTGTATGCACTTATTGATCCTGGTTCCACTTTGTCCTATGTCACTCCTTATGTTGCTATGGAATTTGGGATAGAACCAGAACAACTTCATGAGCCATTCTCTATATCTACTCGGGTTGGTGAGTCTATTATGGCCGTACGGGTGTATATGGATTTTGTTGTCATGGTGCGTGGTTGGGATACCATGGCTAATCTCATTGAGTTGGGGATGGTTGATTTTGATGTAATAATAGGGACAAACTGGCTTTATTCATGTTTTGCCAAGCTTGATTGCCGAACCAGAACCGTTAGGTTTGAATTTCTGAATGAGCCAGTTGTCGAATGGAACGGGGATGATATGGTGCCAAAGGGTAGGTTCATTTCTTACCTTAAGGCCACAAAGATGATCAACAAGGGGTGTATTTACCATTTGGTCCGGGTTACTGACATCGATGCTGAGACACCTACACTTGAGTCTGTACCAATTGTAAATAATGTTTTGGCAGTCTTTCCGGATGAGCTCCCTGGGATCCCACCAGACAGGGAGATTGATGTGATGCCAGACACGTAGCCTATATCTATTCCAACCTACAAAATGGAACTAGCATAATTGAAGGAGCTAAAGGAATAATTGAAGGATTTGTTAGAGAAGGGTTTCATTGTATTGACTATCAGTAGCTAAACAAGATCACGATCAAGAATAAGTATCCGCTGAAAAGGATAGATGACTTGTTTGACTAATTGAAGGGTGATAAGTACTTTTCCAAAATTTATTTAAGATCCAGGTATCACCAGTTGAAGATCAGGAGCAGGATATTCCTAAAACAGTTTTCAGGACCCGATATGGGCACTTCAAATTTTTGGTAATGTCCTTTGGGCTAACAAATGCCCCGACATCTTTCATGGATCTCATGAATTGAGTCTTCAAGCCTTTTCTTGACTCCTTTGTGATAGTGTTCATGGACGATATTCTTGTATATTCACGAAGTCGAGAAGACCATGCCGATCATCTCAGGGCAGTTCTGCAGACTCTATATAAGCACAAGTTGTATGCAAGGTTTTCGAAGTGTGAATTTTTGGCTTGAATCTGTCACATTCATGGGTCATGTCATTTCTAGAGAAGGAATTAAGGTTGACCCGCAAAAGATCGCAGCTGTGAAGAATTGGTCGAGGCATACAACACCAACAAATATTCGCAGTTTTTTGGGCTTAGCTGGGTATTACAGAAAGTTTGTAGAGGGGTTCTCTACTCATGCCTCCCCGTTGACTAAATTGACGCAAAAGGCAATTAAATTCCAATTTTCAGATACTTGTGAAAAGAGCTTCCAAGAGTTGAAATCAAGATTGACTACAACACAAGTGTTGACCTTACCAGAGGGTACATATGGGTTTGTAGTATATTGTGATGCTTCGAGGATCGGACTACGGTGTGCATTGATACAACATGGCAAGGTGATCGCTTATACTTCTAGGCAACTCAAGAATCATGAGAAAAACTATCCAACACATGACTTTGAGCTTGCGGCGATGGTTTTTGCATTGAAAATTTGGCGTCATTATTTGTATAGGGTCCATGTGGATATATTCAGAGACTATAAGAGCCTTCAATATATTTTCAAACAAAAGGAATTTAATTTGAGGAAGAGAAGATGGCTTGAGTTACTAAAGGACTACGACATCGATATTCTCTATCATCCGGAAAAGGCTAATGTTGTGGAGGATGCTCTTAGCTGGAAATCTGTGGGTAGTTTGGCTCACTTGGAGGCATATCAAAGGTCATTGTCCAAGGAGGTTAATCAGTTGGCTAGTTAGGGAGTTTGCCTTGAGGATTCTAGTGAAGGAGGGGTACTTGTGAAAAATAGGTTGTATCATCGCTTGTTGTGGAAGTCAAGGTGCAGCAATACGACGATCCATTGTTGGTACAATTGAAGAAGGTGGTTCATAAACATCAGACTATGACTTTTTATCTTGGCATGGATGATGGTATGCTAAGGTACCAAGGGCAATTATGTGTTCCAAATGTAGATGGTCTTCGGGAAAGAATCATGACCGAGGCTCACACTTCCAGGTATTTCGTGCACTCAGGCTCTACGAAGATGTACCATGATCTTAAGAAAGTCTACTGGTGGAATGATATGAAGAGGAATGTAGCGGACTTTGTGGAAAGATGTCCAAATTATTAGCAAGTGAAGGCCGAACATCAAAGGTCCGGTGGGTTGGCACAGAACATAGAAATTTTGATATGAAAATGGGAGATGATGAATATGGACTTTGTGGTAGAACTACCTCGCACTCCTCAAAAGTTTGACTTGATTTGGGTGATTGTGGATCGACTCACGAAATCAGCACACTTCTTACCTGTTAAGGCTACCGACACGGTGGAACAATATGCTCAGTTGTATACCAAAGAAATAGTCAGGTTGCATGGCACTCCAGTTTTTATTATCTCCGATCGAGGGGCATAATTCACAGCTAAATTTTGGATGAAATTTCAGCAAGGATTAGGTACCCAGGTGAATCTTAGTATAACTTTTCATCCACAAACGGATGGGCAAGCAGAGCGAACCATTTAGACGATTGAGGATATGTTTCACGCTTGTGTTCTTGACTTAAAGGGTAGCTGGGATGATCATTTGCCACTCATAGAATTTGCCTACAGTAACAATTATCATGCTAGCATTCAAATGGCACCATTTGAGGCTCTATATGGCAAAGATATAGATTTCCCATTGGGTGGTTCGAGATTGGGGAAGCAGAGTTGATAGGGCCAGACCTCGTGCATCAGGCTATGGAGAAGGTTAAGATCATTAAGGAACAATTGAAAATTTCCCAGAATCATCAGAAGTCTTATTCGGATGTACGTCGTAGGGATTTGGAGTTCCAAGAGAATAATTGGGTATTCTTGAAGGTTTCTCCCATGAAGGATATAATGCGGTCTAGTAAGAAAGAAAAATTGAGTCCGAGGTATGTCGGACCATACATAATCATTCAGAGGATTAGTTAGGCAGATTATAAGCTTGAACTACCTCCAGAGATATCTTTAGTGCACCCAACGTTTCATGTATCCATGTTAAAGAAGGTGGTTGGAGATCCGTCGCTTATTGTTCCGATTGAGTCTATAGAGATTAATAAGGAATTGACTTATGAAGAGATTCCAGTTGCCATTCTTGATAGGCAAGTCTGAAAGCTGAGAAACAAAGAGAGTGCCTCTGTGAAAGTGTTATGGCGAAACCAATAGGTCGAAGATGCCTGTTGGGAAGCCGAGGAAGAGATAAAGAAGAAGTATCCTCATTTGTTTGAATAGCTATGTAGTTGTGTCCATGATGTTAAAATCTAACTTTCTATAAATTATGTTTCCCCTATACAGTTTATGTTAAGGATACTCCTTCTTGGTAATGTAATGTTTATGTCATTGTGGCCAATGTTGTTCCCATGTTATTTTACATCGTCGTGTTACGGTTATGCTATTAGGACTGATTTTGAGATTCTCTGGCAGGTGGATAGGCCCAATTACAGGGGAGACTCTGGCAAAATATTTGGAAATTTAGGGAGTTAGTCAAAATTTGGAAATGCTGGTGTGAAGTAACAGTTGGGTCACATTGGATGCTAATGGAGGATCTTGACCCTTATTTGAGGAAGAATGATCCTAAGCGGGGGAGGATGTAAGGCCCCATAAAATTTTACCTAAAATTCACGGTTTCGTGGTGCTGAAGTAGGCTAATGTATTTGAGGGTTGTAGAAAATCAGCGAGCCGCGGTACGGACTTTTTGGGTTGAGCAGAGCATTGGGGAGTTGAAAAAAGATTGTTGCAGAACAGGGCATTTATGCGGTCCATTATGCGACCGCAAAACTGATATGCGGACCGCACATCCACCGCAGAGTCAAGCCTTTGAAATGGACAAATTTTGGAGGTTGTTTTGCGGTCAGCTATGCGACCGCATAATCGTTTCACAGGCCACACATCCGTCATAGAACCGGCATGAAAATTTCCAGAGGGAGATTCTGCGGTCCCATCTACGGCCGCACATTTGATATGCGGGCCACAGACTGGACCAGACTAGCCCAGTTTTTGGGACTGTTTCTATGGTCCATTTTGTGGGCCATAGACCTGATCTGCGATTCAGTCTGTGACAGCAAAGTTCAGTTCGGAGGGACCATTTTCTAGTTTTAAAACCCGACCCTATGTTTTTATAAAACAACCTTAAGGGTCATTTTAGAAGGTTCAAACTGATATTTTAGAGAGAGGAAAGTGGTCTAGAGTGAGAAGAAAAATTCCTAAGCTATTTGTTCATCCATCTTTTCTCAATTCTGGAAAACATCACAAGGATAACTCACAAGGCCTTCAACCAAGAGGTAAGATTCTAGCTCTAGCCTTCAATTTTGAAAATTGGGTTGGGAATAGGTAATAGGGAAGAATGTTTTGAGAATAAGAGTTGTTATTTATGCATGCATGTACTAATAAAGGTGGTAGGATGGTTGTGGAGTATTTATGGGTGGCCTATTTGTAACACCCCATACTTTCATATTGCAATGCATCTTAAGTGAATCAATGTAAGCTGGAGAGCATAAGGACCTGTACAAAGATAATGATGGGTTAAAACTAGTGTTAAGGAAGTATCGTGAGGGTTGGAGGTTAAACAAATCAAAGATGTTATACCCCGCACTTTTAGGGTAAACTAGGAGTGCTTTATATCCTAAGGAGGTCATGGTTTAAGGTAATTGAATCATATAATATTTACGTTTAGTTTTTAAAACAAGTTGTAAAACAAAACACGGCAAAATTTATCGCAAGTTACAATTATAATTTGACCTAAATTTGGGTCTACTGTCACAGAGTTTTTTTCTATATATACTTTGCATTACATGGTGATACACCAATAAAATTGATGATCTACGAGTCTACTTTCCAATGCATTAAACCGTTCCTCGATACGACATCAGAATAAAGAGATATTCGCGTTTTAGCGAGATTGCGCAAACAACTTCCTTGTGACCCACAAAGTCGGTGGAAGCTTACCTTGTTATATAAAGTGATAACTTTCATCTCTAAGTATCATTCTTCGACCAAATAAGACCTCCAAGCAGCTCTAAGTTCTTCATCAAAAGTGTTGTGGAAGTGGTGGAGATCACTTATATGATGTTGTTGGTGTGTTGTGAGTTATTTCAAGCTTAAGGAGAGTTGTTCTTGGAGTTTTTCTTGCTGTTTAAAGGTAAGTTCTTCTTCTCCTACATGAGTTTTATCATATCTAAGCCCTACCTAAGTTGTTTGAAGATATAAGTTATGAGTTTACGGTCAAACGACGTATAGAAGTTATGATACCACGTTGAACTGTTTTGAGGTGTTATTTATATATTGTTATGGCTGGTGTTTTGGGAGATAATATATATATGTGTGTGTGTGTGTGTATGTGTGTGTGTGTATGTGTGTATGTGTGTGTGTGTATGTGTGTATGTGTGTGTGTTGTTGTTAATATGTAACTTGAAGAGAAGTAGGAGTGTGGATTAATGTTTTGTTGCTAGTTAAGGACCGAGCTTGTCGCTCGATGTATCGTAAGCTAGCTATTCCTTAACTTAGCATTGGCCGTATTTTTGTTGTTATATTTTGTAGGGAAGTTCCTGTATTGTTAAGGATCTGGATATATGGATTAAGGGTGGCCTGTTAAGTTGATGTTGTGACCTTGAGGGGGGTGAAAGAAATGGGGGAGATGCTGTCCGATTTGCTGTAGAAAATGCTTGTCGCGTGGTAGATAGTTGATGTGTTACTATTGTTGATAGTAGTGCTATTTGCACTGGTGTAGATTATATTGTAGAGGATACTTTCCCACCATCTTCGTCGAAGGGTAGACTTAAAGGTATGTAAGGCTTTCCCTTTCTTCTTCCAGCATGATTCCGTAGTGACGTCACCCTTATAAGAGGTGCAAGGGGACGAGTCCTAGCATATGTTCTATGTTGATAGGTTAAGAGCCTCTAATAGTTCAAAAGTGAATATAGATAATAAATGAGTTACTCGTAGTTGTAATCCACGGATAATTCCTAGACATAAGTAGAGACCCCGGGGAATTTATGTTGAGTCTACGATGAGAAGTATAGCCTTCATTTAATGGTAAATTATAAATGGCTCACGAGTAGAAATTACATATAGAGCCTATGATCTTATGAAATGGCCGAAGTAGTTTTCATTGGTTAGTGAAGGTAGCGACGGAAGATCCCTAGTGCTAATAAGAGAGAGGGAGATGTAAATTAAGAGATGTGATAAGTTGCTTAACAAGAACCTTCCCGTGAATTTAAAGGTTGTGAAGGAGCAAAATAACAAATGAAGAATAGATCGTATGTATGAGAACGTAAGGTCACATAAGTTATGAAATGCATTGTACTACCTAACTAGAATAACCGTGCGCATACGAAAATAGTAATGATATTCCATACATTAAAGGAAGTAGAGATTGAGTTAACGAATGCAATGAGTCGCTTGAAACAATATGAAGTACGAGCTGTATGTTGTACCAAATGAATTTATAAAGGTCTGATTATACGAATCTCAAAAGCCTCTTAGTAATATGTCACAATGGTTGTGTAAATCTAAGAGTAGTTATGAGTTTGCTTAAAGCTAATGAGTAGGGAATACGAGTTTCCGAATACGAACTAAGAATTACCGAAAGTAGCAGATGAAGTTAATCATTATAGACACAAGTACCTAGCTTGTAAGATATTGATTGTTGCATGTTGTTGTAATGTTATTTATGCATAAGTATGTTCCCTATGGATGGTCTATGAACGCGTAGAGGGATAATGAAGGTTAACCTATGGGCGGTCTAAGAAACGCATAAGTAAGATAAAGGTTGACTATGGACGGTCCCATGTGTACACATAGTCCGACCCGAATATTATGTGCCGTACGGACGGTCTGCTTTCCAATGCGTACGTGCCACCATATAGTAATGTTATAGTGTGTTCTATGGACGGTCTACCTTGCTACGCGTAAGAGCCACTTTGTATTTTGATAATAAGTAACAATGACAATGCAACAAGAGATCACTAAGCAAGGGTTGGTAGAAATAGTTCAGAATCTTATGACAGGTTGAGTTGTTCAATAAGATAGCACGACCAAGTGGTCCAAGTGATAGCAATCTAGTAAGTTGATCTAGAGTACGTGGTTAGACCACTCTTAGTCTTATCATTCAGCAGACTATTTTTGTATTCATACATGCTTCTCAGTTTTCAGAATTTATTTATATTTATTGCTTTCTGCCTTACATACTAGGTACATCTCATTGTACTAACGTCCCATTGCTAGGGCGCTACACTTTATGCACAGTTTGATGAGCCTTCAAAGTAGACATGATTGATATTCAGTGGGAAATCGGTAAGACTCCATCTCTTTCGAAGTATAGTCGAGTCTAGAAGTCATGATATCATATTTTGTTATAGACTTACGGGTAGGCCGGGGCCGTGTCCCGGCGATATTTTGATGTAAGATATTCTTAGAGGCTTTGTAGACATATGTTCAGTATGTACAGTATGTTAGTGGCCTTGTCAGCCCTCATTTATGTTTTCTTTCTGGGTTGTCCGATATTGATACTCATAGTGTCCTCCTCGGCCCGAACATGTATTGATGTTTTGAGTATGATGGCTAGCTTATATGACGCTTGGCCGCCTATGATATATTACGAGTTGCGACCATGTTGGCCTATGTATGTTCTGGGTTACGTCTAGCATTCAAGAGTTGCAGAGTGGTTCGCTCGGGCCAGTACGACACCGGGTGCCAGCCACGCCTCACCTAGGTTGGGGTGAGACAAATTGGTATCAGCGCAGGGTTGTCCTAGGAAGTCTGTAGAGCCGTGTCTAGTAGAGTCTTTCTTATGGATATGTTGTGCACCACATTTATAAATAGGAACCTACAAGGCATTTAGGATTGGTTACCCATCTTTCGAATCCAAATCGTGCGGTATAGAGCTAAGTCATAAGGAGTCAATGTCTAACTCATATTCGATATGTTGTATAGAGATGCCTAATACAAGAATGGCTACATCTAGTCAGAAAGGTAAAGATGTTGAGGGGGGAGGTAATAGTAGACCGCTGCCGGTTTATGTAGATCCGTCAGAGGTTCGAGTTGAGTCACCTTCTTGAGTATCCCCTACTCCAATACCACCAGAGGAGCTTCATAGAGCACCAGTACCGCCACCAATCCATACTGATCAGGATCTTAGGGGTGATGTGTATCTTTTGACCCAGTTAGTACCTACACAATGATAAACTACAGTTCTAGCTAGTGAGGGACATTCTGAGGGGCTCAGAAGTTTGAGGGTCCACGAGTTTATTGCTTTGAGTCCTCCAAAGTTCACGGGGACATATCAGTACAAGGATCCCCAAGATTTTATTGACCAGCTTTACAAGATCTTTTGAGTTATGCATGTTTCCCAGATAGAGGCAGCGGAGTTAGCAGCTTTCAGGATGCGAGCTATAGCTGCGTATTGGTATGATTCTTGGGAATTATCCAAAGGTCAGAATGTGCAACCAGCAAATTGGGGAGAATTTTCCAGAGCCTTCCTGGACCATTACTTACCATTGGAGATTCGGAAGCCAAGGTTGATAAGTTTTTAGCCCTACAGAAAGGTGACATGAGTGTTCGCCAGTACAGCCTCAGGTTTGATTCGTTGTCCAGGTATGCCCCATCTTTGGTTGATACGATGCGAGCCAGGATACATCGGTTTCTGGCAGGGCTGGCACACAAGTTAGTTGAAGCTTGTACCACAACCTCGCTAAATGACTATATGTATATATCTCAAATTCAGGCTTTTGCCCATAATCTAGGGGAGCATAAACAGTGATAGTAACTAGAACAAGCTCAAGAAAGGCAGTAAGGTAAGAGAGACAGGCCAATTGATGAGTATGTAGGGGCAGCAAGTAGTAATAGGTCTCAGAAGAGACGAGGTCAGGAAGGGGGCAATTTATCTAGGCATGAGGAGACCCAATAATTTCAAAGTCCTCAGTTGAGAACACATCATGGATCAAGGGAACAAGGAGTGCAAGATCAAGAGAGTATTGGATAAATGAAACCACCTCGATGTGAGCAGTGTAGAAGGAGACATGAGGGACTGTGCTTACGAGGTACGGATGCATGTTTTAGATGTGGCACCCCGGGTCATATGGCACAGAATTGTCCGATGTTGAATCATGAGGGTAGCAGTTGTTCAGGACAGCCTAGGGGCTCAGTACCATCATTTCAGTTAGGCAGAGGCAGAAGGAGAGCGTTAGTCTTAAAAGGGACTCGGAATCAAATGTATGCATTGGGAGATCAGTGGGATTTCGAGCCCCCATCTTAGAGGCAATTAGGTATGTTACCTATTTTAGAATGAGAGTATGTGTAATTGTGATACTAGGTCTATATATATCTAGAGTATTGTTAGATGATGTAGGAACATGATTGTTAATAGAGTTAGCATGTCATACCTAAGGTAAATTGTTGCAAAGTAGAATTCAAAGACATAAAGACTAGATAAGGTAATGAACACAAGCGTTGCTTAGACATCTTTGAACTCCCGAAGTGGGATATAAGTCATAATAAGAACTAGGTTATGTAAATGTAGTAAGATTACTAAATAATGACCATTGTAGGTTTAATAATGAGGATGATAACCTTTCTTAAGGAGGTGTGATATAGAAAGCTCAATAAGTAAGGCAATAAGGATCCTGAGTTAGAGGGCTAAGAGGGAGCTGGATTGATAGACATTGAATGGTATTAGAACGTATTGAATAGGATTGAATAAGAGGAGCGTGAGTATCGGGTAGAAGAAATATCCATAAGTTGGTAATGTCCCTATATGAAGGCTCTAGTATAAGGAAAACAACAATCACGAGGAAGATGATAATATTATGGTATAAGATGCCGACCTTTTTTTCATAGTTAGATATTATTTACAACACTGCCAGCATAAACGGTGAATGTTGAAAGGAACTTGTATTTATATTTTGCTCTATTCATGATTAATGGACGTGTGAGGCCAAGTGTTTCCATTTACTAATATTGGCCCTGTGTGGCATGTATAGTGTATTTACTGCTTGCATGCAAGTTGGTTTTAGTCAAGTGTTCAAAGGAGACTTTGGCAAAATTTTCGCAAGTGTGTAAGAGTTAACATTCGAAGACGAATGTTCCGGGGGGGGGGGGGAGGATGTATCACCTCATACTTTCATGTTGCACTGCATCTTAAGTTAATTAATGTAAGCTGGAGAGCTTAAGGACCTTTACAAATATAATAATGGGTTAAAACAAGTGTTAAGGAAGTATCGTGAGGGTTGGAGTAACAAATCAAAGATGTAATAACCCGCACTTTCAGGGTAAACTAGGAGTGCTTAATATCCAAAGGAGGTCATGTTTTAAGGTAATTGAATAATATAATATTTGTATGTTTAGTTTTAAGTCAAACAAGTTGTAAAACAAAAAAAGGCAAAAGTTGTCGCAAGTTACATTTATAATTTGACCTAAATTTGGGTCAAATGTCACAGAGCTTTTCTCTAAATATAACTCAGGGTTATACATCCATTAAATTGAATATCTACGAGTCTACTTTCTAACGTATAAAATCGTTCGTTGATACGATGTCGGGATAGAGAGATATTTGTATTTTTGCGAGACTACGCAAGCAGCTTCCTTGGGACCCACAAAGTCGGTGGAAGCTTACCTTGTTATATAAAGTGATAACTTTCATCTCTAAGTATCATTCTTCGACCAAATTAGACCCCCAAGCAGCTCTACACTCTCTCTAAGCATATCCTAAAGATTCATACACAAATCCAAGGCCAAACTACCTAAGTTCTTCATCGAATTTGTTGTGGAAGTGGTGTAGATCACTTACTTATATGATGTTGTTGGTGTGTTGTGAGTTCTTTCAAGTTTAAGGAGAGTTGTTCATGGAGTGTTTCTTGCTGTCTAATGGTAATTTCTTCTTCTCCTAATTGAGTTTGATCATATCTAAGCCCTAGCTAAGTTATTTGAAGCTAGAAGTTATGAGTTGACAGTCAAGAGACGTATAGAAGTTATGATACCATGTTGGACTGTTTTGAGGTTTTTTTATATGTTGTTGTGGATGGAGTTTTGGGAGATAATATATATATATATATATATATATGTGTGTGTGTGTGTGTGTGTGTGTGTGTGTGTGTGTGTGTGTGTTGTTGTTGTTAATATGTAACTTGAAGAGAAGAAGAAGTGTAGATTAGTGTTTTGTTGCTAGGTAAGGAACGACCTTGTCGATCGATGTATCGCAAGCTAGCTATTCCTAAGTTTAACATTGGCCCTATTGTTGTTGTTATATTGTATTGTTGGGAAGTTCTTGTATTGTTAAGGTGCTGGATATATGGACTAAGGGTGGCCTATTATTGTTGATGTTGTGACCTTGAGGGAGGTGAATGAAACGGGGGAGATGCTGACCGATTTGCCGTAGAAAATACTTGTCGCGTGGTAGCTAGTTGATGTCTTACTATTGTTGATAGTAGTGTTATTTTCATTGGTATAGATTATATTGAAGAGGATACTTTCCCATAATCTTTGTCGAAGGGTCGACTTAAAGGTATGTAAGGCTTTCCCTTTCTTCTTCCAGCATGATTCCGTAGTGACGTCACCCTTATAAGAGGTTCAAGGGGACGAGTCCTAGCGTATGTTCTATGTTGATAGGTTAAGAGCCTCTAATAGTTCAAAAGTGAATATAAATAATAAATGAGTTACTCGTAGTTGTAATCCACTGATAATTCCAAGACATAAGTAGAGACCTCGGGGAACTTATGTTGAGTCTACGACGAGAAGTATAGCCTTCGTTTAATGGTAAACTATAAATGTCTCACAAGTAGAAATTACGTATAGAGCCTATGATCTTATGAAATGGCCGAAGTAGTTTTCAATGGTTAGTGAAGGTAGCTACGGAATATCCCTAATGCTAATAGAGCGATGTAAATTAAGAGATGTGATAACTTGCTTAACAAGAACCTTCTCGTGAATTTAAAGGTTGTGAAGGAGCAAACTAACGAATGAAGAATAGATCGTATGTAGAAGAATGTAAGGTCATATAAGTTATGAAAACCATTGTACTACCTAACTAGAATAATCGTGCGCATGCAAAAATAGAAATGATATTCCATATATTAAAGGAAGTAGAGATTGAGTTAACACATACGATGACTCGCATGAAACAATATGAAGTACGAGTTGTATGATGTACCAAATGAATTTGTAAAGGTACTATTATACGAATCTCGAAAGCCTTTTACTAGTACGTCACAACGAATGTGTAAATCTGAGAGTAGTTATGAGTTTCCTTAAAGCTAATGAGTAGGGATTACGAGTTGCCGAATATGAACTATGAATTACCGAAAGTACTAGAAGAAGTTAACCATTATAGACACAAGTACCTAGCTTGTAAGATATTGATTGTTGCATGTTGTTGTAATGTTATTTATGCATAAGTATGTTCCCTATGGGCGGTCTATGAACGCGTAGGGGGATAATGAAGGTTAACCTATGGACGGTCTATGAAACACATAAGTAAGATAAAGGTTGGCTATGGATGGTCCCATGCGTACGCATAGTCCGACCCGAATATTGTGAGTCGTACGGACGGTCTACTTTGGAACGCTTACGTGCCACCAGATAGTAATGTTATAGTGTGCCTTACGGACAGTCTACCTTGCTATGTGTAAGAGACACTTTGTATTCTGATAATAAGTAACAATGATAATGCAACAAGAGATCACTAAGCAAGGGTTGGTAGAAATAGTTCAGAATCTTATGACATGTTGAGTTGTTCAATCAGATAGAATGAACAAGTGGTCCAAGTGATAGCGATCTAGTAAGCCGATCTAGAGTATGTGTTAAGACCACTCTTAGTCTTATCATTTAGTAGACTATTATTTTATTCATTCATGCTTTTCAATTTTCAGAATTTATTGATGTGTATTTCTTTCTGCCTTACATACTTGGTACATCTCATTATACTAACATCTCATTATTGGGGCACTGCACTTCATGCATGCAGGTGCAAGTAATCAGTTTGATAAGCCCTCAGAGTAGACAGGATTGATACTCAACGGGAAATCGGTAATACTCCATCTTTTTCGGAGTGTAGCCGATTCTAGAGGTCATGATATCAGATTTTGTTATAGACTTACGGGTAGGCCGGGGACCTTTCCCGATGATATTTTGATGTCAGATATTCTTAGAGTCATTATAAACACAGGTTCAGTATGTACAGTATATTAGTGGCCTTGTTGGCCCTCATTTATGTTTTCTTTCTGGGTTGTCTGGCATTGATACTAATAGTGGCCTCCTCGGCCCGAACATGTATTGATGTTTTGAGTATGATGGCTAGCTGATATGGCGCTTGGTTGCCTACGATTTATTACGAGTTACGGCCATGTCTGCCTATGCATGCTCTGGGTTACGTCTAGCATTCAAGAGTTGTAGAGTGGTTCGCTCGGGCCAGTACGGCACCGGGTCACGCCTCACCTAGGTTGGGGTGTGACACTATTGAAGTGGGGATTGATTGTGGGATAGAGGAATCCATCATAGGAGGACCTTGAAACCTTAATGCACACCGAGTGCTTGATAAAATGCTCAAATGAGCTGAAACCCCGAGTATCTTCCTAATTAAGGTTCAAATTTATCATGTTTCTAATAGATTGAAGTCGCTAGGATTTCCGAAATATTATAGTAGTTTAATGAAGCTCAAGCGACGTATGTTGGCTAAACTCCTCTTTTAGAATCGATTTCCATGATGTCCTTGTAAGTTGTGAATATGTTTGGCTTAATTTCTTAGGTCTCATGTTCCGAGTCCATCCTAATAGAGTTGATTATCATAAAATATGTGTTCTGTTGAAAGATGTATGTACCCAAAATGTATTCCAAACGTTCCAATCATATCATGATTCCTTCCGACAATGTAATTTAGTATGATTAATATATCAAAGTGTTGTGATTTAAAAACCATGTTTCAATTGCAAGCTAGTATGCCTAATCGTAGTAGGGAAACTCAATGTGCTTAAGACTCTTGTTTGCTAATATGTGTACTTAAGGTCTTGATTTGAAATTCTCTCATTGATGATAATCCTTGGTAACGCCTGAAAGTTATAGGGGTGAGTATGAAATATGAAATACGGTCGACGTGCCGAGAATGATATTACAATTCTAGCCACTAGTGCCAATAGAAATGGAAAGATGTGTGAAAGATTATGAATCAAGTTGGAAATTCTTTGAATAATAAATTCTTTGGGATTATCGTTTAGTCACTGAGGAAGGGTTAGGTAACCTAACCCTGAAACTACTCGTGCCGTTGTAGGAGTGACTGAGGGGTAAATCCCCGTGTTGATGTGACGAGATTGTTTCCCTTATATAGGATAAGATTGATGTGTTTAGATATTTCCCCTTAAATGGGATGAGATTATTTCTAGCAGGATGTGATATGATGTCGACCCACATGACATTGTGGTGAGACGGCTTAGCCGATCGNGAGATATTTCCCCTTAAATGGGATGAGATTCTAGCAGGATGTGATATGATGTCGACCCACATGACATTGTGGTGAGACGGCTTAGCCGATCGGGCTGAGATCAGACTCCATGCTGCGTACATGGTGGTGTTATAATTGGATGTTTCAGGGTATAGGGCCCCGCCATACCGATCAATACATGTCCAAAGCATACTGACCAAATAGGCAACTCCGAAGCAAGTGAAGTGCACCAACACCTTCTGTTGAACTGATAGCCTACTAGGAGGACTGTCAACGTGTCTATCGGGACGTGTGGGCATGAAACGCAATGTCCCTAGGCAAAAGGGATGTCAGTACAAATAAAGTACTGAGTATGTAAGGCATGAAAAATAGTATATATAAAACATGAAAGAAACATGGAGTAAAGGACTCAACTTGTAAGTCTGAATAGCTCAGTGAATCATGAAACCTTTATAGTGTCATGTATATGCATATAAATGTCATATCATGCATAGGTAAATGCGTACATAACATCCTCAAGCATCTGAGGGCATCCCATCATAATATATTGGCCTCAGTGGGTGAAATCATCAACGTATACCAGCTGATTAGGTGGTGGTGCGTATATAACGCCGTAACCTTTCCCCATAACACATATACATATAATATACGCGTATATAATGCCATCTGGTCATGGGTCAATGTATATGTATAAATGAATGCAATGCATAAGGAAGTAAGTTGATAAGGTCTCTCGGAATGTCATAGGATCAATATGCCTTCGATTAACGTCATGAAATAAACTTTATCAACTTACGTATTTTCTGAGACCCATGAACAAACGGTTTAATAATAGGACACATGGGGAATCAAGAACATAGGTACCCCTAATACTTCTATGAATACAATCATTGGTGAAAGTTCTGTGTTTGCTCATTTTGCTTGTATCATATAGATCATGCCAAAAGGAAATAAGGGATAGCCTTAATATACCTTAAATTCGTTGAGTCCTTAAAACCTTCCAAGGAATTCTTCAAACAACTCAACTTAATCTACCATAGCATAAGGAGATTCAAAATCAGTGCTGAGTAAAGGCTAAGTCCGCAACTTAAACTAGTAGCTCATTTATGTAAATTTGGGCAGAATCTCCCCTCTAACAAGGGTCTCCTCCAATACTATATACCAACAACAACAACCAGAGTAATACAATAAGAACAACATCAACAATATGGTACAAAATATTTTATTAACAAGTCATCAACATATCACGACGAGCGACAAGCTCGGATTGAATCCCTTTAGCACCCTTCAACCCCATTATCATTCATCTTTGAACTTAGTATTATATCCAATATGATAACTGATGCCTTTTAAAGGATTTCCAACCTTGTACTCAATGTCAAAGTTACCCGAAATAGCCCAAGACAAGATAATATCACTGTGGACAACTTCCATGTGCTTTATAGCCATTTCCTTTTCTAGTTATCAATTTCCTCAATAAGATTGACATGTAAACCAACATAATCATACTAACAATATCATAGCCAACTTATTTTCCATAATTTCAGCCACTTAAAGTCCATAAGAGAAACTTTCAAATCAATCCATCAAGAACAACAACATCTCAAGATAATCCAAGTATTATCTTGTAGTTAATCATCCTAACAACTTAACCGACATACAAGAAAGCTTAAGAACAATTAGTAGGCTGTTATACTCACCTTAGCCAGTAGGAACAACTTGAAATTTCAGTCAAACACAGCTCACAATTATCCTCAATGACAATACAACACCAGATAGGTGTTGTTCTTCACTAGAACTAACTTTTGATGTTGAAATATGGTGTAGTCACTTTGGAATCACTTCTAACCCTTATGGTATCTGTTTAGGAGGGTTAGGAGGAGTGTATGGACAAGGTTGGGTCGAAAATAGGAAATAAAGGTCGTCCGAATCATTTTTAAAGTAGGCCGACCACCCCCTAAGTGGGTCCCATTGGAAGATGCTTGCACAGTCTCGCAAAAAACGTGAATATCTCTCTACTCTGATGTCTTATTGACAAATAGTTTAATGGGTTAGAAGAGAGACTCGTACATCTTCAATTTCATATGTGTATCATCATGTAATGCCAAGTATATTAGAAGAACAACACAGCTACATTTGAACTAATGTTCAGCATATTTATGAATGTAACTTGTGATGACCTTTGCCAACTTTTTTTCCACAACTCGCTTGACTTCAATACGTAATACACGACTATAATACGACTAAAATAACTCATAACATAGTATCATTATCATGTTAAGCACCCTAGTCTCATCCCCAAAGTACATGTTATAACATTCCAATTTTGTCGACTTTCTACGAAACTTATTCTTTTCAATTTGTTTAGCTTCTCAGCATTCTAACCCTCTTGCTACTTGTTACTAATGAACTTAAATTTTTGTAACCTCCAAGGTAACATGATGAACTTACTTTATGTACTTTCAAAGACGATCTCATTTTTAAGCTTACATCAATTGACTTACGACATAGCCTCACGCACAAAAAAATATGGTTTAACACATTCCCCCATTTATTTGGTTCTGGGGATGTTTCAGAATGAATTGGGATACTTTGTCCCAAGGTTGGAAGCCTAAGTTGAAAAAGTTGACCAGATAATAACTTATATATAAATGAATCTAGAATACAGTTTTGATGGTTCTAATAGCTCCGTATGATGATTTTGGACTTAGGAGTGTGTCTGAATATTGATTTGGAGGTTCGTAGGTTATTTTAGCTTGAATTGGCGGAAGTTTGAAAAGTTGAAGTATGGAGAATTGATCAGTTTGACTGAAAATAGACTTTATTTTTACTGGGCTCGGATTTTGGTTTCGGAGTTGCAATTGATCTGTTGTGTCATTTATGACTTGTGTGCAAAATTTGATGTCAATCGGAGTTGGTTTGATAGGTTTTGGAATCGATTGTAAAAGTATGAAATTCATTAGTTCATTAGGGTTGAATTGTTATGCGATTTGTGTTTTTGATGTTATTTGATGTAATTTGAGGCCTTGACTAAGTTTGTATGATGTTTTTGGACTTGTTGATATGTTCGATCGGGGTCCAGGGGTCCTGGGTGTGTTTCGGATTGAGTTCAGACCAAATGTTGTTGATATGAGATTGCTTGTTTTTCTGAGTCTGATTTCCTTTATTGCTTTTGTGGAGGAGGTGTCGCGATCGCGTAGAGTAGTTTGTGTCAACTGGAATTTTAATCTTCTCGTTCGCAAAGTATGTGTCGTGATGACAGTGTTTGGAGAGAGTGTGAATCGCAAACGTGTGAGGTGGACCGCGTTCGTGAAGAAGGAATGGAGGGTGGCCTGAAGCCACGCATTTATTCTTCGTGATCACGTGAGGTGGCCCGCGATCGCGTAGCTTCTAGTTCTTGTGCATCGCATTCGCAGCTGGATTTCTGCATTCGCAATGGTCATCTGTGACGGCAGCATTATTTTGTTCTTCGCGATCGCGGAGAGGAACCACTGGGCAGCATTGTTAAATATCAAAATTGAGGGTTTGAACTCATTTCTCATATTTTGAGTTAGAGACCTTGGATTTGGGCAATTCTTGAAGGGATTTTCAAGGAGTTAATTAGGGTAAGTGATTCTAACTCGGATCTGGTTGTTTTACATGAATCTATCGTTGTTTTTACCATTTATTTAGTGTTATGGGTTTGCAAAATTGGGAAACAATTATGAAACTTCATAGACTAGAATTTGAGGATCTGAAGGTCGAGTTGAGATCGAAATTGAGTAATTTTGGTATGGTTGGACTCGTTATTAACTGGGTGTTCGGATTTTGTTAATTTTGTTGGATTCCAAGTCGTGGGCCCGGGGTTGGCTTTCTAACTTTGATTAATGAACTTATATTTATCGTATGGAATTGATTCATATAGCTTGTATTGATTGTATTATGTTGTTTGTGGCTAGATACAAGTCATTAGGAGGCTGATTAGCGAGGCAAGGGCTTGTTGGAGTAGGGATTTGCATGGTTTGAGGTAAGTAACACTTATAAACTTGATACTGAGAGTATGAATCCCAAACTACGTGTTATGTTGTTGGTGTTGAGGTGATGCACATGCAAGGTGATAGGTGTGTGGGTATGTACCACAGTAATTGTTACTCAGTTGATTCCGTGGAACTGTTTAGTTATCTAATCTTGTTATTATTCATGTATTCTCCACGTGTTAGAGAAATTGAGCTGTGATTCATATTAGAAGTCATGTTTAGGCTATATGCTGGTACTGTTGGGACCCACATAGGTAATTTTTGTTGTCGAGTTATTTGCTTAAATTGAAGTTATGTACTCAATCGCATTCATCATTTGCTTATCATATCTCAGTCTCTGTTATAATTTATTGTTACATCATGTATCATTATTTTGGGCTGATTGGCATGAGTTTTGTGAGCTCGAGAGACTGGAGAGATTGATGACTAAGTGATGTCGAGGGCTTGATTGTGAGTGATATTTATGGGATTGGGATGCACACCGCAACAGGCTTTATTAATTCATTATGTGATCAGGCTGCACACCGCAGAATGCCATGATTGGTTTATATTAGCGCTTGGCTAGGATCCGCCCCTCCGGAGTGTGACATACCAATAGTGAGCACAGGTATCGACGAGTGCCGAGTGCGAGTGCCGAGTGATTGAGAGTGTTGAGTCATTGAGAGTGTTGAGTGATTGAGAGTGTTGAGTGATTGAGCGTATTGAGTGAGGTTGAATACTCCGAGAGTATGAGTATATGGCTTTATCACTTTGTTGCATTACAGTTGACATGCATAATTGATATGTAGATATCGAGATGTAACATACCTAATATTAGTCATATTTGGCATATTTTATCCGTGTTGGGCTCAAACTGTTAAATACTTGAAAGCATGTCTACATTTCTGCACTGTCTACTAACTGATTATCAGATTTTCTTTGATTTATTACTGTCATTTTCTTATCATAGCTGCGTTGCTATTATCCGTATTTTAACTGTACCTTTCTGAGCTCGTCACTACTTTCAGCCCAAGGTTAGTACTGTTACTTATTGAGTTCATTAGGTCAGTTATACTCATACTAGACTCTGCACTTAATGTGCAGATCTAGGTATATCCAGACACGACGGTTGCTAGATTTGGAGCTTCATCTGCTTGGAGACTTTTGAGGTAGCTTCGTTGGCATCCCCAAACCTTGACTCTCGTTCTTTTCAGTTATTTAGCATTGTTCTATATTTCTACACAGTTGTATTAGCAGTTTGTCTGTGTTGACATTCTAGTAGCTCATGTACTCAATGACACCCGGATTTTGGGGATTTTGTATTGAGCCGGGGTATGTTCTTATCTGTTATTTTTTTGAATTTGTAACTGCTAAACTTATTTCATCATGTTTTAAATTCAAAATGCTTAGTTATTTATGATTGTCGGCTTGCCTAGTTCTATGATTAGCGCCATCACGATATGTTGAGTTTTGGGTCGTGACACTGTGGCTGGCCAACTGTCTTTCTTTGTGTTCGCAGCACTTCCATCGCGTTCGTGATGACTGTTATCATGGATTTTTGTGATCGCATACGATCACAAACAGAATTAACTGGTTGTAGTTAATTTTTTCATTTTTGACACAGTTTGACTTGTTTTCTTCTATATCTTCTCTACATCACATGATACCAGAAATATGCCAATAAACCTCAACAAATTCCTTAGTTTTTCAACAAAATCATACAAAAACCTAAGTATCAAGAAGAGATAAGTTTGTAAAATACCAACTTATCAAACTCCAAAGTTAAACTCCTACTTGTTCTCAAGCAATTGAACTACTAAGAACATCCTTTAATACAATCAACAATTAAGCTCAATGGCATACCAAACGTCTTTTCAAGTAAAAAAAGGTTTAACCTTAACAAAATCTAGTGACATCCGTTGGTACTAACAATTAATCCAAAGCATATGAATCACAAACTTCTCACAAATTTCATTTCACTTCAAACACTCAAACATCATGTTAATCAAAGTAGCAATCCAATTATGACATTAAAGCTTCAAAATGTGCCTCTTTATCATAAACAATTTTCCCTTGTTCATTCCTCCCAATTGGAAATTGGATTAAATTCACAACTCAAATCTCATGTGCCTTAGAACTTAAGAGAGAGTCCCAAATTATAAATTAAAATTTAAAACGCAAATGGGATATCAAATGGAAAGAATTAACTCACTCCCCACAATGATATTCAAATGCACACAAGTAGTGCCATAGGCTTGCCCTTCATGTGTTTCTCCAATAATATAGACACACTTGGTTCAAAATCAAGTAGGAATTAAAGGGTTGTAATGTAGGTTTTTGGTTAAGGTAGGACACAATTTGGGTAAGAGTGACTCAACATCTCCCAAAGCACTACAATTTGCAACAACAAGCACAATTCCTACAATTTCACCATTTTCTTCATTTTTCATTCCACCGCCTTATCTTCCCTTTATTCACAACTCCTTATTTTTTCTTCCTTTTTCTTCTTTCTTACTCTTTTTTATTTTTTAAATAATCAAGGAAGGTTCCACCATAATTATTATTTATTTTTTTATTACTCTATGTTTTGTCTTTTTAACCTTACACCTTTTAAGCAACTTCCACATCACTATAACGACCCGAATGGTCTTTTTGAGTATTACAGCCCTGTTCCCCCATTTATTTCTTATTCCATGCTCATTTGTTGTTATAAGACTCGCCGGGGTGGTTAGTTTGGTTTTGAGGATGTTTCGTAATGAATTGGGTCACTTAGTCTCAAGGTTGGAAGCCTAAGTTGAAAGAGTTGATCGGATATTGACTTATTTGTAAATCGCTCTGCAATAGAGTTTTGATGGTTCCGATAGCTCCGTAGGATGATTTTGGACTTAAGAGTGTGGTCAAATATTGATCTGGAGGTTCATAGATTATTTTGGCTTGAATTGGCAAAAATTGGGAAAGTTGATGGTCAAATAGAGTTGACAAGTTTGACCGAGAGTTGAGTTTGTGGTTACCGGGCTCGGATTTGTGTTTCGGAAGTTGCATAGGTCCATCCTGCCAGTTATACCTTGTGTGAAATATTTGGGGTAAATCGAAGTTGGTTTGATAGGTTTCAGCATCGATTATAGAAGTTAGAAATTCATTAGTTTCAATAGGCTTGTTTTGCGGTGCGATTCGTGCTTTTGATGTTATTTGATGTCATTTGAGGCCTCGACTAAGTTTGAATTGTGTTTTGGGATGTGTTGTTATATTTGTATGGTTTCCCAGGGGTCTAGGGGTGATTCGGGTTAAAACCAAGATGAGTTTGGACTTTAGGAATTGCTGAAGTGCACCAGGTCTGGTGCGATCGCACCTGTGAAGGATTTGGTAGCAGGTGCGAGACCGCAGAGGCGTGTTTGGCATCACAGGTGCGGAATTTTGCGGGGTAGAGGGTATGCACCGGTGTGAGGTTTTGGTCGCACCTTCAAGATCGTAGATGCGGGAAAGAGATGGGTTGGTGCAAAGTTGGGTGAGGCAGGCGTTTCTGCAGAAACGAAGCCCAAGTCGTAGTTGCGACTCCGCAGAAGCGGAGTCTGGTCTACAAAAGTGAAGGTAGGGGCCTTCAGTGGAAACCACAGAAGCGGAGATTTGGCTGCACATGAGGAGACGCAGAAGCCATTAAGTGAACCGCATGTGCGAAATGCCTGGGCAATGTATTAATTTGAAGTATTCTGAGATTTCCTCAGTTTTGGACCTTGCAAGCTCGGTTGGAGGCTATCGTTTGAGAGGGGTTTTGCTAGATTTTAAGAGGTAATCAACTTATGGTCACTTTTATCTATTAATATTGAATACCCATTGAATTTCCCACTTAGAGTATGTGTTCTTAAGGTGGAATTTGGGGTATTTTGGGCTAGGGATTGGAGAGTAAGATTTGGGGATTTGAGTTGCGATTTGATGTCGGAATTGGATAATTTTTGTATGGTTTGGACTCGTTATTGAATGAATGTTCGGATTTCGTTAATTTTGTTTGATTCCGAGACGTTTCCCCGGGGTTTGACGTTTTGGGTTGACTTTTTTACTTTTGTTAAAGACCATAGTTTTTCATATGGAATTGATTCCTATAGCTTGTGTTGATTGTATCAAGTTGTTTGTGGCTAGATTCGAGTCACTCAGAGGCTGAGTCATTGCCACGGCCCAAACTCGGGGAGCGCGACCGGCGCTCAACCGAGAAAACCCGACCGAGAAAGCCTGTTAGATTTTCTTCTACCCAAATTCATCCATGAATAAAGAGCAGATGTACTCCATTAATCAACACTGAAAAGATTTCATTAATAACTTCCATTTCATTCCCATTAGCAGCTTCATTTATAAATTTCAAAATATTACGAGTTTATAGAATTAATGAAAAACATGATTTCCAAGTACCAACATTTCTAGTTCAATTCCCAACATCAATCATAACCCACAATCTGTCTACGGAGCCTCTAAGTACAATAGAAGAGTAATATGGAAATGCCGGCAACAAGGCCCCGACTATAACTCAAAACACGGTACATGAGAAACAAAAGATACATGACCCTGAAATGAAGTGGGGCTCACCAAATCAACAGAATAGAGTGTACTGCTATCACTGATCAATGTCTCCTGCTGTGGAACCACCTGCATCCATTTAAAGATGCAGCGCCCCCGGCAAAAGGGATGTTAGTACCATTGAATAGCACTAGTATGTATAACTAAACACCCTCTCAATAGAATTACAAATAATACAAACAAAATTATCATAATATGAATGAAATCCTTAATCAACATCAAACCTCAATTTAGGATCAAGACAATGTCCAAATTAATTTCCATATCTCACATTGGGAGATTTTTAGTATCGATATACCATTGTCCACAATACCATTATTCACAATACCGTTATTCACAAAACCGGTACAACCGTACTCTTAGTACAGAGTCCGATCACGACCCGATCGGCTAGGCTATCTCATTAGAGACGTCAACCACAATTTCTCTCAATATCAATACCACCATCTTTAACACGGAGTCTGATCACGACCCGATCGGGTAGGCTATCCATTAGGAACATCGACCATAATCATAATTTCAATTACAGTTTTCAGCACAATCACCACCATGTGTGCGGCATGGTGTCCGATCACATCACGACCGGCTAGGATGTCTTATTTGAGATATCAACCTTTTTATATCAATCATCGCATCTCATATTACTTTCACATGTATTCATTTTATTGGCACTAATGACCATAATTATAAGATCATTCTTGTCATGTTGGCCATATTCAGTATTTCTTGCTCACCTTATCAATTTCAAATATCATTATCATCATCAACAATCAATACAATTCAAATCAAGGTGTGTAGTACATATGTGAGCAATTTAGAGTCTAAGGCACATAGAAATATTTCACCAATTTTGGCATAATAGCCTTCATTTGAACTTGACTTAAAGTCGAAACATTATTAATGCACAACCCATATTTTAACACATCCTCAATTGGTAACATAACATGAATAAATGCATTTGGGATTCTTGTTGAATATATATCTTTCAACCCAATCTTACTTGGAATAGCCAGTTTCATAATGAATTACTCGAGACTTACATAATTTACATGAATATCGTAGGATTCAATTCTAAGAGAAGAGTTTAGCCAACATACCTCACTTGAGCTTCCATACACTCTAAATGTTCCGGAATTCTTTGCAACTTCAATCTATTTTAGAAATATAACAAATTGCACCAAAATTAGGAAGATGATAATGGTTCTAGCTCACTTGAGCATTTTATCAAACACTAGGTGTGCATAAGATTTCAAGGTCATTTTTATGAAGGATTCCATCATCCCACAACCCAATCTTTACCATTTTTAGCTCAACAATCTTCCTACACCCTTTGATAACTCATGCATGAAAAATAAACAACCCTCATGCCCAAATATTATCTTGCTAATTATCCATTCCTACACAAAATTTAAAATTGAGGGTTAGGGTGTAGAATCTGACCTCTAGGATGAAGACCTAGTGAGTTACCCTCCTTAAGCTTCCAAAACTTGAGCAAGAATTGAAGAACAATTATTGAAGAATGCCTTCTCACTCTAAGGAACTCTCCCTCACCCTTAAGTGTCAGATTATTGGTAAAAAATGGCTCAAAGAGTGTATTTAACCAAATAGGGTCGGGTTTTAAAAACCCAAAAATGGAGCTCCGAAACGGCTCTGCAGTCACATATGCGACCGCATAATGGATATGCGGATCGCATAATTGCTGACAAAAATGATCAAAAATCTGTCTGTGTATGCGGTCACTATGCGGTCCACATAACTGTTATGCAGTCGCATAATTCACCGCATAACAGTTATGCGGTCGCATAGTCGACCGCATAGCTGCTTCCAGAATGGCCCTCTCGTGCTCACTTCTGCGGCCATTATACGGCCCGCAGAATGATTAAGCAGTCGAATAATGGACCACATAAATATACATTTCCGCCAAATATTTTCCTTTACTTTCCAAAAGGTCCGAGCCGCAGCTCACCACGAAAAATTTCTATAATCCTCAACACGTAAGCCTAGTCCGGCACCATAAAATATTATTTTCTTTTCAAATTTTATCGGGCTTTATACTTAAGTACTTCAAAATTTTCCGAGGTGTTACATTCTCTCCCGCTTAGGATCATTCGTTCTCTAATGAGGGTAAAATCCGTCATTAACATCTTACGCAACTTAGTTTGTTTTATACCACAAACTAGCAGCCCCAAATTTGACTAAATCCCTAAATTTCCAAACATTTTGCTAGAGTTTCCTTTGTAATTAGGCATATCCACCTGTCAGAGAGCCCCAGAAACCCATCCTAACAGCATATACATAATCCAACGATGTAATATAATACGAAACAACACCAACTGTGGCCTCATAAGCAATATATTTCCAGAACGGAACACCCTCAACATCAAATGTACAAATCATACATAATTCATAGAAAGTAAGTGTTGTAATTTTCCTAGATCACAACTTTATAAATACATGGTCATTCAAACAAATAAGGATACTTTTTCTTCATTTCTTCCTCGGCCTCCCAAGTAGCCTCTTCAACCTGTTGGTTTCGCCAAAACACTTTCACGGAGGTAATTTCATTATTTCTCAGTATCTGGACTTGGCAATCAATAATAGAAACTAGAATCTCTTCGTAAGTCAATTTCTCATTTAACTCAATAGTCTCAACCTGAACAATGAGTGTCGGATCTCCAACTACTTTTTTCATCATAGACACATGAAATATCGAATGTACTAATGACATCTTAGGTGGTAGCTCAAGATTGTACGGCACCTCACCGATCCTCTGAATGATTTTGTACGATTCAACATACCTCGGACTCAATTTCCCTTTCTTACCAAATCGCATTACCCCTTTTATGGGGAAAATTTTCAAGAATACCCAATCATCTTCTTTGAACTCCAAATCCCTATGACGAACATTCGAATAGGATTTCTGACGACTCTGAGCAGTCTTTAACCGCTCCTTAATGATTTTAACTTTTTCCATAGCCTGATGCACGAGGTCTGGCCCTATCAACTCTGCATCCCCAATTTTGAACCACCCAATGGGAGATCTACATCTCCTACCATATAAAGCCTGGAACGGTTCCATTTGAATGCTAGCATGATAGGTATTGTTGTATACAAATTCTATGAGTGGTAAATGATCTACCCAGCTACCTTTGAAGTCTAGAACACAAGCACACAACATATCCTCAAGCATCTGAATAGTATGCTCTGCCTTCCCGTTAGTCTGCAGGTGAAAGTCTATACTAAGATTTACCTGAGTACCCAAACCTTACTGAAATATATTCCAAACGTTAGCAGTGAATTGTGCTCCCTGATCAGAAATGATGGAAACTGTGGTGCCATGAAACCTGAATATTTCTTTGATATACAACTGAGCATACTGCTCCACTGTGTCGGTAGACTTAACCGGCAAAAAGTTTGCTGATTTCATGAGTCGATCCACAATCACCCAAATCGAGTTAAACTTACGTGGGGTGCATGGTAATCCAACCACAAAATCCATATTAATCATTTCCCACTTCCACATTGGAATTTCTAAGTTCTGTGCCAACCCACCGGGCCTTTGGTGTTCGTCCTTCACTTGCTGACAATTCAGACATCTTGCCACAAATTCTGCCGTATTCCTCTTCATATTATTCCACCAATAGACTTCCTTAAGATCATGATACATTTTTGTAGAACATAGGTGCATGGAATATCTAGAAGTGTGAGCTTCAGTCAAAATTCTTTCATGAAGACCATCCACATTTGGAACACATAATCGCCCTTGGTACCTTAGTGTACCATCTTCCATGCCAAGAGAAAAGGCCATGGTCTTATGTTTCTGAATTCTCTCTTTCAATTGCACCTACAATGGATCATTGTATTGCTTCTCTTTAACTTCCACAACAAGCGATGCTTCATCCATATTCTGCACAATTACCCCTCCTTCACTAGAGTCCATAAGACGAACTCCCAAAATAGCCAATCGATGAACTTCTTTGGCCAATGGCCTTTGGTATGCATCCAAGTGTGCTAAACTATCCATAGACTTTCGACTAAGAGCATCTGCCACAACATTAGATTTCCCCGGATGGTATAAAATATCAATGTCATAATCCTTGAGTAATTCAAGCCATCTTCTCTGCCTCAGATTCAATTCCTTCTGTTTGAAATAATATTGAAGGCTCTTATGGTCCGTGAATATATCCACATGGACCCCATATAAATAATGATGCCAAATTTTCAATGCAAATACCACTGCTGCAAGTTCTAAATCATGTGTTGGATAGTTCTTTTCATGATTGTTAAGTTGCCTAGAAGCATAAGCTATCACCTTCCCATGTTGCATTAATACACACTCAAGCCCGATTCCTGAAGCATATACCACAAATCTATCTATACCCTCTGGTATAGTCAACACCAGTGCCGTACTCAATCTTGCTTTCAATTCCTGGAAACTCTTTTCACAAGCATCTGACCATTGGAACTTAATTTCCTTCTGCGTCAATTTATTAAATGGAGAGGCAAGAGTAGAAAACCCCTCCACGAACTTTCTGTAATATCCAGCTAAGCCTAAGAAACTACGAATCTCTGTTGGAGTTGTAGGCCTCAGCCAATTCTTCACAGCTGCAATTTTCTGAGGATCAACTTTAATTCCTTCATTAGAGACAACATGAACCAAGAATATGACCGACTTGAGCCAAAATTCACATTTTGAAAACTTTGCATATAATTTATGCTGATGCAGGGTTTGTAGAGCTACCCTTAGATGGTTAGCATGGTCCGTCTGACTTCGTGAATATACAAGAATATCATCAATGAACACTATCACAAAGGAGTCAAGGAATAGCTTACAAACGCGATTCATAAGATCCATGAAGGCTGCTGGGGCATTTGTTAGCCCAAAAGACATCACCAAAAATTCAAAATGCCCATACCAGGTCCTAAAAGCTATTTTCGGAATATCCCGCTCCCTGATCTTCAATTAGTGATACCCTGATCTTAAATCAATTTTGGAGAAGTACCTAGCTCCTTGCAATTGGTCAAACAAGTCGTTTATCCTTGGCAGTGGGTACTTATTTTTTACTGTTACCTTATTAAGCTGCCGATAGTCAATACACATTTTCAGTGACCCATCTTTCTTTCTTACAAAAAGGACTGGTGCGCCCCAAGGCGACACACTCGGTCGGATGAAACCCTTTTCTAACAAACCTCTTAATTGTTCCTTTAGCTCCTTCAATTCTGCCTGTGCCATTCTGTAGGGTGGAATAGATATAGGATGTGTGTCTGGAATCACATCAATCCCAAAATCAATCTCCTTGTCTGTTGGGATCACAGGGAGTTCATCTGGAAAGACTCATGGAAATTCATTCACAATAGGCACAAACTCAAGTGTACGTGCCTCAGCATCGGTGTCCGTAACCCGGACCAAATGGTAAATGCATCCCTTGTTGATCATCTTTGTGGCCTTAAGGTAAGAAATAAACCTACCCTTCGGCACTACATCATCACCCTTCCACTCAATAACTGGCTCATTTGGAAATTCGAATCTAACAGTCCTGGTTTGGCAATCAAGCTTGGCAAACCATGAATAAATACAATCCATCCCAATTATCACATCAAAATCGACCATTCTCAATTCAATAAGATTGGCCACGGTGTTTCGACTATGTAACGTGACAACACAATCCCTATAAACCCGCGCGGCCAAAATATACTCACCAACCAGAGTAGATACAGAGAACGACTCATAAAGTTGTTATGGTTCTATCCCAAATTCCATAGAAACATAAGGTGTGACATATGACAAAGTGGATCTGGGATCAATAAGAGCATATACATCATGAGATTGGACAGTCAATATACCTGTGATAACATCTGGAGAAGCCTCTGAATTCTGGTGACTCCTCATAGCATAGAAATGGCCGGATCCTCCCGAACTATTTTCTCCACCCCTAGCTGCACCACGCCCTGCGGGTGTTGGAGTGCCTCGAGCTGGAGGAGGCATTGCGGATGTAGTAGCTACAGAATTGGCTGGCTGTGCCATGCCCCTGCCCGCACCCTAGCGGGACGAACGACAATCCCTCTGAATGTGACCCCACAATCTGTATCCGTAGCATATGGGTAAGTCCATGTATCATATTCATAGGTGCATCTTTCCACAACAAGGACATGGGGGCCTCCTCTGCTGCTGGAATCTACCACCATGACGACCCTGCTGATATGAGCCCATGTTGCCCTGACTGGGCCTGAAACAGTTCCACTGCTGCTGCTGACTAGGCCCTGATGGTGGTGCACTAGCCAAAGACTGAGCAAAAGACTTTGATGGCCCTGACGACCCTCCTCTGAATGTTGACTTGCCACCACCCGAAGAACCACCAAAGTTACCCGTAGATCGGGCCTTATTACTACCCTTTCGCTTTATTCTGTTCCTTAATTTGCGGGTCTATATGGCTTGAGCGAATGCCACTATCTTTCCATACTTCATATCAGAATTCAAGGCAGCTGTAGCAGCCTCATTAATTACCAAAGGACTAAGGCCCTGTACAAATCGGCGCACTCTAGCCTCTATATTGGGCAGCATGTAAATAACATACTTAGATAGGTACGCGAATCTCATATGGTAATCCCACACACTCAGGCTACCTTGCCTCAAGTTCTCAAACTCAGCAGCACGGGCTGCCTTAGTCTCGGCAGGCAAGAAATGATCAATGAAGGCATTGGCAAACTCACCCTACCTCGCCGGAGGGCTCCCTTCTTCACGGGACTCCTCCCATAGTTCAAACCAAGAATATGCCACCTCTTTCAGGAGGTAGGAGGCCAATTCCACTGCTTCCATTTTAGTAGCACACATAACTCTGAGAGTGTTGTGCATCTCATCAATGAAATCTTGGGGATCTTCCTCTGGGTTAGTACCCGTGAACACTAGAGGATCCAACTGGAAAAACATGTTCACCCCGGAACTAGTAGAATCTCATGGTTGACTGGAAGAAGTGGGTGCAACATTTGACCTCTGGGTCTGGGGAGCCACTATTTGAGCCAATATCTGTATGGCTCCCCTAAGATCAACATCAGAAACACTAGAATCGGAAGTTGGAACTAGAGGTGGAACTGGTATATCAGTTGGAGGGATTGTTGCACCTTTAGTAGGTGTAGGGACAGGTGCGATCTGATCAGTTGTAGTAGTGTCTGGAAGTGTAGTAACTGGAGGAATATCCTCACTCCTTGGGTGCTCACCCGCATTACCAATTATACGATCAACTGACACCCCTGGGTTGACATTGGCTCTTTGGCCAGTTCTTGCCTTCTTCTTAGGTGCCAAGTACTGAATATTAGAGCAACTCAAGAGTTAAAGGAGGAACAATCTTATAACCAACTTTATCGCACGATCAAGAACATGAAAGAAGGGTATTATTCCTAAATGCCCATATAGCATCCTAATTATAGATGTGGGCGACAACACATCAATAATACAGACTCTACTAGACACGGCTACGAGACATACTAGGACACATTAAAATATTAGGCTCTGATACCAAGTTTGTCACGCCCCAAACTCAGGGAGCGCGACCGGCGCTAAACCGAGAGAACCAGGACGAGCAAGCCTGTTAGATTTCCTTCTACCCAAACTCTTCCATAAACAAAGAGAAGATGTACTCCATTAATCAACACTGAAAAGATTTCATTAATAACTTCCATTTCATTCCCATTAGCAGCTTCATTTATAAATTCCAAAATATTACGAGTTTATAAAATTAATGAAAAACATGATTTCAAAGGACCCACATTTCTACTTCAATTCCGAACATCAACCATAACCCACAATCTATCTACGGAGCCTTTAAGTACAATAAAAGTGTAATATGGAAATGCCGGCAATAAGGCCCCTGCTATACCTCAAAACACGGTACATGAGAAACAAAAGATACATGACCCCGAAATGAAGTTGGGCTCACCAAATCTACTGAAAAGAGTGTACTGCTATCACTGATCAATGTCTCCTGCTGTGGAACCACCTACATCCATTTAAAGATGCAGCGCCCCCGGCAAAAGGGACGTTAGTACCGTTGAATAGCAATAGTATGTATAACTAAACACCCTCTTAATAGAATTACAAATAATACAAACAAAATTATCATAATATGAATGAAATCCTTAATCAACATCAAACCTCAATTTAGGATCAAGACAATGTTCAAATTAATTTCCATATCTCATATTGTGAGATTTTTAGTATCGATATACCATTGTCCACAATACCATTATTCACAATACCGTTATTCACAAAACCGGTACAACCGTACTCTTAGTACAGAGTCCGATCACGACCCGATCGGCTAGGCTATCGCATTAGAGACGGCAACCACAATTTCTCTCAATATCAATACCACCATCTTTAACACGGAGTCTGATCACGACCCGATCGGCTAGGCTATCCACTGGGGACATCGACCACAATCACAATTTCAATTGTAATTTCCAGCACAATCACCACCATGTGTGCGGCATGGTGTCCGATCACGACCCGACTAGTTAGGTTGTCTTATTTGAGACATCAACCTTTTTATATCAATCATCGTATTTCATATTACTTTCACATCTTTTCATTTCATTGGCACTAATGACCATAAGTATAAGATCATTCTTAGCACGTTGGCCATATTAAGTATTTCATGCTCACCTTATATATTTCAAATATCATTATCATCAACAACAACAAATACAATTCAAATCAAGGTGTGTAGTACACATGTGAGCAATTTAGAGTCTAAGGCACATAGAGATATTTAACAAAATTTTGCATAATAGCCTTTATTTGAACTTGACTTAAAGTCAAAACATTATTAATGCACATCCCATATTTTAACACATCCTCAATTGGTAACATATCATGAATAAAGCATTTGGGATGCTTGTTGAACATATATCTTTCAACCCAATCTTACTCGGAATAGCCAGTTTCATAATGAATCACTTGAGACTTACATAATTTACATGAATATCGTGGGATTCAATTCTAAGAGAAGAGTTTAGCCAGCATACCTCACTTGAGCTTCCTTACACTCTAAATGTTTCGGAATTCCTAGCAACTTCAATCTATTTTAAAAATATAACAAATTGCACCAAAATTAGGAAGATGATCATGGTTCTAGCTCACTTCAGCATTTTATCACACACTAGGTGTGCATAAGGTTTCAATGTCCTTTTTATGAAGGATTCCATCATCCCACAACCAAATCGTTACCATTTTTAGCTCAACAATCTTCCTACACCCTTTGATAACACATGCATGTAAAATAAACAACCCTCATGCCCAAATATTATGTTGCTAATTATCCATTCCTACACAAAATTTGAAATTGAGGGTTAGGGTGTAGAATCTAACCTCTAGGATGAAGACCTAGTGAGTTTCTCTCCTTAATCTTCCAACACTCGAGCAAGAATTGAAGAACAATTATTGAAGAACGCCTTCTCACTCTAGGGAACTCTCCCTCACTCTAAAGTGTCAGATCATTGCTCAACAATGGCCCAAAGAGTGTATTTAACCAAATAGGGTCGGGGTTTAAAAACCCAAAAATGGAGCTCCAAAACGGCTCTGCGGTCGCATATGCGACCGCATAATGGATATGCGGATCGCATATTGGTCGCATAATTGCTGACAAAAATGATCAAAAATCTGTCTGTGTATGCGGTCACTATGCGGTCCGCATAACTATTATGTGGTCGCAGAATGCACCACATAACAGTTATGTGGTCGCATAGTCGACCGCATAGCTGCTTCTAGAATGGCCCTCTGCTTCTCACTTCTGCAGCCATTATGCGGCCCGCAGAATGATTATGCGGTCACATAATGGACCTCATAAACGTACTTTTCCACCAAAAATTTTCCTTTACTTTCCAAAAAGTCCTCGCCGCACCCTCGTCGTGAAGAATTTCTATAATCCTCAACACGTAAGCCTAGTTCGGCACCATGAAACATTATTTTCTTTTTAAATTTTACCGAGCTATACACATAATTACTTTGAAATTCTTCGGGGTGTTACATTCATGAGGCAAGGGCTTGTTGGGGTAGATATTTGCATGGTTTGAGGTAAGTAACACTTCTAAACTTGATACTGAGAGTATGAATCCCGTACTACGTGTTATGTCGTTGAGGTGATGCACATGCTAGGTGACGGGCGTGTGGGCATGCACCGCAGTAATTGTTACTCAGTTGATTCCGTGGAACTGTTTAGTTATCTAATCTTGTTATTATTCATATATTCTCCATGTGTTAGAGAAACTGAGCTGTGATTCACGTTAGAAGTCATGTTTAGGCTATATGATGGTACTGTTGGGACTCACATAGGTCATTTTTGTTGTCGAGTTATTTGCTTAAATTGAAGTTATGTACTCAATCACATTCATCATTTGCATATCATATCTCAATCTCTGTTATCATTTATTGTTACTTCACGTATCATTGTTTAGGGCTGATTGGCATGAATTTTGTGAGCCTGAGAGATTGGAGAGATTGATGACTAAGAAAGGTTGAGGGCTTGATTGTGAGTGATATTTATGAGATCGGGATGCACACCGCAGCAGGCTTTATTATTCATTATGTGATCAGGTTGTACACCGCAGCATGCCATGATTGGCTTATATTAACACTTGGCTAGGATCTGCCCCTCCGGAGTGTGACATACCAATAGTGAGCACAGGTATCAATGAGTGCCGAGTACCAGTGCCGAGTGATTGAGAGTGTTGAGTCATTGAGAGTGTTGAGTGATTGAGAGTGTTGAGTGATTGGGAAGACTGAGTGATTGAGCATATTGAGTGAGGTTGAATACTCCGAGAGTGTGAGTATATGGCTTTATCACTTTGTTGCATTACAGTTGACATGCATATTTGACATGTAGATATCGAGATGTAACATACCTCATATTAGTCATATTTAGCATATTTTATCCGTGTTGAGCTCAAATTGTTAAATACTTGAAAGCATGTCTACATTTCTACATTGTATACTAACTGATTATGAGATTTTCTTTGAGTTATTACTGTCATTTTCCTGTCACATTTGCGTTGTTATTATCCGAATTAGGACTGTATCTTTCTGAGCTCGTCACTACTTTCAGCCCAAGATTAGTCCTGTTATTTATTGATTTCACTAGGTTAGTTGTACTCATACTAGGCTCTTCACTTCATGTGCAGATCTAGGTATATCCAGACACGGCAATTGATAGATTTGGAGCTTCATCTGCTTGGAGACTTTTCAGGTAGCTGCTTTGGCATCCCTAAACCTCGACTCTCCTTATTTTCAATTATTTAGCAGTGTTCTATCTTTCTAGACAGTTGTATTAGCAGTTTGTCTTTGTTGACATTTTAGTAGCTCATGTACTCAGTGACACCCGGAGTTTAGGGATTTTGTATTGAGTCGGGGTATATTCTTATCCGTTATTTCTGCGAATTTGTCACTGTTAAACTTATTTCATCATGTTTTACATTCAGAATGCGTAGTTATATGTGATTGTCGACTTGCCTAGTTCTATGATAGGCGCCATCACGATATGTTGAGTTTTGGGTCGCGACATTGTGGCTGGCCAGCTGTCTTTCTTTGTGTTTGCAACACTTCCATCGCATTCGCGATGACTGTTATCATGGATTTTTGCGATTGCATATGATCACAAAGAGCATTAACTGGTTGTTGTTAATTCTTTCATTTTTAACACAGTTTGACTTGTTTTCTTCTATATCTTCTCTAAATCTCATGATATCAGAAATATGCCAATAAACCGCAACAAATGCCTTAGTTTTTCAAGAAAACCATACAAAAACCTAAGTATCAAGAAGAGATAAGTTTGTAAAATACCAACTTATCAAACCCCCAAAGTTAAACTCGTGCTTGTCCTCAAGCAATTCGACTACTAAGAACATCCTTTAATACAATCAACAATTAAGCTCAATGGCATACCTAACGTCATTTCAAGTCAAGAAGATTTAAAGTAAACACAATCTAGTGACATCCGTTGGTACTAACAATTAATCCAAAGCATATGAATCACAAACTTCTCAAAAATGGCATTTCAATTCAAACACTCAAACATCATGTTAATCAAAGTAGCAATCAAATCATGACACTAAAGCTTCAAAATTTGCCTATTTATCGTAAACAATTTTTCCTTGTTTATTCATCCCAATTGGAAATTGGATTAAATTCACAACTCAAATCCCATGTGCCCTAACACTTAAGAGAGAGTCCCAACTTATAAATTAAAATTTCAAACACAAATGGTATATCAAATGGAAAGAATTACCTCTTTCTCCAACAATGATATTCAAATGCACACAAGTAGTGCCATAGGCTT
Organism: Nicotiana otophora; assembly: GCA_000715115.1. Classification (NCBI taxonomy): domain Eukaryota; kingdom Viridiplantae; phylum Streptophyta; class Magnoliopsida; order Solanales; family Solanaceae; genus Nicotiana; species Nicotiana otophora. The sequence goes on from AWOL01S0005837.1 coordinate 37,409, forward strand.
GCCCTTCATGTATTTCTCCACTAATGTAGACACGTTTGGTTCAAAATCAAGTAGGAATTAAAGGGTTGTGATGTAGGTTTTTGATTAAAGGTAGGACACAATTTGGGTAAGAGTGACTCAAAACCTCCCAAAGCACTACAATTTGCAACAACAAGCACAATTCCTAGAATTTCACCATTTTCTTCATTTTTCATTCCACCGCCTTATCTTCCCTTTATTCACAACTCCTTATTTTTTCTTCCTTTTTCTTATTTCTTACTCCTTTTCTGTTTTAAATAATCAAGGAAGGTTCCATCATTATTATTATTTATTTATTTATTACTCTATTTTTTGTCTTTTTAACCTTACACCTTTTAAGCAACTTCCACATCACTATAATGACCCAAATGGTCTTTTTGAGTATTACATCCATGTTCCCCCATTTATTGCTTATTCCATGCTCATTTGTTATTATGTGACTCGCCTGGGTGGTTGGTTTGGCTTTTAGGATGTTTCGAAATGAATTGGGTCAGTTAGTCCCAAGGTTGGAAGCCTAAGTTGAAAGAGTTGACCGGATATTGATTTATTTGTAAACAACTTTGCAATGGAGTTTTGATTGTGCCGATAGATCTGTAGGGTGATTTTGGACTTAAGAGTGTGGTCAAATATTGATTTGGAGGTTCGTATATTATTTTGGCTTGAATTGGTGAAAATTGGGAAAGTTGAAGTTTGGAGAGTTGAGAAGTTTGACCGAAAGTTGCGTTTGTTGTTACTGGGCTCAAATGTTTTTTTCGGAAATTGCATAGGTCCATCCTGATAGTTATTACTTGTGTGAAATATTTGGTGTAACTCGGAGTTGGTTTGATATGTTTCATCATCGAATATAGAAGTTAGAAATTCATTAGTTTGAATAGGCTTCTTTTGGAGTGCGATTCGTATTTTTGATGTTGTTTGGTGTGATATGAGTCCTCGATTAAGTTCCAATTGAGTTTTGCGATGTGTTGGTATGTTTGGATGGAGTCCCAGGGGACTCGGGGGTAATTCAGGTTGAAACTGGAATGAGTTTGGACTTGAGGAATTGCTGAAGTCCACCAGGTCTGGTGCTATCGCACCTGCGAAGGATTTGGTCGCAGGTGAGAGACTGAGAGGCGTGTTTGGCATTACAAGTTCAGCATTTTGCTGGGTAGAGGGTATAAGCAGGTGTGAGGTGTTGGTCACACCTATGAGATCCTAGATGTGGGAAAGAGATGCGTCGGTGCAAAGTTATGTGAGGCAGGCGTTTCTGCAGAAGCGGAGCCCAGGTCGCAGGTGCGACTATGCTCTGGTCCGCAAAAGTGAAGGTAAGGGCCTTCAAGGGAAATCACATTAGCAGAGATTTGGCTGCACCTGCGGAGACGCAGAAGAGATTAAGTGAACCGTAGGTGCGAAATGCCTGGGCAATGTATTAATTTGAAGGGTTCCGAGATTTCTTAATTTTTGGACCTTGCAAGCTTAGTTGGAGGCGATCCTTTGACAGGTGTTTTGCTAGAATTCAAGAGGTAAGCAACTTATGGTCGCTGTTATCTATTAATATTGAATACCTATTGAATTTCCTACTTAGATTATGTGTTCTTAAGGTGGAATTTGGGGTATATTGGGCTAGGTAGATTTGGGGATTTGAGTGGCGATTTGATGTTGGAATTGGGTAATTTTTGTATGGTTTGGACTCATTATTGAATGAATGTTCGGATTTTGTAAATTTTGATAGATTTCGAGACGTGGCCCCGGGGTTTGACTTTGGGTTGACTTTTTTATTTTTGTTAAAGACCCTAGTTTTATCATATGGAATTGATTTCTATAGCTTGTGTTGATTGTATCGAGTTGTTTATGTCTAGATTCGAGTCACTTAGAATCTGATTCGTGAGGTAAGGGATTGTTGGAGTAGAGATTTGCACGGTTTGAGGTAAGTAACACTTCTAAACTTGGTTTTGAGGGCATGAATCCCTGAATTACGTGTTATGTGGTTGGTGTTGAGGTGATGCACATGCTAGGTGAAGGGAAAGTGGGCGTGTAGTCATCTAATCTTAGTATTATTCGTGTTCTCGACATGTGTTAGAGGAATTGAGTTGTGATTCATGTTAGAAATCATGTTTAGGCTATATGCTGGTACTTTTTGGGACCCACAGAGGTCAGTTTTTTATTGAATTATTTGGTAATTTATAATCATATCTCAGTCTCTATTACTATTATTATTACATCATATTATCATTGTTTGGGCTGATTGTTATGTGATTTGGTGAGCTCGAGAGA
>AWOL01S0005837.1:39746-58103 GCA_000715115.1 Nicotiana otophora
GCGACTATGCTCTGGTCCGCAAAAGTGAAGGTAAGGGCCTTCAAGGGAAATCACATTAGCAGAGATTTGGCTGCACCTGCGGAGACGCAGAAGAGATTAAGTGAACCGTAGGTGCGAAATGCCTGGGCAATGTATTAATTTGAAGGGTTCCGAGATTTCTTAATTTTTGGACCTTGCAAGCTTAGTTGGAGGCGATCCTTTGACAGGTGTTTTGCTAGAATTCAAGAGGTAAGCAACTTATGGTCGCTGTTATCTATTAATATTGAATACCTATTGAATTTCCTACTTAGATTATGTGTTCTTAAGGTGGAATTTGGGGTATATTGGGCTAGGTAGATTTGGGGATTTGAGTGGCGATTTGATGTTGGAATTGGGTAATTTTTGTATGGTTTGGACTCATTATTGAATGAATGTTCGGATTTTGTAAATTTTGATAGATTTCGAGACGTGGCCCCGGGGTTTGACTTTGGGTTGACTTTTTTATTTTTGTTAAAGACCCTAGTTTTATCATATGGAATTGATTTCTATAGCTTGTGTTGATTGTATCGAGTTGTTTATGTCTAGATTCGAGTCACTTAGAATCTGATTCGTGAGGTAAGGGATTGTTGGAGTAGAGATTTGCACGGTTTGAGGTAAGTAACACTTCTAAACTTGGTTTTGAGGGCATGAATCCCTGAATTACGTGTTATGTGGTTGGTGTTGAGGTGATGCACATGCTAGGTGAAGGGAAAGTGGGCGTGTAGTCATCTAATCTTAGTATTATTCGTGTTCTCGACATGTGTTAGAGGAATTGAGTTGTGATTCATGTTAGAAATCATGTTTAGGCTATATGCTGGTACTTTTTGGGACCCACAGAGGTCAGTTTTTTATTGAATTATTTGGTAATTTATAATCATATCTCAGTCTCTATTACTATTATTATTACATCATATTATCATTGTTTGGGCTGATTGTTATGTGATTTGGTGAGCTCGAGAGACTGGAGAGATTGATGACTAACTTAGGCTGAGGGCCTGATTGTAGGTGATATTTATGGTATTGGGTTGCATGCTGCAGCAGGCTTTATTGATTCACGCCATTATTGGCTTATATTAGCGCTTGGGCAGGATCCTCCCCTTCGGAGTATGACATATCAATAGTGAGTGCAGACACCTACTGAGTGAGAGTGCCGAGCGTAAGTACTGAGTGACTGTGAGGACTGGGTGATTGACCGTGCTGAATGAGATTAAATACTTCGAGAGTATGTATATGACTTTATCACTGTGTGCATTACAGATGGCATGCATAATTGACATGTAGATACAGAGATGTAACATTCCTCATATCACTCACACTTGGCATATTTTTATTCGTGTTGAACTTGAACTGTTAAACTTTAAAGCATGTTTACATTTCTGTATTGTTAAATTCTGCATTTGGACTATACCTGTCTAAGCTCGTCACTACTTTCAGCCCAAGGTTAGTCTTGTTACTTATTGAGTATATTGCGTCGGTTATACTCATACAACACTCTGCACTTCGTGTGCATATCAAGGTACTTCCGAGCACGATGGTTGCTAACTTTGGAGCTTTATCTATTGGAGACTATGGAGGTAGCTGCCTTGGCATCCGCAGACCTCAACTCTTCTTCTTTTTAGTTTATTTACATTGTTAAATCTTTCTAGTCAGTTGTTTTTTAGCAGTTAGACTGTATTGTCATATAGATACTCATGTACTCCATGACACCCAGATTTTTTGGGATTTTGTATTGAGTCGCAGTATTTTTTTATAAGCTTATTGTGAGATTCTTACTTTTTAAGCTTATTTTAGTATGTTTTAAATTTAAAGATGTGTGGTTATTTGTGAATTGTCGGCTTGCCTAGTATTGCGATAGGCGACATCACGACATGTGAGATTTTGGGTCGTGACAAGTTGGTATCAGAGACTAGGTTATATAGGTCTCACGAGTCATGGGTTAGTTTAGTACAGTCTTGCGGATCGGTACAGAGACATCTATACTTATCTTCGAGAGGCTGCCGAACCATTACAAAGACTTCACTTTCGTGTATTCTTCTCGTGCGAATTTGTTGATTCTTGAAACTAAACACCTAGTTTTCTATTCTCTCACAGATTATGAGGACATGTTCTACCGGATAGGGAGAACGGCTACCTGTAACCCCCACCAGCTAGGGCTGTGAGAGGCTGGCACCGCGGCAGAGGCTGAGGTGCAGCTCGTACAGCAGCTAGAGCAGCACCTGTAGACCCACCAGTTGCTCCAGCTCAGGAGCAGACTCTAGATGTGGTTGAGCCGGTAGGACCATCTCAGGCACCAGTTGTGCCTATTGTGATTGCAGGCCTTCAGGATGCTCTGGCCCAGATAATGATTGTATGCATTAGCCTTCCTCAGGCGGTTTCAGTTTAGGCCGCACCAGCCACTTCTCAGGCTAGGGGAGGTGCTAAGACTCCCACCTCCCATACTCCACAGCAGGTGGTGCATGGACTTCAAACACCTGAGGTACTACCAGCCCAACTGGTTGTAGCTGCTCAGGCCCAGGTGGGTTCCACTATGAGTGACGAGGAGAAGAAGAGACTAGAGAGGTTTGGGAGGTTCAAGCCTCCATCATTCAGTAGGGCTGAGTCAGAGGATGCCCAAGACTTCTTGGATAGGTGCCAATAGATTCTTCGCACGACGGGTATTTTGGAGACTAGTGGGGTCTCATGTGCTACTATTTATCTATCGGGGGCAACCTTTAGATGGTGGGAGGCCTATGAGCGGAGCAGGCCAGGCGGTGTTGCACCACTTACATGGCACGAGTTTTCCGTTCTCTTCTTGGAGAAGTTTGTACCACCGACCCGCAAGGAGGAGTTGCGTAGGCAGTTTAAGAAGCTATGCCAGGAGGGTATGTCCGTGACCCAGTACGAGATGAGATTTTCAGAGTTGGCTCATCACGTGATCTGGTTGGTTCAAACAGAGAGGGAGAGGATTAGGAGGTCCATTTATGGCATCAACTATGGACTGCGCTTTGTCATGACTCGAGAGATTACATCGGGTGTTACGTTCGATGTGGTGGTTGATATTGCTAGGCGACTAGAGCAGGTCCATAGTCAGGAGTGTGAGGAGAGCGAGGCCAAGAGGCCTCGTGGTTTGGGTGGTTTCAGCGGTGTTTCTTCTGGAGGGCAGTCCCACCACAGCAGGGGTCATCCCTATAAGACCGCTCAGAAGGCTCGTCCGGTTCATCATGGTGCATCAGTTAGCCATGGTTCATATAATGTTCGTCCAGGTTCGTCATCTCTTAGTGCCCTCCCAGCTCAGAGTTCATCTTGTGCTCCATCTGTTTAGGGTTCATCTGTTCTACGTTCTTCTAGAAGTTATTCTAGTTCTCAGGGTCTAATTAAGTCCCCACCACCATCGGGGAGTTGCTTCGAGTGCGGGGAGTTTGGACATGTGTGGAGGCAGTATGCCTGTCGCTTTGGAGGTCAAGTTAAGCAGATGGGTTAGGCTATGTCTTCTGCACCATTTACTTAACCACCCACCCAACTAGCTCATGGTGGGACTCAGGCAGCTAGAGGTCATCCTAGAGGGGGATGCCGAGCAGGTGGCGGTCAGGCTCGATGCTATGCTTTCTGTGCTAGGCTAGAGGCCATTGCTTCAAACGCAGTGATCACAGGTATTGTCTCAGTATGCACAGGGATTCTTCTATATTATTTTACCCTTGGTTCCACTTATTTGTATGTATCATCATATTTTGCTCATTATCTGGATATACACCGTGAGTCCTTAGTGTTACCTGTTCATGTATCTACGTCGGTGTGAGATTCTATTATTGTGGACCGTGTGTATCGGTCATGTTTGGTAACTATCGGATGATTGGAGACTAGAATTGATCTTTTATTTCTTAGTATGGTGGATTTCAACATGATTCTGGGTATGGATTGGTTGTCCCCATGTCATGCTATTCTGGATTATCACTCTAAGACCGTGATGTTGGTGATGCCGGGGTTACCTAGGATTGAGTGGAGAGTTCTCTATACTATTTTCCCAGTAGGTTGAATTCATATCTGAAGGCCCAACGGATGGTTGGGAAGGGGTTCTTGTCATATTTGTCATTTGTGAGGGATGTTGGTACTAATACTCGTACCATTGATTCTAATCCGGTAGTGCGAGACTTTCTAAATGTATTTCCTACCGACCTTCCGGGCATGCCACCCGATAGGGATATTGACTTGGTACCAGGCACTCAGCCCATTTCTATTCCTCCGTATCGTATGGCAGCAACCGAGGTGAAGGAATTAAAAGAGCAACATCAGGAGCTTCTTGATAAGGGGTTCATTAGGCCTAGTGTGTCACCTTGGAGTGCACCGATTCTATTTGTGAAGAAAAAATATGGTACTATGCGGATGTGCATCGACTATAGGTAGTTGAACAAAGTTACAACTAAGAACAAGTATCCTTTGCCGCGCATTGATGACTTATTTGACCAGCTTTAGGGAGCTAAGGTGTTCTCTAAGATTGATTTGAGGTCTGGGTATCACCAGTTAAAGATTCATGACTCATATATTCTGAAGACGATATTCAGGACCCGCTATTGTCACTATGAGTTCCTTGTGATGTCTTTTGGGCCGACCAACGCCCCAACAACATTCATGCATCTGGTGAACAACGTATTCCATCCATATCTTGATTCGTTTGTCATATTATTTATTGATGATATCCTGGTGTACTCATATAGCCAGGAAAAGCATGCACAATATCTGAAGGATTGTAGTACAAAGGCTGAGGGAGGAGAAGCTTTATGCCAAGGTCTCCAAGTTTATGTTTTGGCTCTATTCGGTGGCGTTCTTGGGGCACGTGGTATCCAGTAAGGGGATTAAAGTGGATCCAAAGAAGATAGAGGTGGTTCAGAGTTGGCCTAGACCGTCTGCAGCTACCGAGATTCAGACTTTCCTTGGCTTGGCCGTATATTATCGTCGCTTTATGGAGGGTTTCTTGTTCATTGATGCGCCTTTGACTAGGTTTACCCAGAAGGGTCCTCCATTCAGGTGGTCGGATGAGTGTGAGGAGAGCTTTCAGAAGCTCAAGATCGTTTTGACCACAACTCCAGTTCTAGTTTTGCCTTCAGCATTGGGTTCTTATACAGTGTATTGTGATACTTGTCGGATTGGTATTGGGTGTGTCTTGATGCAGGAGGGTATAGTGATTTCTTATGCTTCACGCCAGTTGAAACCTCATGAGAATAACTACCCTATTCATGATTTGGAGTTGGCAACCATCATTCATGCATTGAAGATTTGGAGGCATTATCTGTACGGTGTGTCTTATGAGGTATTTATGGATCATCAGAGTCTTCAGCACTTGTTCAAGCAAAATGATCTAAATTTTATGTAGCGGAGATGGTTGGAGCTGCTAAAGGACTATGATATTACAATTTTATATTATCCCATGAAGGTTAATGTGGTGGCCGATAGTAGGAACGCGATGAGTATGCATTTATTACTGTTAGTGAGAGACCGCTTGCATCAGATGTTCAGGCCTTGGCCAATCAGTTCGTGAGGTTAGATGTTTCGGAGCCTAGTCGGGTTCTAGCTTGTGTGGTTTCTCGATCTTCCTTATATGATTGCATCAGAGAGCGTTAGTATGATGACCCTCACTTGCTTGTCCTCAAGGACAAGGTTCAGCACGGTGATGCTAAGGCAGTTTCTATTGGGGATGATGAGGTGTTACGGATGTAGGGTCGGATTTGTGTGCACACTGTAGATGGGATACATGAGTTGATACTTAAGGAGGCCTACAACTCGCGGTATTCCATTCATTTGGGTGCCGGAAAGATGTACAGGGACCCGAGGCAGCACTATCGGTGGAGGATGATGAAAAATGATATAGTGGGGTTTCTAGCTCGGTACTTCAATTTTCAGTAGGTGAAGTACGAGCATCAGAGGCCGGGCGGTTTGCTTCATAGGCTTGACATTCCGGAGTGAAAATGGGAGCGTATCACCATGAACTTCGTAGTTCGGATCCCACGGACTTTGAAGAAGTTTGATGCTATTTGGATAATTATGGATCGGTTGACTAAGTCCGTGCATTTCATTCCAGTTGGGACTACCTATTCTTCGGAGCGGTTGGCTGAGATCTATATTTGTGAGATTGTTCACCTTCATGGTGTTCCGATGTCCATCATTTCAGATCGGGGCACACAATATACATCGCAGTATTGGAAAGCAGTGCAACGAGAGTTAGGTACACAGGTTGAGTTGAGTACCACATTCCACCCTCAGACAGACGGACAGTCTGAGGGAACTATTCAGATATTGGAGGATATGCTACGCACTTGCATCATGGAATTCTGGGGTTCTTGGGATAAGTTTTTGCCACTTGCAGAGTTTTCCTATAACAACAGCTACCAATCGAGTATTCAAATGGCTCCGTATGTGGCTTTGTATGGGAGATGGTGTCAGTCTCTAGTTTGTTGGTTTGATCCGGGTGAGGCTAGGCTATTGGTACTGACTTGGTTTAGGATGCTTTGGACAAGGTTAAATTTATTCAGGATTGGCTTCGCACGACATAATCTAGACAAGAAGAGCTACACCGATCGGAAGGTTCGTGATGTTGCTTACATGATGGGAGAGATGATATTGCTCAGAGTTTCACCTATGAAGAGTGTTATGAGGTTCGGGAAGAAGGGACGTTGAGCCCTCGGTATATTGGCCCGTTTGAGGTGCTTGAGAGGTTTGGGGAGGTGGCTTACAAGCTTGCATTGCCGCCTAGTCTATCAGGTGTTCATCTAGTGTTTCATGTTTCCATGCTCCTAAAGTATTTCGGCGATCCGTACCATATTTTGGATTTTAGCACAATTCAGTTAGATGGGGATTTGACTTATGATGAGGAGCTAGTAGCAATTTTGGATCGGCAGGTTCGAAAGTTAAGGTCAAAGAATATAGCTTCAGTAAAGGTGCAATGTAGAGGTCACGCAGTCAAGGAGGCTACTTGAGAGACCGAACGAAAGATGCGGAGCAGATATCCACACCTATTTGAGACTCCAAGTATAACTCTAGACTCGTTTGAGAATGAACGTTTGTTTAAGAGGGGGAGAATGTAACGACTCGGCTGGTTGTTTTGTGTATTATAGCCCCGTTCTCCCATTTATTGCTTATTCCATTCTCATTTGTTGTTATGTGACTAGCCAAGGTGGTTGGTTTGGTTTCGGGGATGTTTCGGAATGAATTGAGACACTTAGTCCCAAGGTTGGAAGCCTAAGTTGAAAGAGATGAACAGATGTTGAATTATGTGTAAATGGCTCTGGAACCGAGTTTTGATGGTTCCGATAGCTCCGTACGGTTATTTTGTACTTAAGAGTGTGTTCGCTTATTGATTTGGAGGTCCGTAGATGATTTTGGCTTGAATAGGCAAAAAACGAAAAAGTTGAAGTTTGGAGAGTTCAGAAGTTTGACCGATAGTTGATTTTGTGGTTACCGACTCATATTTTGGTTTCGGAAGTTGGAATAGGTCCTTCCTGTCAGTTATGACTTATGCGCAAAATTTGGGGTCCATTAGAGTTGATTTGATTGGTTTTGGCATCTATTGTAGAAATTGAAAATTCATTAGTTTCAATAGGCTTGAATTGGGGTGCGATTCGTATTTTTGATGTTGTTTGATTTTATTTGAGGCCTAAATTAAGTTTGTATCGTGTTTTGGGATGTCTTGATATGTTTGGATGGGGTCCCGGGGGCCTCAGGGGTGATTCAGGTTTAAACCAGAATGAGTTTTAGACTTGAGGAATTAGTGAAGTGCAGCAGGTCTGGTGCGATCGCACCTGCGAAGAATTTGGTCGCAGGTGCGAGACAGCAGAGGAGTGTTTGGCATCACAATTGCAGAATTTTGCTGGGCATAGTGGATGTGCAGGTGTGAGGTTTAGGACGCACCCGCGAGATCACAAATGCGGGAAGGAGATACAGAAGTGCGAAGTGGCGTGAGGCAGGCATTTCCGCAGAAGCGGGGCCCAGGTCACAGGTAAGACTTCACAGAAGTGTAGTCTGGTCCTCAGAAGAGGAGTTTGGTCCACAGAAGCAAAGGCAGAGGCCTTCAGGGGAAACCGCAGAAGCAGAGATTTGGCCGTACCTGTAGAGCCGCAGAAACGGTTAAGTGAACCGCAAGTGCGAAATGCCTGGGCAGTGTATTAATTCGAATGGTTCTGAGATTTCTTCATTTTTTGGCCTTGGAAGCTCGGTTGTAGGCGATGTTTGAGAGGGGATTTGCTTGATTTCAAGAGTAAGCAACCTTTGGTCATTTTTATCTATTAATATTAAATACCCATTGAATTGCCCACATATATGATGTGTTTTAAGGTGGAATTTGGGGAATTTTGGGCTAGGTATTGGAGAGTAAGGTTTAGGGATTTGAGTGGCGATTTGATGTCAGAATTGGGCAATTATGATATGGTTGAACTCGTTATTGAATAAGTGTTCGGACTATGTTAATTTTGTTAGATTCTAGGCCCGAGGTTTTCTTTTTGAGTTGACTTTTTGACTTTTGTTAGAGAACCTAGTTTTATCATATGGAATTGATTCCTATAGCTTGTGTTGATTGTCCCGAGTATTTTGTAGCTAGATTCGATTCGCTCGGAGGCCGATTCACGAGGCAAGGGCTTGTTGGAGTAGAGATTTGCATGGACTGAGGTAAGTAACACTGCTAAACTTGGTTCTGAGGGTATGAATCCCTAAATTACGTGTTATCTGGTTGGTATTGAGGTGACGAACATTCTAGGTGACGGGCGTGTGGGCGTGCACCGTAGAAATTGTGACTCGGTCGATTCTGTAGAACTGTGTAGTCATCTGATCATAGTATTATTCGTGTACTCTCCATGTGTTAGAGGAATTAAGTTGTGATTCATGTTAGAAATCATGTTTCGGCTATATCCTGGTACTGTTGGGACCCACACAGGTCATTTTATTGTTGAATTATTTGCTAATTTGCAATCATGTACTCAGTCAGATCTATTCTGGCATATCATATCTCAGTCTCTGTTGCAATTATTGTTACATCATAATATCATTGTTTAGGCTTATTGTTATGAGATTGTGTGAGCCCGAGAGACTGGAGAGATTGATGACTGAGTGAGGCCGATGGCCTTATTGTGAGTGATATTTATGGGATCAGACAGCATGCCACAACATTCTTTATTGATTCACGCCATGATTGGCTTATATTAGCGCTTGGGCAGGATCTGCCCCTCCGGAGCCTGACATACCAGTAGTGAGCGCAAGTACCAATTAAGTCTGAGTGCCGAGCGCGAAGCCGAGTGATTGAGAGTACTGAGTGTCCGGGAGGACTGAGTGAATGGGAGGACTGAGTGATTGGGAAGACTGAGTGATTGAGCGTTATGAGTGAGATTAAATACTTCGAGAGTATGCATATGACTTTATCACCGTGTGCATTACAGATGGCATGCATAATTGACAAGTAGATACAGAGATTTAACATTCGTCATATCTGTCACACTTGGCATATTTTTATCCCTGTTGAAATTAAACTTTTAAACTTGAAAGCATGTCTACATTTCTGTCCTGTTAAATTCTGCATTTGGACTGTACCTGTCTGAGCTCATCACTGCTTTCAACCCAAGGTTAGTCTTGTTAGTTATTTAGTACATTGGGTTGGTTGTACTCACACTACATTCTGCACTTCATGTGCAGATCTAGGTACTTCTGAGCACGACGGTTGCTAACTTTGGAGCGTTATCTGTTGGAGACTATTGAGATAGCCGCCTTGGCATCCGCAAACCTCGACTCTCCTTCTTTTTAGTTTATTTGCACTGTTTTATCTTTCTAGACAGTTGTTTTTTTAGCAGTTAGAGTCATATAGATGCTCATGTATACAGTGATACCTAGATTTTGGGCGATTTTGTATTAAGTCGTGGTATTTTCTTATTAGTTAATTATGAGATTTTCCTATTTATGCTTATTTCAGTTTGTTTTAAATTTAAAGATGCGTGGCTATTTGTGAATTGTTGACTTGCCTAGTATTGCGATAGGCGCCATCACTACATGTGAGATTTTTGGTCGTGACAATCATAACTTTTCCAACCGCCACCCCAAAACGTAGGCCTTTAGCTTTTGTTTACACTTTCAAAGTACTTAGAGAGATGTGATGGCCAAAGATAGATTAATGAAGAAAAAGTGTTAAATCTCATAGCATGGGTGCCAAAGAACAAGTTAAAAGCTCAAAAGGGGTTTACTAGCGAAAATTTGCAAGGGTAGAAATTTAAGGCACAATAATGACCCAAGGAAGGCCTAACATCATTTTTAAACCAAGTTAGTCTAGGATTTTGCCTTGAAGCATATTCTGGGCAAGTTCTAGACTACAAATAATGGAAAATAACTTATAACAAATCCCACCACACATGGCACATACAAACTCGAGTGAAATATAAATGCAAAATTCAATTGAAACTAATGAACTCAAAAAAAACCAAATATAGCCTAAAAGACTATATAATGAATCAAAGATCCAAAAATAGAACCTAAAAGTCACAACAATGATTATCACTTCAATCAGTTTTCATTACAAACCACCAACAATTCATATGCTAAAGTGTAAATTTGCTGGTACCCATCAAGCCACACGTTGGCTTATAGACAAAAAAGATCATATTGAATAACCAATTCACTACTAGTTACTAAACTAACAAAAAATATTTTGGTTAAGAGAGAAAAATTAAACAAGCTTAATCCCTTAAGAAAGTTGTCACGCCATCCATTATAGGAAAAAGTCACCCGGTTCGACAAAAAATATTTTCTTGGAAATGAACCGCGGCCTAAGGAAAAACCAAAGATTTTAATTAACACTACTACATGAAAAGAAAGTAAAGAAAACAAAAAATAACCTAGTGCTAACGTGATAGAAATAAACTACAAAACCAATAACTTACAAAAGCTAACCAATCTCTCAAGTTTCTCAAAATAATCATGCTACGCATACATGTATCACATATAAATGAGCCACCCACAACCTAAAGTGCTGAACTGTCCTCAATAAAACTAAACACAACAAGATAAAATGTGAGAGGTGCTCCCTAAAATTGCATCACTCCGAGCTGGAGGTACTAGAAATTGTGAGCTCCAACTCATCCTCGCCGCCGTCATCTTATCCAGAAAATTTCCTCAGTGTGCTCATCATCTTTGTCAGGAACTTGTTCTTCTTCTTTTCATGTTCTCTCTACTTCAGCTGTCTCCGTTCAATCTTACCCAATTTGGCTTTAATGGGATGTTGCTCCTTAACAAGATCTGTCAAAGATGGACTCTTTCCTGCCCCAGACGGACCTGCAGAAGTGCTTTCTCCAGACAGACCTGGCTGGCGAACCTGTGTCTCCATGCCATAGACCTGGCGAGACATATACCTCAATGTGAGAGGTCCCTAATTAAGTGGTACAATGGCAGTAGAGGTCGTTGTGGTAGCCGCAAAAGAATCGAGTATCTTAGTAGTGGTGTTAGGAAATTAGCCAAATGAGGGAGATGCTACATCAATCTTTCTTTTCCTCTGTGCATTCCCTGCTCTGTTTCTCAGCAATGGATGAATGATCTTCTCTGGATTCTTTTCTTTCTCTGTAGGACTCTTCTCCAACCCCGCCTCTTCGCATAAATGAGTGATCAAGGATGGGAAAAATAAACTCTTAGTCCTCTCCACAACAACCTCTTCTATCTCATCAACAATAATCTGGCCCACATTCACTGGTGTGCCCTCCATGATAGCACAAATCACCCTTACCTTCACAAGTGTAACCTCTGTCTCATTACGTGAAGACATGACTCGAGCACAGATAATTGAGAGCCATGTCTTGGCTTCGGTAGTGAACTCAGAAGACTCGATCGTTGAGTGACTTTTTATATAGTTCGACATATTTCCACCGTGCAAATTGTTCACAAACCATTGTGTGTCCAAATCTTTAGCTCTATCCTTATACACCTTCTTGTCAGCATTGGGAAGATTATAGTATGCATTTATCAGTTCTGAATCAAAGCGTATGTCCTTGCCCCTGCCAGGGACAACCAAATCATTCTTGAAGTCGATCTCTAAGGCATTCACATAGAATTCCCCTGTAACTTCATGATTGGCTTTTCTTGGTTCCTCAAAAAAGCGTCCATCCACTTGACACCAACCTTCCATAGAACTCGGTCCATCGACCTTCAAGGTCCGCTAAAAGAATGCCTTTTTCCTTGATCATACTTCTACACAACTGTTTGTCATAGCGGTGAGAACACCATAGTCATGAGAATGTGTCCCGATCGAAGTACTCCTCTAGGGCAACTTGTTCGGCATACTCTAACATTTGCACTTGACGCCGAAGCCATTTTCAAGCTCAAAGTACCTAAAAAAGTAGTAAACATGTTAAACACCTGTATGGACACTTAAAGCATTGTATTATGAGGTACTTAGGCCAAAGAAAGTGATCAAAAAGCATTAGGATCAGAATTTGCATAGTTACTGCTTTGCTGCCCGGGAACTAATATCGCGATCGTGAAAATAGGAATGCGATCGCGAAGAAAATTTTGGTTTTTAGTAGACTTAAAGCTACAAGATCGCAGAAAGGGAAATGCGATCGCCATACGCAATTTTTAATCTCAGCAAAATTAGACCTACGCGATCGCGAAATTAGGCATCGCGATCGTGAAAGTCTTCTTCCTCACCATGTAACAGTTCTTTTAGGAATTTCAGCAAACACAAAGAGGGCAGTGGATTTTCATCGAGTCTGAACAATGTGAAGAATATAACTCTTCTACTTCAACATGCCAATGCACATGCTGTATGTGAGCTGACAGCCTCATGTGCTCATGCCCTAAATGTACAACCACTTGGTACAGTATATGGCCCATACGGCCCAGGGAAGATCCGTTCCTAAATATATACATCACTGACCACAGTCACGAAGTACCGAGGAAGGCCAATCTGGCCCGTGAAGAAGATCCATCTCCAGGTATCAATGCTTCGGACAAGATCTATTTCTAGGGAAGATCCATCCCTCAATAATATCAACCACGCTCCTTGGGGGTATGTACAGACTCCGGAGGGGCTCCTACAGCCTAAGTGCTATCATTAAATCAGTATAACCGCTGCGGCGTACAGCCCGATCCCATAACTGTCACTCATAATCAGGTTCTCAGCCTCACTCAGTCATCAATCTCTCCAGTCTCACTCACGGGCTCACAATGTCATGAAAAACTAGCCCGAAACAATGATATGATGTATCAATATATAACAACTGAGACTGAGATATGATATGAAATGAATGAATATGACTGAGTACGTAATATCAATGAAATCAGTAAGGTGACAGCAAGAAACGACCACTATGGGTCCCAATAGTACCAGCACAAAGCCTAAACATGATATCTAGCATGATGGATAGCTCAATTACTTTATCTCATGATGAAAACTCGGATATCAACAATATAGAATCGCTATACGGTGCCATGGAATCAACCAGGTCACAATTCTCACAGTGCACACCTGTACGCCCGTCACTTGGCATGTGCGTCACCTTAATACCAACCACATAACAAATAAATTCGGTGTTTTGAACCCTCAGAGCCAAGTTTGAAAGTGTTGCTTACCTCAATCCGGACCAAACTCTACTCCAAAATGCCCTTGCCTCTCAAATCGGTCTCCAAACATCCCGAATCTAGCCACAAGTAGTACAATATAATCAATATAGGCTAAAGGGGTCAATTCCACAAGAAAAGTACTAAATTATAGACAAAATCCAAAATTGGCTCAAACCCGTCCCCCGGGCCCAAGTCTCAAAATTAATAAAAGTCACAAAACCCAAACGCCCGTTGACTCGCTAGTCTAACCATACAAAATTATTCAAAATCCGACCTTAAATGGCCATTCAAAACCCAAACATTATCTATCCAAATCCTTAGCCTCAAACCCCCAAATTTCACCTCAAAAACTCACCAACTAGGTTTACAATCAGTGGGGAAACGTGATCATTGAAGCAAAATGGATACAACGATCTTACCTCAAGAGACTAAAATCGCAAACCCTTGTTTTTAAGCATTCTGCCCAGGCTTTTCGCACATGCAACCACTTAGCCACTTTTGCGGTCCACCATCTGCTTCTACGGAAACTCACTTAAGGAGACCAACCGCTTCTGCGGTCCAAATCCCGCTTACGGGTGAGCTTCTGCGCAGGCCTTTTGCTTCTGCGGACCAGTGGCTCCCAGCCATTTTCGCTTCTGCGATCCTTTACACATATCTGCAGACACGCAGGTGCGTACAGGACCTCGCACATGCGACTTTTGCCAGCTTTCTCCGTAACCGCATTTGCGACCCCCTTCTCGCTTCTGCAAGCTCGCACCTGCGGTGCCCACTCTGCAGTTGCGGTTACACTAGCAGCAACAAAAACTTCAATTGTTCCTCAAATCAACTCCAAGTCCGTTAACCACCCGAAATCAACCCGAGGCCCTCGAGGCCTCAACCAAACACACCAACAAGTCTTATAACCCAATACGGACTTAGTTGAATCCTCAATTCACCTAAAACAACATCAAAAGCGTGAATTACACACGGATTCAAGCCTAATGAACATTGAAGTTTCAAAATTCTACAAACAATGCCGAAACCTATCAAATCACGTCTGATTGACCTCAAATTCTGCACACAAGTCATAAATGATTCCAGGAACCTACTCCACTTTTCAGAATCGGAATCCGACCCCGATATCAAAAAGTCCACTCCTAGTCAAACGTTCCAAAATTCCAACTTTTGCAATTTCAAGCCTAATTCTACCCCGGACCTCTAAATCACAATCCGGACACGCTCCTAAGTCCAGAATCACTAAACAGAGCTAAGAGAACCATCAAAATTCAAATCCGAGGTCATTTACACATAAGTCGACATCTGATCGACTTGTTCAACTTAAACTTTCAATTAAGAGACGAAGTGTCTCAACTCACTCTGAATTCTCTTCGGACCCGAACCAACTAACCCGATAAGTCATAAAGCAATAGTGAAGTACAAAACAGAGTACAAAAGAGAGAATGGGGCTACAACTCACAAAACGACTGGCCGAGTCGTTACATCCCCCCTCTTAAACAAATGTTCATCCTCGAACGGGTGTAGAAACATACCTGGAGTCTCAAATAGGTGTGGATCTCTGCTCCGCATCTCCTGCTCGGTCTCCCAAGCAGCCTCCTCAATCGGCTGAGCTCTCCAGTGCACCTTTACCAAGGCTATATTCTTTGACCTCAACTTCCGAACCTGCCAACCTAGAATAGCCACCGGCTCGACATCATAAGTCAAATCACCATCCAACTGAACCGTGCTAAAATCCAAAACATGAGACAGATCGCCGATGTACTTTCAGAGCATAGAAACATGAAATACTGGATGCACACTTGACAAGCTACGTGTAAAGGAAAGCTTGTAAGCCACCTCCCCAATCCTCTGAAGTACCTCAAGAGGCCCAATGAACTGAGGGCACAACTTTCCCTTCTTCTCAAACCTCATAACACGCTTCATGGGTGAAACCTTCAGAAGATCCTTCTCCCCAACCATGTAAGACACATTACGGACCTTCCTGTCCGCATAGCACTTCTGCCTAGACTGCGCTGTGCGAAGCCGCTCCTGAATCAATTTAACCTTGTCCAATGTATCCTGAACCAAGTATGTACCCAACAGCCTAGCCTCACCGGGCTCAAACCAACCCACCGGAGATCTATATCGCCTCCCATACAAAACCTCATATGGGTCCATCTGGATGCTCGACTGATAGCTGTTGTTGTAAGCAAACTCTGTGAGTGGAAGAAACTGGCCCCATGAGCCCCCAAAATCAATGACACACATATGTAGCATATCCTCCAATATTTGAATAGTGCGCTCATATTGCCCGTCCGTCTGAGGGTGAAATGTTACACTCAAATCTACCTGAGTGCCCAACTCTCGCTACACGGCTCTCCAAAACTGTGATGTAAACTGCGTGCCTCTATCTGAAATGATGGAAACTGGCATACCGTGAAGGTGAACAATCTCTCTGATGTAAATCTCAACCAGCCTCTCCGAAAAATAAGTGGTACCAACTAGAATGAAGTGCGAGGACTTGGTCAACCGATCTACAATCACCCAAATAGCATCGAACATCCTCGAAGTCCGTGGGAGCCCAACTACGAAATCCATAGTGATTCGCTCCCACTTCCACTCTAGAATCTCTAACCTCTGAAGCAAGCCACCCGATCTCTAATGCTTATACTTAACCTGCTGACATTTAAGGCACCGAGCTACAAACCCCACTATGTCCTTCTTCACCCCTATTCTACCAATAGTGTTGCCTTAAGTCCTAGTACATCTTCGCGGCACCCGAATGAATGAAATACCGCAAACTGTGGGCCTCCTCAAGAGTTAACTCACATAGCCTATCCACATTGGGCACACAAATTTGACTGCATCCTCATTACTCCATCAACCCCAATAGTCACATCTCTGGCATCACCATGCTGAACCCTGCCCTTGAGGATAAGCAAATGAGGATCGTCATACTGACGCTCTTTAATGCGATCAATTAAGAAAGACCGAGAAACCGCACAAGCTAGAACCCGACTAGGCTCTGAAATATCTAATCTCATGAACCGGTTGGCCAAAGCCTGAACATCAACTACAAGAGGTCTCTCTCCAACGGGAAGAAAACCAAGACTACCCATACTCACCGCCGTCCTACTCAAGGCATCGGCCACCACATTGGCCTTCCCTCGATGATATAGAATAGTGATGTCATAGTCCTTTAGCAGCTCCAACCATCTCTGGTGCCTCAAATTTAGATTCTTTTGTTTGAACAAGTGTTGGAGACTTCGATGATCCGTAAACACCTCAAAAGACACATCATAGAGATAATGCCTCCAAACCTTCAATGCAAGAACGGTGGCAGCTAGCTCCAAATCACGAACATGGTAGTTCTTCTCACGAGGCTTCAACTGACACGGAGCATAAGAAATCACTCTACCCTCCTGCATCAAAACACACCCAATACCGATCCGAGAAGCATAACAATACACTGTATAGGAACCTGCAACTGACGATAGAACTAGAACTCGAGCTGTGGTCAAGGGAGTCTTGAGCTTCTGAAAGCTCTCCTCACACTCATCCTACCACCAGAAATGATGCCCTTTTGGGTCAATTTGGTCAAGGGTGATGCAATAGACGAGAAACCCTCCATAAAGCGATGATAATAACTGGCCAA
The DNA here is from genome assembly GCA_000715115.1 of Nicotiana otophora. Lineage (NCBI taxonomy): Eukaryota > Viridiplantae > Streptophyta > Magnoliopsida > Solanales > Solanaceae > Nicotiana > Nicotiana otophora. The sequence continues at coordinate 56,950 of AWOL01S0005837.1, forward strand.
GCCCAGAAAGTTACGAATCTACATAGCTGAGGTCGGCCTAGGCCAACTCTTAACCGCCTCTATTTTCTTTCGATCCACCTGAATACCCTCACCGGACACCACGAGCCCCAAGAACAATACTGAGCTGAGCTAAAACTCACACTTTGAGAACTTGGCATAAACATTCTCCTTCCGCAACCGCTGCAACACAAACCTTAAATGATGGGCGTGCTCTTGCTGACTACGAGAGCATACCAGGATATCGTCAATGAACACAATCACAAACGAGTCGAGATAAGGCTGAAATACAATGTTCATAAGATGCATAAACGTTGATGGGGCGTTGGTCAGCACAAAAGGCATCACAAGGAACTCATAATGACCATAACGGGTCCTAAAAGCTAACTTAAGAATATCTGAGTCCCGATCTTCAACTGGTGGTACCCCGACCTCAAATCAATCTTGGAGAACACCCTCGCTCCCTGAAGCTGGTCAAATAGGTCATCAATGCACGGAAAGGGATACTTATTCTTGATAGTGACCTTGTTCAACTGCCTATAATCTATGCACATTCTCATAGTACAATCCTTCTTCTTCACAAACAGAACAGGTGCACCCCAAGGTGACACACTAAGCCTACTAAACCCTTCTCTAGGAGTTCCTGATGCTGCTCCTTCAACTCAGCCGGTGCCATACGGTATGGAATAATAGATATAGGCTGAGTGCCCGACACCAAGTCAATGCCAAAGTTAATATCTCTATCGAGTGGCATGCCCGACAGGTCTGTAGGAAACACATATGGAAAATCTCGCACTACCGGAACATAACCAATAGTAGGGGTCTCAGCACTAACATCCCTTATAAAGGCCAAATAAGATAAACAACCCTTCCCAACCATCCGCTGGGCCTTCATGTATGAAATCACTCTACTGGGAAAATAGTCTAAAGAACCTTGCCACTCGATCCGTGGCAACCCCGGCATCGCTAACGTCAAAGTCTTAGCGTGACAGTCCAGAATAGCATTGTCACGACCCAACTGGAGGGTCATGACTAGCACCCGGGCCATACTTGCCGAGTACCAACGTACATTTTATCTAACCTTCCTTATTATCTTTAAGGGCCAACAAAATCAATATAAATGGTAGACATGGATCATGAACATCCAACAATGAAAG
>AWOL01S0005838.1:0-51760 GCA_000715115.1 Nicotiana otophora
CTAAAGCATCACGAACCAAGTTAGTCCAACAACCTAGCATCCCCTGGTTCAAACCAACCAACCGGAGAATGACATCTCCTCCCATATAAGGCCTCATAAGGAGCCATCTGGATACTCGACTGTTAGTTTTTGTTGTAGACACATGCTCGCAAAATGTCCTCCAAGATCTGAATGTTAAGCTCAGACTGCCCGTTCGTCTAGGGATGAAATGTCATACTCAGCTCAACATGTATGCCCAACTCATTATGTACGGATCTCCAAATATGCGATATAAACTCGGTGCCTCGATCCGAGATAACAGACACAGACACACCATGCAGACAAACAATCTCTCTAAGATAAATCTGAGCCAACTGCTCTGAAGTGTAGGTAGTCGTGACTGGAATGAAGTGTGTAGACTTAGTAAGTCTGTCCACAATGACCAAGACAACAACAAATCTCCTCAAGGTCTGTGGAATCCCAACCACAAAAATCCATAGTGATACTCTCCCACTTCTACTCCGGTATATCCATCCTCTAAAGCAAATCACTAGGTTTCTATTGCTCATACGTAACCTACTGACAGTTCAAACACCGTGGAACCTACTCAACAATGTCTTTCTTCATTCTCCGCCACCAGTAATGCTGCTACAAATAATGGTACATTTTTGCAGCACCCAGATGAATGGAATACCGCGAACTATGGGCCTCCTCAAGAATCAGCTTCGTGACCCATCCATATTAGGAACACAAATCTGTACCTGAAGTCGCAACACACGATCATCACCAATAGCCACCGCCTTAGCATCACCGTGTTGCACCGTGGATCATCATATTGAGGCGTACTTGGGGATCATCGTATTGACGTGCCTTGATGCTCTCAAACAATGACAAATGTGATACAACACAAAGCAAGGACCCTACTAGGCTCCTAAATATCCAACCTCACAAACATACTGGCCAAAGCCTGAACATCCAAAGCTAGCGGTCTCTCACCAACTAGAATAAAAGCAAGACTCCCCATGATGATAAAGAATGGTGATATCATAGTATTTCAATATCTCCAACCAGCTCCATTACCTCAAGTTCAAATCCTTCTTCTTGAATAAATGTTGAATACTCTAGTGATATGTATACACCTAACAAGACACGCCATACAGATAATGCCTCCAAATCTTGAGCGCGTGTTCAATAGTTACTAACTTTAAATTATGCACTAGGTTTTTCTTCTCATGGGGCTTCAACTGACGAAAAGCATAAGCAATTACTCTACCATCCTGCATCAATATACCAACCTGTGAAGCATCAGAGTAGACTGTGTATGAACCTGATGCCGAAGGCAACCAGAACTAGATTTGTAGTCAAGGCAGTCTTGAACTTCTGAAAGCTCTCCTCACACTCATAAAACTTCCTGAATGGGGCACCCTTCTGAGTCAACCTGGTCAATGGACCTGCAATAGACGAGAAACCCTCCACGAAGCGGCGATACTACCTACCCAAACCTAGGAAACTCCTAATCTCATTAGCGGTAGAAGGTCTGGGCCAACACTGAGCTACCTCAATATTCTTTGGATCCACCTTAATACCCTCACCGGATACCACGTGACCCAAGAATACCACCGAGTCTAACTAGATCTCGCACTTGGAAGAATTTAGCATATAGCTTCTTCTCCCTCAAAGTCACGAGCACGATCCTTAAATGCTTGTCATGAACCTCCCGGTTGCGAGAATGCACCAATATATCATCAATAAACACAATGATGAAGGAATACAAATGTCACGCTCCGGTGGTTAACCCGGTAAACCCAGTCGAGCAAGCCTAATTTACATTAACCTCTCATTATTACTCTTGCATGATTTACCATAACATAATAAGATCTTTACTTTCATATTAATTACACTTGGCTCAATGGCCCATAGTTTCTTTCCCGTAGTGGTTACACAGCTCTATAAATAGCTGTAAATACTGTGAACATATAAATACATGAAAAAACTCAAATATTTAATTACATGACCCACAATGTACATGGAGCTTCTATGACAAGGGATACCTATTTTCATAAAATGAACTAGACCCAAACACCCACTAGAACTGTAGCAGGCTCACCATAATCTGAGTATTGAAGAAGATCCCTATCGAAGATCCATATCATCCTGTAGAAGTATACCTGCATCCATTAAAAGATGCAGTGCCCCCGGCAAAAGGGACATGAGTACATGTTGAATAGTACTCGTATGTAAGGCAGTCAAAACAACATATGAAAATACAGTAACTCAAATAAGAGGCAAATAAAGTACATCAAGAAACTACGAAACATCCAATAAAATCACATTTCAAGTCTTATTATACTTGCATCATTCTAACCTTGTTTTAGGATCAACTGCTCCATATGAACTATACGTGGAATACATAATATAATGTAATTGTATCAATATGTACAAACAATGCCAACGAAAGTGGCACCTTCCTCCCTTATTTTACACATACACATTTCGTAGACCGTGCTTAGTGTTCACATATCATATTTTACACCTATGCATCTCATAGATAATTCACATCGTTCACTTACACGATACAAATACACCTATTCAAGGGCGTGTAAATACAACATGAATATAATGAATCATGGTAACATTAAATGGGCTTAGATGGACGTTAATGTCAAGCAACGTTTTTAAGAGCTTCGATTCAAATTTATCGATATTAAGTAGGGGATCCTTTATATCCACCCTCACACAAAGCGGCCCTGCCGCCTCACCCCAACTTATGCGGGTGGAGTTGTATCACGATACCACAACCTCTACACAAAGCGACCTTGCTACCTCACCCCAATATATGCGGGTGGAGGTGTATCACCATACCACGATCCCAACACAAAGCGGCCCTGCCGCCTCACCCCAATATATGCGGATGGAGGTGTATCAAAATACCACAATCTCAACACAAAGCGGTCATGCCGCCTCACCCAAATATATGCCGGTGGAGGTGCATTCCACAATACCACAATCTCTACACAAAGAGGTCCTACCGCCTCACCCTAATATATACGGGTGGAGGTGTATTCCATAATACCATAATTCCTACCCAAAGTGGTCCTACCTCCTCACCCCAATATACACAGATGGAGGTGTATCACAATACCACAATCCCTACACAAAGCGGTCATACCACCTCACCCCAATATATGCGGGTGGAGGTGTAATCCCAATCACAATGCCATATATAAGCTCAAAGCAACATTGTTTGTCATTACATTTAACGCCATAATTATTCATATCATTGGAATACTTCATGTTAATGCTCATCATGGAGAAACACAACTCATTACATTAGCGCATGCATGGTAAATCAATAAGTCGATTTCAATGGCACATGGGCCCAATTCCTTTTCTTAAGGTTCATTACCATTTAACAAAGGACATCTCATTATTCACTCCCTTGACCTCTTGAGGTCATTATCTAGGTTCATGACTCTAGGGGACTTAACAATCGAATTCATTTACATACATTATTTTAGAAGCATACAACTATAGTTGAAACCATTGGGACATACAACACTTCGAAATTCTCATTTAGGCAACAATCACATTTCACGTTCATACTATCACTTACTTGTACTTGCCATGGGTGATCATAGAATATTAAGACCATTTATAATATTTAGGAACATCATAGTCTTTACTCGCAAGAGGGGCTTATAACACATTGGAAACAAAAGTACAAATATGTACATCTCATAACCTTTCACACCCTATATCAATTAATCCGTACTTTCAACCACTTAAAATATTATTATTTCATTGGCTCTCTTGGCAATACATATGATTCTTCTTTCATGGAACAATGGCCGTATTGCATATTCCACACTTTTATATCTTTCCTTTTATGAATCATCATCCTAAATATCAACATATACAATATTCCGAAAATCACAACTTTAGGTTAATTAGTAATGAAGACTTTAAACACAATGGATTTCTTTCCGAGAAATGGAGTAAAATGATTGGCAATCAAAGCACAAGTTAAAATCATAAACACGTAACACATTATTTCTTCTTGAATTACTTTTTACCAAAAACGACAATACAAAGTTTCCACTCACGAATATGTAAGAATGCAAAACACATTGAAAATACTCACTAAACATAACATTAGCTAAAATAGCCACATATGGGCATCACTTGAGTTAACAAGCTTTTAGGCAATTCTATTTTCAAAGTCAATTTTAGAATAGTTGAATCAAAGCTCATTTCATAATCTTTCTCACATCATCTCATTTCATGGGCACCATTGGCCACAAGTATAACTTTCACTCTTGGCACGTTGGCCACACTTTATATCCCCAATTCTCTTATTTCACTTCGAACCATCTTTCTAGGTTATCAACAATAAGACATTTCCAATCAATACTTTAGGTACACATATGACCAATTAAGAGTCTTAAGCATATTGAGTTTTCTCACACAATTTGGCATCATAACCTTCATTTGAATTACAACCCAAAGACATATCATTTTAATACACATATCATTATTGCATTGGCTCCNTTCTTGAACACATTTCCAAAAGATAACATAATGTGATAGGAACATTCGAAACACGTTTTGAATACATAATTCTCGACACTTTGATTATTTGGGATATTTAAATTTATTGGGAACAACCCGGAACATAGAATAAGAAACTTGAGACATCCATACTTGAAACTTACGGGAACATCATTGAATTCAATTCTAAGAAGGAAGTTTAGTCAACATACCTCGCTTTGAGATTTCCTTAAATTACTACAGCCTTCCGAAAATTCTAGCAATCCCAACCTATTTTGAGACATAACAAAATTGAACCATAATTAGGAAGATATCCATGGTCTCAGCTCATTTGAGCATTTTATAAAATACTAGGTGTGCAAATTTAACTACAAGGTTCTTCTACAAAATTTCCTTCACTCCACAACCCAATCTTTACTTAATTGAGCTCAACAATCTTTTCACAAACCTTATTAGTACAAACATGTATAAATAATACTCTTACACCCAAGAATCATACTCCCAATCAACCATCGTTTACCCAAATTCGAAATTGAAAACTAGGGTATGGAACCTTACCTCTTAGAAGAAGATCTTGTGAGATTTCCTTGTTGGCTTTCAAAGCTTGGGCAAGATCTTGATGAACAAAACACTTCATCTACTTTCTCTCTCAAGAAAACTCTCACTTCTCTCTAAAAAACCTTAGATAATTGCCCTAAAATAAACCCCAAAGCCTATTTATTAAAAGGGGGCCGGGTTATGAAAATAGAAAAATTAACCCTCCGGAAGATGGTCTGCGGTCGCATAATGGACCGCAGAATATCTATGCAGGTCGCAAAATGCACCGCAAAATCGGTGCCAAAAACTGGGCTCTACTGGTCCATTCTGCGACCAGTTTGTGGTCGCAGAAGCACTTTCGCGATCGCATAATTATTCTGCGATCGCAAAATTGGTCACAGAATCTCGTGTTTTCCAGCCTTTGGTAATTTGGTCATAACATATTGTAGGATTGTCCAAATGACGAACGGTTTGAAGACTTGGAAACTAGGCTCAAAGGGATTTAATTTTATTGGTAGATCATCTCCTAAGTAGTTATATTTTGGTATCAGCATGCGTTTGAAGTAGGATCTTGTGCGAACTCACTTGAAACTTTATCCCATCATAAAACTTTCAACTTGACTTAGCCTTGGGCTCTTCTTAGACCATAAACCATTCTTAATGCATATCGTACATGTATTATCATGATCAATTGATATAATTCATATATTTTTCCTTGTCCACACACAAAATAATATAATTAGCGCACATTACCTTTCTTAAAAGCGCTTAAGTACTTCAAAATATTTCGGGGTGTTACATTATCCCCCACATAAGAACATTAGTCCTCGAATGTTTTAAAAGTCAACTCTAATAATAGAGTTACCATCCTTTTACCTCAAACCATTATGCATAGGCACTTATAACTACATGGGTCTTATACTTCCTATCCAAAATCTCAACGTACCTAGGGCCCTTAAAATTTGGCTAGCTTTACAAATTCTTAAAATGTTCGGCAGAGTTTTCCCTATAACTAGGCCTATCCACATGTCAAAGAATCCCAGAAATCAATCCTAAATAACATATAGATAATACCACTTTGCACCATATATATGAAATCAATAACTATGACTCTCGAGGCCAACTTTGTTATATTTCTTACCTTTGGTCGTATCATTGGCTTTTCCTTCCTCCATTACGAGGACAATTAGGTAACTCACACATCACGAATGTCATGTGCGTCATCCCTTTAATCCTTAGGCCTTTCTCATTTCGTAGCACGATGTGTAACATTCATTGGTATTAACAAGGGAACTCCGAGACTAACTCAGAACCTTTACGTACAATCGAGGATAGAAGAAGAGAAACATTTCCTAAATGTAGTTGTAGCCTCCCTATTATAAGTGTGGCCGGCAACACACCAATAAAAGGGACTCTACTGATACAGCTCCATGACACCTTAGGATTCCTAAACCATGCTCAGATATTATGTTTGTAAACCTAGTCGAGCAAGCCTAATTTACATTAACCTCTCATCATTACTCATGCATGATTTACCATAACATAATAAGATCTTGACTTTCATATTAATTACACTTGGCTCAATGGCCCATACTTTCTTTCTCGTGGTGGTTACATAGTTCTATAAGTAGCTGTAAATACTGTGAACATATAAATACATGACAAAACTCAAATATTTAATTACATGACCCATAGTGTACATGCAGCTTCTATGACAATGGATACCTATATTCATAAAATGAACTAGACCTAAACACCCACTAGAACTGTAGCGTGCTCACCATAAGATAAGTAGTGAAGAAGATCCCTATCAAAGATCTATATCATCCTGTAGAAGTATACCTGCATCCATTAAAAGATGCAGCGCCCCCGGCAAAAGGGACGTGAGTACTTGTCAAATAGTACTCATATGTAAGGTAGGCAAAACAACATATGAAAATACGATAACTCAGATAAGAGGCAAATAAAGTACATCAAGAAACTATGAAACATCCAATAAAATCACATTTCAAGTCTTATTATACTTGCATCATTCTAACCTTCTTTTAGGATCAACTACGGCATATGAACTATACTTGGAATACATAATATAATGTAATTGTATCAACATGTACAAACAATGCCACCGAAAGTGGCACATTCTTCCCTTATTTTACACATACACATTTCGTGGACCGTCCTTAGTGTTCAGATATCATATTATACACCTATGCGTCTCATAGACCGTTCAAATCGTTCACTTACACGATACAAATACACCTATTCAAGGGCTTGGAAATACAACATGAATATGATGAATCATGGTAACAATAAATGGGCTTAGATAGCCGTTAACGTCAAGCAAATTTATTAAGAGCTTCCATTTAAATTTATCGATATTAAGTCGGGGATCCTTTATAACCACCCTCACACAAAGCGGCCCTGCCTCCTCATCCCAACTTATGCGGGTGGAGGTGTATCACGATACCACAATCTCTACACAAAGCGACCCTGCCACCTCACCCCAATATATGCGGGTGAAGGTTTATCACCATACCACAATCCCAACAAAAAGCGGCCTTGCCGCCTCACCCCAATATATGCGGATGGAGGTGTATCACAATACCAATATCCCAACACAAAGCGGTCATGCCGCTTCACCCCAATTTATGCGGGTGGATGTGTATTCCATAATACCACAATCCCTACACAGAGTAGTCTTACCGCCCACCCCAATATACGGGTGGAGGTGTATCACAATACCACAATCTCTACACAAAGCGGTCATGCTGCCTCACCCCAATATATGCGGGTGGAGGTGTATCACAATACCACAATCCCAACACAAAGAGGTCATGCCGCCTCACCCCAATATATGCGGGTGGAGGTGTATCACAATACCACAATCCCAACACAAAGAGGTCATGCCGCCTCACCCCAATATATGCGGGTGGAGGTGTATCACAATACCACAATCCCAACACAAAGAGGTCATGCCGCCTCACCCCAATATATGCGGGTGGAGGTGTATCACAATACCACAATCCCAACACAAAGAGGTCATGCCGCCTCACCCCAATATATGCGGGTGGAGGTGTATCACAATACCACAATCCCAACACAAAGAGGTCATGCCGCCTCACCCCAATATATGCGGGTGGAGGTGTATCACAATACCACAATCCCAACACAAAGAGGTCATGCCGCCTCACCCCAATATATGCGGGTGGAGGTGTATCACAATACCACAATCCCAACACAAAGAGGTCATGCCGCCTCACCCCAATATATGCGGGTGGAGGTGTATCACAATACCACAATCCCAACACAAAGAGGTCATGCCGCCTCACCCCAATATATGCGGGTGGAGGTGTATCACAATACCACAATCCCAACACAAAGAGGTCATGCCGCCTCACCCCAATATATGCGGGTGGAGGTGTATCACAATACCACAATCCCAACACAAAGAGGTCATGCCGCCTCACCCCAATATATGCGGGTGGAGGTGTATCACAATACCACAATCCCAACACAAAGAGGTCATGCCGCCTCACCCCAATATATGCGGGTGGAGGTGTATCACAATACCACAATCCCAACACAAAGAGGTCATGCCGCCTCACCCCAATATATGCGGGTGGAGGTGTATCACAATACCACAATCCCAACACAAAGAGGTCATGCCGCCTCACCCCAATATATGCGGGTGGAGGTGTAATCCCAATCACAATACCATATATAAACTAAAAGGCAAGATAGTTTGTCATTACATTTAACATCGTAATTATTCATATTATTGGAATACTTCATGTTCATGCTCATCATGGAGAAACACAACTCATTACATTAGCGCATGCATGGTAAATCAATAAGTCGATTTCTATGGCACATGAGCCCAATTCCTTTTCTTAAGGTTCATCACCATTTAACAAAGGGCATCTCATTATTCACTCCCTTGACCTCTTGAGGTCATTGTCTAGGTTCATGACACTTGGGGACTTAACAATCGAAGTCATTTACATACATTATTTCAGAAGCATACAACTATAGTTGAAACCATTTGGACATACAACACTTTGCAATTCTCATTTAGGCAACGATCACATTTCACGTTCATTGTCACGACCCAAAATCTAACCATGGTCGTGATGGCGCCTATCGTGTTACAAGGCAAGCCTATTTCCCAAAATATTACTACTAAACCGATTATAAGAATTTAATAAAACATTTCCAATATTGAATTTTTCATAAACTAAATCAACTCTAGATATAATTATAAAAATACGAAAAATGAGACCCAAAAAATCGGGGTGTCACTAAGCCATGAGCGTCTAAAATTATAAATTAAGATATATAAACTGTCTAACTGTCCAAAAGAAGAAATGGCAAAAGGAGTAACAAGGTCCTACGAACGCTAGCAGCTACCATGCAATCTCTACAGATAGCAGGCCTGAACTCAACGATCATCGCGCTGTAACTCACCTGGATCTGCAATAAAGTGCAGGGTGTAGTATGAGTACAACCACTTCAGCAAGTAACAGAAATAACTAAGGAACTGAGCAAAAGTGATGAGCTATGTAAAACAGTCCAATTATTTATTTTCACAATTTAAAAATAAACAGAAATAAACAGGTAAATTCAATAATTCAGTAAATTCCACAAGGAAGTTTAATAGATAAATGCAGCAACAACACAAATAAATACAACCTCACAGCAGTGTCACTCCATCACTTATCACTCACACTCAGCACTTAATACTCAAAACACTCAACACTCTGCGCTCACTGGGGGTGTGTAGAAACTCCGGAGGGGCTCCCAAAGCCCAAGCGCTAAGTACGGACAGCTCACGTGCCATAATATCAATACCTGGATCCGCACAGTCAGCTCACGTGCTATGCAGACAACTCGCATGCTATGGTATCAATACCTGGACCCGCACGGTCAACTCACGTGCTACGCGGACAACTCACGCGCTATGGTATTATTATCCTCACATCTAGGCCCTCGGCCTCACTCAATCATATACCTCATTAGCCTCACCATCATCAACAAATAAGGGAACACAGTCCATATCAAGTATCACATCATATTAGCAAATAATAGAGACTGAGGTAAATATGTACAATAATTTCTATGACTAAGTACAAATAATGTGAGCATGAATAAAGCCTAAGCATGATCTCTAACATGAAGGCAGACAAGTTCAACAACAAGTAACGACGTAAACACAGATGATGGCCCTGAGGCCGCACGGGACGGACCAAGTCTCAATCCATTGCGGTGCAAACCCACACGCCCGTCACCTAGTGTGGGTATCACCTCCAAACAATCACGTGATATCAAATCTCCGGGTTTATACCCTCAAAGTTAGACTTAAAACTGATACTTACCTTAACAGCGTAAAACTCCTACTCCGGGATGCCCTCGTCTCTGGACTCAGTCTCCAAATTCTCTGAATCTATTTATAATCAGTACAATACCATCAATAGGCGCCAATGGAATGAATTTCACAAGAAAAGCTACAAAATTAGACCAAAGCCCGAAATTGGCTAAAACCCTGCCCTGGGACCCACGTCTCGAAATTCAACAAAATCTACAAAACTAGAAAGATCATTCACTCACGAGTCTAACCATACCCAATTCATCAAAATCCGACATCGTTTGGTCTTTCAAATCTTTAAATTACTCTCCAAATATTCCAAGTCCTAACCCCTCATTTTTACTAATTACAATGATTAAACAACGGAAAATCATCATATATACATGTATTAGGGCTCAAGCAACTTACCACACTGATAGCCCTTGAATCACCTTTCACAAATCCCTCCAAAAGCTCCAAAACCCGACTTGAAAATGGTGGAAATGAACCAAATTCGCGAAGGGTTCTATTTATGGTTTTGCCCAGGTTTTTCACACCTGCGGAATCTTGCATGCTTCTGGGCCACCGCAGCTCCAAAAAACTCCATCGCAAGTGTGGAACTCACTTAGGAACCCAGCTTCCGCATCTGCAGCCCAAAACCCCGCTCCTGCAAAGGCGCACCTGCGCGTTTCCTCCGCTTCTGCGAAGCCTGCCCAGCATCCGCTGCCCGCATCTGCGCCCCAGGTTTCGCACCTGCAGGTTCGCAGATGCAACCTCCAATTCGCACCTGCGCAACCTGCCTAGCCCAGTATTACCCTCACCTGCGCACTCCTCACACGCACCAGCGGCCTCCCACCTGCGACTCTTTCTTCCGCAGGTGCAAAAATAATAGTAGCAGCAGTTTCAACTGCATTTCTCCGACTTTGACAAATCCGTTAACCACCCAGAATCACCCTGAGGTCCTCGGGACCTCAACTAAAAATAACAACAAGTCATATATCAACATACCAACTTAGTCGAACCTTCGAATCACTCATAACAATATCAAATCATCAAATTTCCCTCGGATTCAAGCCTAAGAACTTCTAAATTTCCAAATTCGGAAACTGATGCCGAGACCAACCAAACCACATCTGGATGACCTTATATTTTTCACACACATCACAAATGACGCTACGAACCTACTCCAACTTCCGGAATTCCATTCCGACCCTGATATCAAATTTTTCACTGCCGACCGAAATTGCCTAATTTCTAATTTCGCCAATTCAAGCCTAATTCTATCACGGACCTCCAAATCACATTCCGGACGCACTAATAAGTCCAAAATCACCTAACGGAGCTAACGAAACAATCAGAATTCAAATCCGAGATTGTTTACACATAGGTCAACATCCAGTTGACTTTTCCAACTTAAGTTTCTACTTAAGAGACTAAGTGTCTCAATTCACTCTAAAACCACTCTGGTCCTGAACCAACTAACCTGATATAACATAATATAGCTGAATAACACAAAAAGAAGTAGAAATGGGGAAAACGGGGCTATAACTCTCAAGACGACCGGCCGGGTCGTTACATCCTCCCCTTTTAAACATACGTTCGTCCTCGAGCGAGTCTAATAGAAGAACATACCTGAATCATAGAATCTGAAGCAATAGTGTCTGGACTGGCTGGGAGGGCATAGAAACGGGCTTGACCACCCCCTGATCAGCCTCCGCCTCTCGGGTGACCCATAGCTGACTGGGCTACGCCCCTAGCTGGCTGAATTCCACTCCTAGCTGGTTGGGCGGGTGGTGGAGGAACTGGTGCTAGTGCCTTTGGTCGAGCACTCCGCTGTGGTGTCCCACCCAACAACCTAGGGAAATATTTCGCAATGTGACAAAAATCCCCGCACTCGAAACGACCTCTCCTCTGACGAAACTGCTGCTCCTGATGCCCAAAAGAATTAACCGATGATACCTGAGCGGGCGAGGCATAATAAGAACCATGCGCTGGTAATGCACTGAATGATGACTGACTCTGCTGAAACTGGTCCTGCTGAAACTGACCTCCCTAAGGAGCACTACTGAAACCACCCTGACCAAGAGGCCTCTTAGCCTCCCTCTCAGCCCTCTCCTGACCTCCAACCATTACAATTTGTCGAGCAATGTCGACAACCTCATCAAAGGTAACCCCAGATACTCTCTCCCTGGTCATAAGCAATCGAAGCTGAAAACCGAGTTTATCTATAAACCTCCTAATCCTCTCTTGGTCTGTGGGAACCAACCAGACCGCATGAAGAGCTAACTCGGAGAACCGCATCTCATACTGTGTAACATACATCTCACCCTGGCGAAGATGCTCAAATTGCCCGCGCATCTCCTCTCTGCAGGACTCAGGTACAAACTTCTCCAGAAAGAGAACGAAGAACTGCAGTCAAGTAAGGGGTGTTGTGCCAACAGGCCTACACCTCTCGTAAGTCTCCCACCATCTGAGTGCAGCCCCAGAAAACTGAAAGGTAGTGAATGATACCCAACAAGTCTCCAGAATACCAGCAGTACGGAGTATCCTCTGACACCTGTCCAAAAGCCCTGAGTGTCCTCTCTCTCTGTGCCACTGAAAGGTGGCAGCTGGAGTCTCCCAAACCTCTCCAACCTACGCTGATCATCCTCAGGCATAGCAGGAACCACATAATCCTGTGCAGCTGCAACAGGTTGGGCTGGTGGTGCCTCCGGTGTCTGAAGTCCCTGATTAACCTGCTCTGGTGTGCGAGCGATGGGAGTCTGAGTGCCTCCCCTGGCCTGAGAAGTGGTTGCGCCGTCGAAATAGAGACTGCCTGAGCAAGGCCAGTACACGCTATCAGAATCCGAGCTAGGGCTTCCTTAAGGCCCGGAATCACAATAGGCACATGTGGTGCCTGAGCTGGTGCATCAACAACTGGAACCTGGTCCTGATCTGGGACAACCGGTGGATCTTCAGGTACTGCCCCAGCTGTTGTACATGCTGCACCTTTGCCCTTACCACGGCCTCGGCCTTTCAAGGCCTGAACTGGTGGCTATCCCTCTTGACCGGTAGCACGAGTCCTCACCATCTGTGAGAGAATGAAATACAGATATTTAGTTACTAGAATACACAGAACGCACGATAAGAATCCAAGAATGTGAAATTTGCCTAAAGGTTCTGGAGCCTCTCGAAGATAAGTACAGACGTCTTCGTACCGATCCTCAAGACTCTACTAAACCCGCTCATGACTCGTGAGACCTATGTAACCTAGGCTCTGATACCAACTTGTCACGACCCAAAATCTAACCATGGTCGTGATGGCGCCTATCATGTTACAAGGCAAGCATACTTCCCAAAATATTACTACTAAATCGATTATAAGAATTTAATAAAATGTTTCTAACATTTGAATTTTTCGTAAACTAAATCAACTCTAAATATAATTATAGAAATACGGAAAGAGAGCCCCAAACATTGGGGTGTCACTAAGTCATGAGCATCTAAAAATATTAACTAAGATATATAAACTGTATAACTGTCCAAAAGAAGAAATGACAAAAGGAGTAACAAGGTCCTGCGGACGCTAGCAACTACCTTGTAATCTCCACAGATAGCCGGCGCGAACTCAACGATCGCCGCGCTGTAACTCACCTGGATCTGCACATAAAGTGCAGGGTATAGCATGAGTACAACCACCTCAGCAAGTAACAGAAATAACTAAGGAACTGAGCAATAGTGACGAGCTAAGTAGAACAGTCCAATTATTTATTTTCACAATTTAAAAATAAACTGGTAAATTCCATAACTCAGTAAATGCCCCAAGGAAGTTTAACAGATAAATGCAGCAACAACACAAATAAATACAACCTCACAGCAGTGTCACTCCATCACGCATCACTCGTACTCAGCACTCAATACTCAAAATACTCAACACTCTGCGCTCACTAGGGGTGTGTACAGACTCCGTAGGGGCTCCCAAAGCCTAAGCGCTAAGCACAGACAGTTCACGTGCCATAATATCAATACCTGGATCCGCGCAGTCAGCTGACGTGCTACGCAAACAACTCACGCGCTATGGTATCAATACCTGGACCCGCACAGTCAACTTACGTGCTATGCGGACAACTCACGCGCTATGGTATTAATATCCTCACATCCAAGCACTCGGCCTCACTCAATTATGTACCTCACTAGCCTCACCATCATCAACAAATAAGGGAACACAACCCATATCAAGTATCACAACATATTAGCAAATAATAGAGACTGAGGTAAACATGTACAATAATTTATATGACTAAGTACAAATAATGTGAGCATGAATAAAGCCTAAGCATAATCTCTAACATGAAGGCAGAAAAGTTCAACAACAAGTAACTACGTAAACACAGATGATGGCCATGAGGCCTCACCGGACGGACCAAGTCTCAATCCCTTGCGGTGCAAACCCACACGCCCATCACCTAGCGTGGGTATCACCTCCAAACAATCACGTGATATCAAATCTCGTGGTTTATACCCTCAAAGCCAGAGTTAAAACTGTTACTTACCTTAACAGCGTAAAATGCCTACTCCGGGATGCCCTTGTCTCTGGACTCGGTCTCCAAATGCTCTGAATCTATTCACAATCAGTACAATACCATCAATACGTGCCAATGGAATGCATTTCACAAGAAAAGCTACAAAATTAGACCAAACCCCAAAATTGGCTCAAACCCGACCCCCAGGATCATGTCTCGAAATCCGACATAATTTACAAAACTAGAAAGCTCATTCACTCATGAGTCTAACCACACCAAATTCATCAAAATCCAACATCGTTTGGTTCTTCAAATCCTTAAATTATTCTCCAAAGATTCCAAGCCCTAACCCCTTATTTTCACTAATTACAATGATCAAACAACGGAAAATCACCATATATATGAGTATTAGGGCTCAAACAACTTTTCTCACTGATATCTCTTGAATCACCTTTAAAAAATCCCTCCGAAAGCTCCAAAACCAACTTGAAAATGGTGGAAATGAACCAAATTCGCGAAGGGTTCTATTCATGGTTTCTGCCTAGGTTTTTCGCACCTGCGAAAACTTTCACGCTTCTGTGCCACCGCACCTGCGGAAACATCCATCGCAGGTGCGACACTCACTTAGGAGCCCAGCTTCCACATCTGCGGCGCAAAACCCCGTGCCTGCGAAGGCGCACCTGCGCATTTCCTCCGCTTCTGCGAAGCCTGCCCAGCATCCCCTGTCCACATCTGCGCCCCAGATTTCGCACCTGCGGGCTTTCAGATGCGACCTCCAACTCACACCTGCGCAACCTGCCTAGCCCAGCATTTCCTGCACCTGCGCACTCCCCACGCACACCAGCGGCCTCTCACCCGTGACTTGTTCTTTCGCAGGTGCAAAAATAATAGTAGCAGCAGCTTCAGCTGCATTTTTCTAACTTTGACAAATCCGTTAACCACCCGAAATCACCCCGAGGCCCTCGGGACCTCAACCAAACCACGTCCGAATGACCTCAAATTTTGCACACACATCACAAATGACACTACGAACCTATTCCAACTTCCGGAATTCCATTCCGACCCCGATATCAAATTTTTCACTACCGACCAAAATCGTCTAATTTCCAATTTCGCCAATTCAAGCCTAATTCTACCACGGACCTCCGAATCACATTCAGGATGCACTCCTAAGTCCAAAATAACCTAACGGAGCTAACAGACATCATAATTCAAATCCGAGATCGTTTACATATAGGTCAACATCCGGTTGACTTTTCCAACTTAAGTTTCTACTTAAGAGACTAGGTGTCTCAATTCACTCTAAAAGCACTCCGGTCCCAAACCAACTAACCCGATATAACATAATATAGCTGAATAACACAAAAAGAAGTAGAAATGGGGAAACCAGGGCTATAACCCTCGAAACGACCGGCCGGGTCGTTACATTCATACTATCACTTACTTGTACTTGCCATGAGTGATCATATAACATTAAGAGCATTTAGAACATTTAGGAATATCATAGTCTTTACTCACAAGAACATAGGGGCTTATAACACATTGGAAACAAAAGTACAAATACGTACATCTCATAACCTTTCACACCTTATATCACTTAATTCGTTCTTTCAACCACTTACAACATTATTATTTCATTGGCTCTCTTGGCCATACATATGATTCTTCTTTCATGGAACAATGGCCATATTTCATATTACCTACTTTCATATCTTTCCTTTCATGGATCATTATCCTAAATATCAACATATACAATATTTCGAAAAACACAACTTCAGGTTCATAAGTATTGAAGACTTTAAACATAATGGATTTCTTTCCGAGAAATGAGTAAAATGATTGGCAATCAAAGCACAAGTTAAAATCATAAACAAGTAACACATCGTTTTTTCTTTAATTACTTTTTCCCAAAAAGGACAATACACAATTTGCACTCACAAATATGTAAAAATGCAAAACACATTGAAAATACTCACTAAACATAGCATTATCTAAAACAACCATATATGGGCATCACTTGAGTTCATAATCATTTAGGCAATTCTATTTTCAAAGTCAATTTTAGAATAGTTGAATCAAAGCTCATTTCATAATCTTTCTCACATCATCTCATTTCATGCGCACCAGTGGCCATAAGTATAACTTTCACTCTTGGCACGTTGGCCACACTTTATATCCCCAATTCACATATTTCACTTCCAGCCATCTTTATAGGTTATCAACGATAAGATATTTCCAATCAATACTTTAGGTACACATATGAGCAATTAAGAGTCTTAAGAATATTGAGTTTTCTCTCATAATTTTACATCATAACCTTCCTTTGAAACACCACTCAAAGACATAACATTTAATACACATAGCATTCTTGAACACATTCCCAAAAGATAACATAATATGATAGGAACATTCGAAACACGTTTTGAATAATAATTCTCGGCACTTTGCTTATTTGGGACATTCTAATTTATTGGGAACAACCCGGAACATAGAATAAGGAACTTGATACATCCATATTTGAAACTTACGGGAACATTATTGAATTCAATTCTAAGAAGGAAGTTTAGCCAACATACCTTGCTTTGAGCTTTACTTAAATTGCTATAACGTTCCAAAAATTCTAGCAATCCCACTCTATTTTGAGACATAAAAAAATTGAACCATAATTATTAAGATATCCATGGTCTCAGCTCATTTGAGCATTTTATCAAACACTTGGGGTGCAAATTTAACTACAAGGTTCTTCTATAAGATTTCCTTCACTCCACAACCCAATCTTTACTTATTTGTGCTCAACAATCTTCCCACAAACCTTATTAGTACAAGTATGTATAAATAATACTCTTACACCCAAGAATCATACTCCCAATCAACCATCTTTTACCCAAATTCAAAATTGAAAACTAGGGTATGGAACCTTACCTCTTAGATGAAGATCGTGCGAGATTTCCTTGTTGGATTTCAAAGCTTGGGAAAGATCTTGATGAATAAAACACTTCATCTACTTTCTCTCTCTAGAACACTCTCCCTGTTCTCTAAAGAACCTCAGATAATTGCCCCAAAATTAACCCTAAAGCATATTTATCAAAATGAGGTCGGTTTATGAAAATATAAAAATTAACCCTCCGAAAGTAGGACTGCAGTCGCATAATGGACCGCAGAATAGCTATGTGGGTCGCAAAATGCACCGCAAAATCAGTGTCAAAATCTAGGCTTTGCTGGTCTATTCTGCGACCAGTTTGTGGTCGCAGAAGCACTTTCGCGATCGCATAATTATTCTGCGATCGCAGAATTGGTCGCAGAATCTCATTGTTTCTAGCCTTTGGTAATTTGGTCATAACTTCTTGTAGGAGTGTCCAAATGACGAAAGGTTTGAAGCGTTGGAAACTAGACTCAAAGAGATTTAATTAATATGTTGAGCATCTCCAAAATATTTACAGTTTGATATCAGCATGCATTTGAAATATGATCTTATACGAACTCACTTGAAACTTTATCCCATCATAAAACTTTCAACTTGACTTAGCCTTGGGGCTCTTCTTATACCATAAACCATTATTAATGCACATCATACATATATTATCATGATCAATTGATATCATTCATATAATAGTCTTTGTCTACACACAAAATAATATAATTAGCACACATCAACTTTCTTAATAGTGCTTAAGTACTTCAAAGTTTTCCAGGGTGTTACAGTCTCCCCCACTTAAGAACATTCGTCCTCAAATGTTTTTAAAGTCACCTCCAATAATAGAGTTACCATCCTTTTACCTCAAACCATTATGCATAGGAGCTTATGACTACATGGGTCTTATAGTTCCTATCCAAAATCTCAACTTACTAGGGCCCTTAAAATTTGACTATCTTTACAAATTCTTAAACATTTCGGTAGCGTTTCCCCTGCAACTAGGCCTATCCACCTGCCATAGAATCCCAAAAATCAATCCTAAATAACATATAGATAATACCACTTTGCACCATATATATGAAATCAACAACTAGGACCCTCGAGGCAACCTTTATGATCTTTCTTACCTTTGGTCGTATCATTGGCTTTTCCTTCCTCCATTACGAGGACAATTAGGTACCTCACACATCATGACTGTCATGTGCGTCATCCCTTTAATCCTTAGGCCTTTCTCATTTTGTAGAACGATGTGCAACATTCCTTGGTATTAACAAGGGAACTCTGAGACTAACTCAGAACCTTTACGCACGATCGAGGATAGAAGAAGAGAAACATTTCCTAAATGTCGTTGTAGCCTCCCTATTATAAGTGTGGCCGGCAACACACCAATAAGAGGGACTCTACTGACACAACTCCATGACATCTTAAGACTCCTAAATCATGCTCTGATACCAAGTTTGTCACCCCGAAATCGAGAAGCGCGACCGACGCTCAACCGAGTAAACCTAGTCGAGCAAGCCTAATTTACATTAACCTCTCATCATTACTTATGCGTGATTTACCATAACATAATAAGATCTTGACTTTCATATTAATTACACTTGGCTCAATGGCCTATATTGTCTTTCTCGTAGTGGTTACACAACTCTATAAATAGCTGTAAATACTATAAATATATAAATACATGACAAAACTCAAATATTTAATTACATGACCCACAGTGTACATGGAGCTTCTATGACAAGGGATACCTATATTCACAAAACGAACTAGACCCAAACACCCACTAGAACTGTAGCGGGCTCACCATAAGATGAGTATTGAAGAAGATCCCTATCGAAGATCCATATCATCTATAGAAGTATACCTACATCTATTAAAAGATGAAGCGCCCCTGGCAAAAGGGACGTGAGTACATGTCGAATAGTACTCGTATTTAAAGCAGTCAAAACAACATATGAAAATACGGTAACTCAAATAAGAGGCAAATAAAGTACATCAAGAAACTACGAAACATCCAATAAAATCACATTTCAAGTCTTATTATACTTGCATCATTCTAACCTTCTTTTAGGATCAACTGTGCCATGTGAACTATACGTGGACTACATAATTTTATGTAATTGTATCAACATGTACAAACAATGCCAATGAAAGTGGAACCTTCCACCCTTATTTTACACATACACATTTCGTAGACTGTCCTTAGTGTTCACATATAATATTATACACCTATGCGTCTTATAGACCGTTCACTTACACGATACATATACACCTATTCAAGGGCTTGGAAATACAACATGAATATGTTGAATCATGGTAACAATAAATGGGCTTAGATTGCAACTAACGTCAAGCAAATTTATTAAGAGCTTCCATTCAAATTTATCGATATTAAGTCGGGGATCCTTTATAACCATCCTCACAAAACGTGGCACTGCCGCCTCACCCCAACTTATGCGGCTGGAGGTATATCACGATACCACAACCTCTACACAAAGTGACCCTGTCGCCTCACCCCAATATATACGGGTGGAGGTGTATCACCATACCATACTACCAACACAAAGCGGCCCTGCCGCCTCACCCCAATATATGCGGATGGAGGTGTATCACAATACCACAATCCCAACACAAAGCGGTCATGCTGCCTCATCCCAATATATGCGGGTGGAGGTGTATTTCACAATACCACAATCCCTTCACAAAGCGGTCCTAACGCCTCACCCCAATATATATGGGTGGAGGTGTATTCCACAATACCATAATGCCTACACAAAGTGGTCCTACCGCCTCACCCCAATATACGCAGGTGGAGGTATATCAAAATACCACAATCCTTACACAAAGCGTTCATGCCGCCTCATCCCAATATAGGCGGGTGGAGGTGTAATCCCTATCAAAATACTGTATACAAACTCAAAGCAACATAGTTTTTCATTACGTTTAACATCGTAATTATTCATATCATTGGAATACTTCGTGTTCATGCTCATCATGGAGAAATACAACTTATTACATTAGCGCATGCATGGTAAATCAATAAGTCGATTTCAATGGCACATGGGCCCAATTCCTTTTCTTAAGATTCATCATCATTTAACAAAGGACATCTCATTATTCACTCCCTTGACCTCTTGAGGTCATTATCTAGGTTCATGACTGTCACGACCCAAAATTCAACTAGTCGTGATGGCACCTAACCCAACCCGCTAGATAAGTCAATTAACAACTATCCAATTCCAATAATATTAATAAGACAATTATTCAAAAGAAATTATATGAAACTAATACATTTTCCCAAGAACTAGTAGTACAAATCATGAGCTTCTAAGAATAGAGTTTACAAAGCGAAAATAAAATAAATAAATCGTGTGTTTGAAAAGTACATAAACAGAGTTTTACAGATCTAAAGCTACCACGAACAAGAGGCAGCTATAACCGGGATGCAGGTACATCTTCAATCTAGCTCTCATCGATCACAGCAACATCAATAGCCAACATCTACAAGCAAGTTGCAGAAGTGTAGTATGAGTACAACTGACCCCATGTACTCAATAAGTAACAAACGTAACCTTAGGTTAAAAGTAGTGACGAGCTTGTACCAAGGTCGGGTCCACACCAATAGCCAACAACAGTCCATAACAACTTAAAGCAAATAATAGAAGAAGTAACTCAGAGATAGAAATGCTCATCAAAATCATGATTTCTGAAAATGGTTATGCCTTTCAAGTACGTCAGTGAAAACTCAAATCGTTTACCGAAGTAGCCAAAAATATTAATAAGTTTGAAAACAATAATTTTTCCCAAAATTCTTTCAATAATAAATAAGATGTTTCCTTTTCTTTTCAGATAACAAGTGTGAAATACCTCTGTATGTCCACATATCAATGTGTGTAAAAAGTCATGGATGACGTGATACCATACATCATGAGGGAAAATGCATCTCAATGCATGTATGTCATGTGTGCATGCCAATGCCATGCATCTCAGAGATGAATCAAGTACTCACACTCTCAGAGTACTCAATCTCACTGTCTCACACTTTCCACTCATCATGCTCAACCACTCGGTACTGTATATGGCCCAGGGAAGATCCATTCCGGAATATATACATCACTGACCATCAGACACTCAGTACAAAGGAAGGCCAATCCGGCCCCATGGAGAAGATTCATCTCCAGGTATATAAATGCTTCAAACAAGATCCATGTCTAGGGAAGATCCATCCCTCAATATAATCAACCGCTATCACTAGGTGTGTGTATAGACTCTGGAGGGGCTCCAATAGCCCAAGCACTATCATAATCCAGATCCAAGCATAAATCAATATCGCATGTTGTGGCGTGCAGCCCGATCCCATAACTATCACTCATAATCACGCTCTCGGCCTCACTCAGTCATCAATCTCTCCAGTCTCACTCACGGCTCACAATGTCATGAAACTAGTCTGACAATAATGATATGATGTATCAATAAATAACAACTGAGACTGAGATATGATATGAATGCATGAATGTGACTGAGTATGAAATATCAATGAAATCAGTGAAATGACAGCAAGAACCGACCACTATGGGTCCCAACACTATCGGCATAAAGACTAAACATGATATCTAGCATGATTGACAACTCAATTACTTTATCACATGGTGAAAACACGGATATCAACAAAATACGGCCACTATACAGTGCCATGGAAACAACAAAGTCCCAATTCACATGGTGCACGCGCACACGCCTGTCACCTAGCATGTGCGTCACCTCAACACAAATCACATAACACGTATTTCGGGGTTTCATACCCTCAACTCCAAGTTTAGAAGAGTTACTTACCTCGAACAAGCCAATTCCAACACCGAGCAAGCCAAGCGATGCTCCAAAAATTTCATCACACGCGTAGCGACCTCCGAACAACTCAATTCAATTCGAATCACACCTCAATTCGAAATCATTGAACTTTGAAATTTTAACTTCCACAACCGATGCTGAAACCTATTAAATCACATACGATTGACCTCAAAGTTTTCACATAAGTCACATTTGACATTACAGACCTGCTCCAACTTCCGGAATCAGAATCCGACCCCGATATCAAAAAGTCCACTCCCAGTCAAACTTTCCAAAATTCCAACTTTTGCCATTTAAATCCAAATTCCACTACGGACCTCCGAATCACAATCCGGACGCGCTCCTAAGTCCACAATCACACAACGGAGCTAACGGAACCATCAAAACTCCGTTCCGGGTTCAAATTCATAAAAAGTTAAACTTGATCAACTCCCCTAATTTAAAGCTTCAACAATGAAATCCATTCTTCCAATTCGATTCCAAATAACATTAAAATCAAAACCGACGATTCACATAAGTCATAATGCATCATATGCAGCTACTCATGCCCGTAAACTACCGAGCGACGTGCAAATGCTCAAAATGACCGGTCGAGTCGTTACCTCTTCCCCCACTTAAACATATGTTCGTTCTCGAACGTGCCAAGAATTGTTTCCAAGCAACAAAATCACTATTCCATCTTACCTTGCACGTACTCGGGGGTGACCCCGCGTCACCCTATCCCATATAGGTTCGATAACACAACATAACTGAAAATTTCTTAATCCAACCTAGCCCATAAGCCTTAGATTCTAATTTCCACATCCGAACTTTTCGATAAGATAAGAATCTCGCATCTACATACTGTATAAGCCTGAAAAAGTTGAATCCAGTCATATACATAACTCAAGATGAAATCACATGATATACTACATAACTCAAACACTCAAAACTCAAATACCACATAGCTCAAATGCTCGAAGCAATGATTTCTAANGCAGTCGATTAAACAAGAGAGTGTCGCAATACCAATGAAGTATCCATAAATCAAAAAACATTTCCCCTTCTGAAATATATACATTCATCAAGCCATACCAGATAGAAATATCATTTGCCTAATCTTCTGAAACTTCCCAGGCTGCCTAAGGACTCATGACCTCCCATTCAAAATTGAACTGTGACCTTACACATGAAATTCTCAATCCTATACAACACCACACATACTATGCCCTCATACGAAAAATACGAGAGCTTCGTAATCCACTCCGAGTCAGAAGCAACTGCATACTTAATTAGCCAAAAACTTTCCATTTGATCCCATCCAGGAGAAAATCACTATACATCACATGCTCCTCACGCCAGTGGGAAATATACTCCTCGATCCATAGTAGAAACTATTGAGATCTCTTCGAAACCCATTTGCACATAATTAAGCCATCAGAACTAAATCTCTCTNAAGAACCATAGCCATTTATAAGCCGACTTTCGATATTATCCTTACAAATATACCACAATCAAATCTGATAGCACCCATCCTAGATCCGACGACTTCATCTTATTAAATACCAACTACTCTACTGACATGCCACACCAATACTATCTAAAGCCACAACCCGTGCAATCCGTGCACCAATGAGCAACATTCCAAATGTACTCAATCACGAAAATGACTCAAACAAGAGAACCGTCCCACAAGCTCATCAAGTACCACCACTACGAAATGCTTAAACCCATCACACACCATAGAACCATAACACACGAATCTAACACAAAGGATCATATTTCCACATAACTCTGTTGCAATACGCGAACCCATCCAAATGCTGGTCCATATTATATACCTTGATCCACCTTGCTCAAAATCAATAACCACGCGAAATTCGACATCAAGTACCTAAAGTGCATTACCATAACCATAGAGAGAAAATAACACAATACCACAATCCGGAAAGAACATAGCCAACACGCAATCAATCATGCAATACCCAAATACTCATCTCGCTCATATCCCGCTATAAAGCTCAAATAGAACTGCACCATATGTGCGTATAACCAACGAATCTCAACTCCTCGTTGCATAGAAGAGTAATTCACAAATTATTTCAAAACACGAATAACCTCAACAACAACGAATGGCACATCCCTCAACAATGGCAGTATGGAGCCAACCAATCTGACTCGGTGCAGAACACATATCCATATTGGGCCTACCAATGAACCCTAAATTAACTGTCGTCACCCACAATAGATAAATAACCCTCCAAAAGTCCACAATAACTAAATGACAACATATACTATCTTCTAACTAACCTTGGCTACGTTTCCACAGTCCACAACTACAAAACAATCAACTTATGAGAATTCCCAGTCTCCAAATCCATAGAACACACGAATCACTATATCTGATCTCAACTCCACCGCCTGAATGTCTAACACTTCTCCAATACACAATCATCCCATGAGGAATAATTCTATAATTCTTCTATGCCACAAAGTAAAATTTGAACATCAACAGTCGATTAAACAAGAGAGTGTCGCAATACCAATGAAGTATCCATAAATCAAAAAACATTTCCCCTTCTTAAATATATACATTCATCAAGCCATACCAGATAGAAATATCATTTGCCTAATCTTCTGAAACTTCCCAGGCTGCCTAAGGACTCATGACCTCCCATTCAAAATTGAACTGTGACCTTACACATGAAATTCTCAATCCTATACAACACCACACATACTATGCCCTCATACGAAAAATACGAGAGCTTCGTAATCCACTCCGAGTCAGAAGCAACTGCATACTTAATTAGCCAAAAACTTTCCATTTGATCCCATCCAGGAGAAAATCACTATACATCACATGCTCCTCACGCCAGTGGGAAATATACTCCTCGATCCATAGTAGAAACTATTGAGATCTCTTCGAAACCCATTTGCACATAATTAAGCCATCAGAACTAAATCTCTCTAACTCAACCAAGCCACGCAGGTCACCAAAAACCAAGAACATTGCCACGAAACACATGTAGAAACCCACCACATCATAAGCACCCAAAGATTCGATCATATCCATTACCATGCTGATCCAACCTACTACCAAACTATCCTATTTCTCTGAGTTCCTTCTGAATTACCTTCAAATTGATACTCCTCCTTCCCATAATACTTCACTCCTCAACCCAAAACTCACCACACGAGACCCTAGCATAAAACCACACTGCCCTAAGGCTCATAAGCCGTTGAATGCTCTCTTAAGCACTACAAAAGTACCATGATCGAGATACCCACTCTGAAGAGACCTTCTGTGAATTTCAAGTTGTTCAACTTACCTTCTTGATACTGAAATGTGGAATCCACAATGATGTAGAAATACTGCGAGTCTCGACACCATCCAGTGTAACCCTTCGATTTTTTCCATGCACAAATCCGCAAAATTCTCAACTGCCACATTTAAATCTTGCATCCATTAGAACCATCCTTGTGAGTCTTCAACTCTACTCATGTCGCAATTAAATTGATCAAACGAACTGAATGACCTGTGTACGATTAGCACAACACCCAAGGAGTAATCCACACTTCTAAGCAACCGAGTGAATTCCCTACTCCATGCACACTACATTCGTTACGGATAACAACTCAATCATTCAATATTTCCCATATACCCACAAACATAATACAACCCGTATCTAGAAATTCCTTTACTCGATTCCTCCTCGAACTCAACCTCTGCCAGACATTACTGATTCACCAGTATACCGCAAACTGAAACCAATACAGCACATAACCATGCAATCAACTTATCAATAGCAGACTCCCCCACTTGGCTCCAAGCAATAGATCAAAGCACACAATATCTCACAATGCTCATACTCTATTGATGAAAAAATCTCGCACTGAACTTCAACTAAATTCTTCATAACTTCATGTAACACAAACCATCTAATACTAAAATCATCTATAAATCTCTCATTCATCCTCGTAATAGCCAAGCCAATTTCCACAAGCGATCCAAACTCAAATTGCTCTATATATAATTCACTTGTAAAAGAGAACTCCCTACAAAACAACATAGGGATCACTCAAACCTCTGGACACCCCGCAAGAGATAACCCACTTGTTTCGCCTCAAACTAACATCTCTTTATACCCTTTCACGGGCATAACTATTACGCAATCACTTAATCTTCCTGAGTCTGAACTCATATCACTACATGAAAATCTACTTCACTCCTCAACTAAAAAAACATGAAAGGATCCTTCAACACACCTATAACTCGAGACTATATGTCAAATCAAGACGGAAATCAAGCACTAAATTACATCTCAATCAAACTCTTTTCGTCACATTCGAATGATCTGAACACTTTCCACAGTCACATCATACTCGCCACATAGTCATCCAATCACAAATCCCATTAACAGGGACACCACAAGACATATAAGTCCCAAAAACATGTGCTCACATAATTGAAATCTCCGTGCTCAAGCTACAGTCAAAACCCAACCTCAAGTCCACCATACTGGCCCATCATCAGCACCCCAAAATCATATTTCATACCTCACCAATGGAATCACAAGTCGTCGATGCACAACTGATACCGAGCGCTCACATGCGCATAC
This sequence comes from Nicotiana otophora, assembly GCA_000715115.1. NCBI lineage: Eukaryota > Viridiplantae > Streptophyta > Magnoliopsida > Solanales > Solanaceae > Nicotiana > Nicotiana otophora. The sequence continues at coordinate 27,271 of AWOL01S0005838.1, forward strand.
GAATGCGTGGAAGGAATTCAAAGAGTTACGCTTCAAGCTGAATCTATGCTGCATGATAAGGAAAGAAAGATGTGAAGTATATCCTAAAAGTCCTGTAGCCTCTCGAAGATAGGTATGGACGTCATCATACCGATCTGCAAGACTCTACTAGACACTTTCTCATGACTTGTAGAACCTACGAACCTATAGCTCTGATAACAATCTATCATGACCCAAAATCCAACTAGTCGTGATGGCACCTAACCCAACCCGCTAGGTAAGACAATTAACAACTATCCAATTCCAATAATATTAATAAGACAATTATTCAAAAGAAATTATATGAAACTAATACATTTTCCCAAAAACTGGTAGTACAAATCATGAGCTTCTAAGAATAAAGTTTACAAAACGGAAATGAAATAAATACATCGTCTGTTTGAAAAGTTCATAAGCAGAGTTTTACAGATCTAAAGCTACCACGAACAAGAGGCAGCTACAACCGGGATGCAGGCACATCTTCAATCTAGCTCCCATCGATCACATCAACATCAGCAGCTAACATCTGGACGCAAGGTGTAGAAGCGTAGTATGAGTACCACCGACCCCATGTACTCAATAAGTAACAAACCTAACCTTAGGTTGAAAGTAGTGACGAGCTTTTACCAAGGTCGGGTCCACACGAATAGCCAATAATAGTCCATAACAACTTAAAGCAAATAATACAAGAAGTAACTCAGAGATAGAAATGCTCAGCAAAATCATGATTTCTGAAAATGGTTCAGTCTTTCAAGTACATCTGTGAAAACCCAAATTGTTTACCGAAGTTTCCAAAAATATGAATAAGTTTGAAAACAATAATTTTTCCTAACAAGTGTGAAATACCTCGCTATGACCACATATCAATGTGTGTAAAAAGTCATAGATGACATGATACCGTACAACATGAGGAAAAATGCATCTCTATGCCTGTATGTCATGTGTACATGCCAATGCCATGTATCTAAGAGATAAATCAAGTACTCACACTCTCAGAGTACTCAATCTCATTGTACTACACTTTTCACTCATCATGCTCAACCACTCGGTATTTTAGATGGCCCATACGGCTCATGGAAGATACATCCCTGAATATATACAACACTGAGCATCAGTCACTCAGTACCGAGGAAGGCCAATCCAGCCCTATGGAGAAGATCCATCCGGGAATATATACATCACTGACCATCAGTCACTCAGTACAGAGGAATGCCAATCCGGCCCTATGGAGAAGATCCATCTCCAGGTATATAAATGCTTCGGACAAGATCCATGTCCAGGGAAGATCCATCCCTCAATATAATCAACCTCGCTCACTGGGGGAGTGTACATACTCCGGAGGGGCTCCTACAGCCCAAGCGCTATCATAAGCCAGATCCAGGCATAAATCAATATAGCATGATGCGGCATGCAGCCCGATTCCATAACTGTCACTCATAATTAGGCTATCGGTCTCACTCAGTCATTAATCTCTCCAGTCTCACTCACAGGCTCACAATGTCATGAAACTAGTGATATGGTGTATCAATAAATAACAACTGAGACTGAGATATGATATGAATGCATGAATATGACTGAGTACAAAATATCAATGAAATCAGTGAAATGACAGCAAGAAACGACCACTATGGGTCCCAACAGTATCGGCATAAAGCCTAAACATGATATCTAGCATTATTGACAGCTCAATTACTTTATCACATGGTGAAAACAGTGATATCAATAAAATAGGGCCACTATACAGTGCCATGGAAACAACAGAGTCCTAATTCACATGGTGCACGCCCACATGCACGTCACCTAGCATGTGCGTCACCTCAACACAAATCACATAACACGTATTTCGGGATTTCATACCCTCTGCTCCAAGATTAGAAGATTTACTTACCTCGAACAAGCCAATTTCTACATTGAGCAAGCCAAGCGATTCTCCAAAAATGCCATCACGCATGTAGCGACCTCTGAACGGCTCAAAACTAACCAAAAGCAACTCAGATACATCAGATAAAGCCGAAGGAAGCAATTATAAATGATAAAGATCGAATCCTACATCAAATCCCAAATCCGACCAAAAATCACACCCGGGCCCACGCCTAACAACTCGACAAAACTCATAAAATCTGACAACCCATTCAATTACGAGTCCAACCATACTAGTTTCACTAAAATCCGACTCTAAATTAGTGCTCAAAAATTCATATTATGAAACTTTAGGCCAAAACCCCTAATTTCTCTTTAAAATCCATCAACCAATTTCCAAACATGAAGATAGATTCACGAAATGTAATCAAAACTGAATAGAGAACACTTACCCCAATCCTTGTAATGAAATTTGCTTCAACAATTGCCTCAATCCGAGTCCCACATCTCAAAATATGAAGAAAGAACCAAAAGCTCGATTTTTATAACTCTGCCCAGCTATTCCACATTTGCGGTTAAAATGTCGCATCTGCGACCTCCACTTCTGCGGATGATGCCTCACATCTGCGAAGCCCATGGAGACTGGCCCTTTCGTACTTGCGGATAACCCTCGCTTTTGCACACGCGCAGGTGCGCCAACAACCTTCACTTCTGTGCCACTCGCTGCTTTTGCAGCCCCACTGTCGCTTCAGCAACCACCGCACCTGCGCAAACCAGCCGCAGGTGCGGTCACACCAGAACCAGCAATAATGAACCTTAGCCAAAATTTCCAAAATGCTCCGAAATGAATCCGAAATATGCTCGAGCCCCTCGGGGCCACGTCCAAATATACCAACAAGTCCCATAACATAACACGGACCTACTCGAAACCTTAAAACACACATAACAACTTCAAAACGATGAATCGCACCTCAAATCGAAATCTTTAAACTTTGAAACTTCAACCTCCACAACTGATGTCGAAACCTTTCAAATAACGTCTGATTGACCTCAAATTTTACACACAAGTCACATTTGACATTACAGACATGCTCCAACTTCCGAAATCGGAATCTGACGCCGATATCAAAAAGTCCACTCCCGGTCAAACTTTTCAAAATTCTAACTTTCGTCATTTCAAGCTAAATTCCACTACACACCTCCGAATCACAATACGGACACGCTCCTAAGTCCAAAATGACCCAACAGAGCTAACAGAACCATCAAAACCCCATTCCATGTTCAAATTCACAAAAAGTCAAACTTGATCAACTCCCCCAATTTAAAGCTTCAACAATGAAATCCATTATTCTAATTCGATTCTGAATAACCTGAAAATCAAAACCGACGATTCACATAAGTAATAATGCATTATACATAGTTACTCATGCCCGTAAACTAGCGAGCGAAGTAAAAATACTCAAAACACCTGGTCGTGTCGTTACAATGACTCGTGGGGACTTAAAAATCGAAGTCATTTACATACATTATTTCAGAAGCATACAACTATAGTTGAAACGATTGAGACATACAACACTTCGAAATTGTCATTTACGCAACAATCACATATCATGTTCATACTATCACTTACTTGTACTTGCCATGGGTGATCATAGAACATTAATAGCATTTAGAATATTTAGGAACATCATAGTCTTTACTCGCAAGAACGTATGGGATTATAACACATTGGAAACAAAAGTAAAAATACGTACATTTCATAACCTTTCACACCCTATATCACTTAATCCGTACATTTAACCACTTACAACATTATTATTTCATTGGCTCTCTTGGCCATACATATGATTCTTCTTTCATGGCACAATGGCCGTATTTCATATTTCACACTTTCATATCTTTCCTTTCATGGATCATCATCCTAAATATCAACACATACAATATTCCGGAAATCACAACTTTAGGTTCATTAGTAATGAAGACTTTAAATACAGTGGATTTCTTTCCGAGAAATAAAGTAAAATAATTGGCAATCAAAGAACAAGTTAAAATTATAAACAAGTGACACATCGTTTCTTCTTGAATTACTTTTTCCCACAAAGGACAATACACAATTTCTACTCACGAATATGTAAGAATGCAAAATACATTGAAAATACTCACTAAGCATAGTATTAGCTAAAACAACCACATATGGGCATCACTTGAGTTCATAAGCTTTTAGGCAATTCTATTTTCAAAGTCAATTTTAGAATAGTTGAATCAAAGCTCATTTCATAATCTTTCTCACATCATATCATTTCATGGGCACCATTGGCCACAAGTATAACTTTCACTCTTGGCACGTTGGCCACATTCTATATCCCCAATTCACTTATTTCACTTCCAACCATCTTTATAGGTTATCAACAATAAGACATTTTCAATCAATACTTTAGGTACACATATGAGCAATAAAGAGTCTTAAGCATATTGAGTTTTCTCACACAATTTGACATCATAACCTTCATTTGAAACACCATTCAAAGACATAGCATTTTAATACACATATCATTCTTGAACACATTCCCAAAAGATAACATAATCTATTAGGAGCATTCGGAACACGTTTTGAATACATAATTCTCTACACTTTACTTATCTAGGGCATTCAAATTTATTGGGAACAACCCAGAACATAGAATAAGGAACTTGAGACATCCATACTTGAAACACACGGGAATATCATTGAATTCAATTCTAAGAAGGAAGTTTAGCCAACATACCTCGCTTTCAGCTTTCCTTAAATTACTACAACGTTCCAGAAATTCTAGCAATACCAATCTATTTTGAAATATAAAATAATTGAACCATAATTAGGAAGATATCTATGGTCTCAGCTCATTTGAGCATTTTATCAAACACTAGGTGTGCAAATTTAACTACAAGGTTCTTCTACATGATTTCCTTCACTCCACAACCCAATCTTTACTTATTTGAGCTCAACAGTCTTCTCACAAACCTTATTAGTACAAGCATGTATAAATAATACTCTTATACCCATGAATCATACTCCCAATATACCATCCTTTACCCAAATTCAAAATTAAAAGCTAGGGTATGGAACCTTACCTCTTAGATGAAGATCTTGTGAAATTTCCTTGTTGGATATCAAAGCTTGGGCAAGATCTTGATGAACAAAATACATCTTCTGCTTTATCTATCTAGAACACTCTCACTTCTCTCTAAAAATCTGATATAATTTCCCCAAAATAAACCCCAAAGCCTATTTATCAAAATGGGGTCGGGTTATGAAAATATAAAAATTAACCTCCGAAAGCAGGTCTGCGGTCACATAATGGACCGCAGAATGGCTATGCGGGTCGGAAAATGCACCGCAAAATCGGTGCCAAAAACTGAGCTCTACTGGTCCATTCTGCGACTAGTTTGCGGTCGCAGAAGCACTTTCGCAATCGCATAATTATTCTGCAATCGCAGAATTGGTCGCAAAATCTCATTTTTTCCAACCTTTGGTAATTTGGTCATAACGTCTTATAGGAGTGTCCAAATGATGAAAGGTTTGAAGCATTGGAAACTAGACTCAAAGGGATTTAATTTCATATGTAGAGCATATCCTAAATATTTAAATGTTGGTATTAGCATGCATTTGAAGTAGGATCTTGTGCAAATTCACTTGAAATCTTTTCCCATCATAAAGTTTTCAACTTGACTTAGCCTTGGGGCTCTTCTTAGACCATAAACCATTCTTAATGCACATCATACATATATTATCATGATCAATTGATATCATTCATATAATATTCCTTGTCTACACACAAAATAATATAATTGGTGCACATCAACTTTCTTAATAGCACTTAAGTACTTCGTAATTTTCCAGGGAGTTACAACAGATAAGGCTAAAACATGTTGTTCATCAAGTGCATGAAAGTTTCTAGGGTATTGATTAGCCCAAAAGACAACACCATAAACTTATAATGCCTATAACGGGTCCTGAAAGACGTCTTAGGAAGCTCTAAAGCCCTGATCATCAACTGATGGTACCCCGATCTAAAATCAATCATCGGGAATACCCTAGAACGCTGAAGACAATCAAATAAATCATTGATACAGGGCAGTGGATACTTGTTTAACTTCCTGTAGCCAATGCACATCCTCATGGATCCGTCATTCTTCTTCACAAATAGAATGGAGCACCCCAAGGTAACACACCCGTCCTGCTAAAACCTTTATCTAGCAATTTATGTAACAGTTCCTTTAATTCCTTCAATTCTGTTGGAGCCATACGGTACGGTGGAATAGATATGGGGTGAGTGTCCGGTACCATGTCAATACCAAAATCAATATCCCTATTGGGTGGAATTTTGTTGTAGGTCTGCAGGACTTTAAGTACATATATGAGCAAACGAAGGTCTTAAAGACATTGAGCTTCTTTTCCACAATTAGGTATACTAACTTGCAAATTGCAAACTCCTTCACCATGGGGACTAAATCAACCGTGGGAGTATCAGCACCCATATCACTAACAAAATCCAAGTAGGCCAAGCATCCTTTCTCAACCATTCGTTGAGACATCATAAAAGACACCACTCTACTAGAAACATGACACAAGGAACCTCTCTACTCCAACCTCGGCATAGGAAACGTCATGGTCTTATGTGATAATCAAGAATAGCATGATACAGAGATAACCAATCCATACCCAAAACAAAACAAAATCCACAATATTAAGCAACAAAAGATCAACCGTAGTCTCGTAGAACCCAATATTGACCAAACAAGAGCGATAGACACTGTCCACCATAATAGAAACCCCAAAGGGTGTAGACATATAAACATGAGTATCCAAGGAATCACGAGACATAACCAAATATGAAGAAAAATAGGACGACACATATGAATAAGTAGAACACGGATCAAATAAAACGGATGCATCTCTATGATAGAGTGGAACAATACCTGTAATGATATCATCTTATACAACAACCTTAGTCCTACCAGGGAAAGCATAACAACGGGCCTGGCCTCCTCTACTAGGACATCCTCAACCCGCCTGTCCTCCACCTCTAGTTGGATGTGCAAGTGGAGTAGCAACTGGAGCGAAAACCATAACTTGAGTACAATGTTCAGGTCCACCCCTTCGAATTTTGGGACAATATCTCATAATGTGCCTGTATTATCACACTCATAAAAACCCCCTCTGCAGGCATGGCTGATGGTATTGAGTCTACACCGAACATCTGGAATAACCACTATAGGAACTCCGTGTAGTAGGTGCACTGAAAGATAGATGTGCGGTATGTGTGCCCTAGGGTCCCTGACTAGCTGGAGCAATACGGGTAACCTGAAGTACAGACTGAACTGGCCAACTGATAAAGCCTCTACCATAACGGGTCGGAGCAGAAGAGTGTGAACCATAATCTTACCCTCTCCTGCCCGTGGATATGCTCCAACCTCCTAGCAATCTCCACAACCTGATGGAATTGAGTCACAGTCTCCAACTCTGGTGCCATCCCAAATTTGAGGCTATAGAAGAGTCCCTTAATAAATCTATGGACTATGTATCTCTCTCTCCATCAGTGGAAACCAAGGAAGGTGCATGGCGATATAACTCTATAGCCTCATAGCATACTTGGAAACAGTCATACCCCCTGACACAACTACTCAAACTCGCTACACAACTCGTCCCTACAAGTCTATGGAATAAACTCTATCAAGAAAAGATCGAAAAATCGGGACCATATAAGTGGTGATGTACCAGCTAGACTACTCACCTCATAAGTTTGCCACCATCTATATGCTGACCCTTTCAGCTAAAACGTAGTAAGGTCAACCCCGCTCGACTCCACCAAACTCATAGTACGCAGAATGTGGTAACACTGATCCAAGAAACCATGTGCATCCTCAGAAGCAACTCTACTGAACTAGGGATGATGAAACTTCTGAAACCTCTCCAAATACCTATGTCCCTCAGCCGACAAAACTGGCCCTACCTCGGGTTGAACTGCAACTACTAGTTGCACCGACACAACACCCAGTGTCTGATAAGCATGGGCCGATTTCTCTGGTGTATGGGCGGCGGGAACCTGAGCTCCTTCCCTAGACTACAAAGTAGCTAGTGCAACTAGAATCAACCCTGCCTGGTCCAAGATCCCGAACATACTCATGAAGTGTGCCAAGGTCTTCTGAAGCCCCAGTGTAGCAATTGGCTGCTCAGGTGCATGTTCAATATGCTCGGGTTCCTGGTCATCAACTGGAGCTACTGGAGGCTCCACACCTACTGCTCTAGCTGTAGCACGAGCCAGTCCTCAGCCTCTACCTCATCCCTGTCCTTTCACGTCTGTAGTAGGGGGCAATGGGTTTTACTCAGCTGATCCGGTAGAGCGTGTCCTCACCATCTGTGAGAGAATAGAAGAGTAAATGTTTAGACTTCGAAGTAACAAACTGGCATGATAAAGAATGAAAGAAGATAACATTTCCTAACAGTTTGGTAGCCTCTCGAATATAAGTACAGACGTCTCTGTACTGATTCGCATGACACTACAAAACTTGCTCATGACTCGTAGAACCGATGAACCTAGAGCTTTGATACCAACTTGTCACGACCCAAATCCCACCATATGGGTTGTGATGGAACCTAGTCTCTAAAAATTTGTAAATCGATCACTTAACAACATTTAAATCAACAAAATATGATATAATAAAGTAGAGCTCAACATAAAAGCAAAAATAGAATCAATACATGGCAATACTCTAACACCTTCCAAGAACTAGGTATACAGAGTCACGAGCTCAAACTGAATACATTAGAATCTCTCAAATATACAATACTATTCGAATATAAAAATGACAGTATAAATATAAGGATAAGACTCCAAGGGAATGCGACGGTCAATGCAGCTCTCCCTTGAATCTTCTTGGTCAATAAGCTCTCAATGCTTACATCTGCTGCCTCCAACACCTGGATCTGCACAAAAATATATAGAAGTATAGTATGAGTACACCACAGTATGTACCAGTAAGTATCAAGACTAACCTCAGTGAAGTAGTGACGAGGTTAAAGTCATGTGATACTCACTACTCAATAACATTTGTAATATATCAATAACTGGCAGCAGAATATATAAGAGAAAATAATATCAACCATCTCACAGGCCATAAGATGACAATCAAGTGTAGAAAATACACATCTTTGTCAAAAGATCATCAAAAGAAGTGGGGCATGTGATAGCATGTCTAATTCAATTAACAACTCATTAAAAATACAAGACGAAAACTTTTATGAAACATGTATGCATTCAAAATATCAACCCCGCTTCAACACATAAATAACATCAAGAAAGATACAACCGAATCATCACATAACATCATCAACAATACCACCCTTATTTGGCCGCATGTGCACATAACAATGAAATGCCTCCCTTATTTTGCCACATGCGCATATCGCCAACCTTATTTTTCCACAAGAACATCAACAGTGAAATGCCACGCTTATACTCCACAAAACATCAACAGTGAAATGTCACCCCTATACTCCACACAACATCAATAGAAAAATGCCACCCTTACACACCACATAACATAAACAGTGAAATGCCACACTTATACTCCACACATCAACAATCCACTGGCATAACATGTCCACATGTGTCACAATTATCACAAAAAACAATAATGCCAAAACCTCATCAAAGTCATAAGCTCATAATTTATTAATAAGGTGCACAAGGAAATGAAAATAGCAAGAAAATACGGATGGGTGTTCAACATATAAAGCGTAACTATGACAATACAATTGTAGTGATCATGTTCACGTAGTCACAAAGGGATTAAACACGTTTCATATTGAAAATAACCCCAAATTAAGGAATATTAATAGTCTAAGGTCTAATCTGGTTATACACTACACATACGCTCGTGTACACGCTCGTCATCTCTTGTACACGTCATTTTTCACAAAACACAAATAAGAAATTAAGGCCAAATCCTAAGGGGTAATCCCTCACACAAGGTTAGGCAAGATACTTACCTTGAAAACCCAAATCAATACTCTAGAAAGCCCTTGCCTCTCGAATCGGCCTCCAAACGGGTCAAATCTATTCAAAACAAACTCAATAATATCAAACATGACTATAGAAATCGATTCCAAGTAGTAAAGCTCCGATGTTTATCAAAAATCTAAATTCAACCAAAATGTCAACCTGAGCCGCCTTTTTTAAACATGACAAAAGTCACAAATCCTGAACACACATTCGAATACGAGTTCAACCATACAAGTTTCATCCAAATCCAACTCTGAATCGGGGTTCAAATCACTATTTTTCATTTTTGAAAACTTTTGCCAAAACCCCTAATTTTCTTCACTTAGATTCTTCAATCAATACTACAACCAAAGATAAAATCATGAATAATAATCAAATCTGAGTCAAGAATACATACCCAAATCCAAGTAGTGAATATCCCCTAAACAATCGCTCAAATCCGAGCACCCAACCTCAAAATATTATAAAATAAGTTAAACCCTCAAAAATGATATCTTGTAACATTGCCTAGTTATACACTTAGCAATTGCAGGACCCACTTTTTGATCGCGATTGAATTACGCCTAAGTCCAAAATCACCATCTGGATTGAATTACCCCTTATTGTCTTGTTACCCCCTCCAAATCTCTTATTGTCTTGTTACCCCTTTTATTGTTGAATTACTTTTACTTGAAGTTGTTATTTCGTGCAATATCTTCTTGTTGAGTTATTGGTGTTGAAGTTGTAAAAGCCATTATCACATTGAGGTTGAAGTTGTTAATTATTGAGATATTTTTCCTTGTTGAGTATTCCTCATTCATTTTGTTGTTATTGAGATTCTTGTATACATTGTGATTTAGCCATGGGCTATATGTTACGGTAATATTGGTATTGCTGATTTGGCAAGAGTTGTGGCATATGGGAACATATGGTGTGAGTTGATTACTGTGTTGTGATATTGATACGCATGTGGTCGTATACGGATAAGGGTTGATACATATGCTATGAGATAATGTGGGATTTATATGCGTGTTGCTAGTAAGGGAACTACTTGAAGCCACACATTTAGATAAGGGGCTAAAACACGTGTATCTCCGTACACTAAATCTGAACTTTGAAACAAAATCCATTTGTTAGATAGAAGTGAAAATTATGTATTCCTTAATTCTCAATCTAAACCTATTTTCCGACATTTTTTCGTGAAGTGTTTGGTTATTAAACTAAATGAATAATCTTAAGTGATCATGCTGGTTATTAGCTGTAATACAAAACCAGATAATTTTAACACATAAACAAGTAATTCAAATAATCAAGATAATCATTCAGTCATATAATCAAAGCAAAGTCAGTAGATATAAAAAACAAATAGGCTTATACGCCTATCCATGCAGCCCACAAAGGACCATGCTTCTGCTATTCATCAATTGTGTTTCCCTTGAATGCAATCCGAGACCACAAGGAATAGACAAATGTGATGGCTAACTCCATAAGAGTTGAATGATTCTTGCATTAGCATTCTGTGATGACCCAAAATATCATCTTTAAAGTTAATAATTAATTTTGTATTCTAAGACCTCGAAAAGTACTATTTATCATTACTCGACTTGCGTGCACACTCCGTAAAATTTTTCGAAAAGTTTTTATGTGAAAAATGGATTAACATGTGAATTAGAGCTTTAAAACTCAGCTGAGTTGACTTTGGTCAACATTTTGAGCAAACGGGCTCTGATTAGTGTTTTGATAGTTTCGGTAGGTTCGTATTGTGAATTGGGACTTGGGCGTATGCCCGGAATCAAATTTCGAGGACCCTAGCCCGAGATATAGAATTTTGATGAAAAATTAAAAGCTTAAGTTCAAATAGTGACCGGATATCGAATTATGGGCAAACGACCCCGGAATAGAATTTTGATGATTCCAACAGCTCCGTATGGTAATTTTGGACTTAGGAGCATGATCGGAATTTTATTTGAAAGTCCGTAGTGAAATTAGGCTTGAAATGGCTAAAATAGGAATTTAAAGTTTGGAAATTTGACCGGAGAGTTGACTTTTTGATATCGAGGTTGGAATCCAGTTCTGGAAATTTTCATAGCTCTGTTATATCATTTATGACTTGTGTACAAAATTTTAGGTCAATCGGACTTGATTTGTTAGGTTTCGACATCGAATGTAGAAGTTGGAAATTCTAAGTTTCATTAAGCTTGAATTTGAGCATGATTCGTGATTTTAGCGTTGTTTGATATGATTTGAGGTTTCAAATAAGTTCGTATGATGTTTTGGGACTTGTTGGTGTATTTGGTTGAGGTCCTGAGGGCCTTGGGTGAGTTTCGGATGGTTAACGGATCAAAACTGGGACTTAAACAACAGCTGCAAAAGCTGTTGCAAATTTTCTTCTACTGAGCAATCGAGCCCAAAAGTCGAGCCCAAAAATAATCGAAGGCCAGAAATCGAGCCGAGCATCGAAGGCAATGCTTGAGAGTCAGAATTCAAGGCAGGCTCGAGAGCCATAATCGAAGGCAGACTCGTGAGCCATGATCGAAGTGAAGGCTCGAGGGCTATGATCGAAGGCCAGCTGGAAGGCTGGTGATCGAAGGCCACCGATCGAAGGCCAGGATCGAGGGCTATGACCAAGGCTAGTGATCGAAGGCCATAAAGATCGAAGCCATGATCAATAGCTAGGATCGATTGTTGTGATCGAGCCCCAGGGTCGAGGGCCATGATCGAAGGCCATGACCGAGGTTGAGCCCGGACAGATCTGTAAGTTTATAAAACTGGGGATTTCATCCAATTTGCCATTTTTGATGAACTTGAGCTTGCGTAGAAGCGATTTTTGACAGATTTGCAAGGAAAAATATTTGGGTAAGTGATTCTAACTCGAATTGTGTCAATATATACGAATATATCATTATTTTCACCATTTAATTAGTGTATTGAGATGGAAATTTGGGAAGATTTTAGAAATCTCATAAAAACAAATTTATGAGATTTATGTGTTGATTCGAAGTCGGATTTGAGTAAAACTGGCATGGTTGGACTCGTAATTGAATGGGTTGTCGGATTTTATAAGTTTCGCCAGATTCCAAGATATGGGCCCCATATGTAATTTTTGAAATAATTTCGGATTTTATTGAAACATATAATATTTTCTTATGGAATTGATTCTTATAATTTTATTTGACTGTATCGAATTAATTATGATTAGATACGAGTCGATCGGAGTCGTAAAATCGAGAAAAAGGCATACTACTTGGTTAAATTGGAGCAAGTGGAGGTAAGTGACTTGTCTAACCTTGTATGGGGAAAATTTTCCCTAGGATTGGTATGGAAGTGATAAATTGTAATGTCTTGAAAGGTGTGTACATGGGCTAAATGTGAAAGATTATGTTTTTAAATTATGTAGATCACTGTTGCGCATTAATTAAACTATTTTATTCCGATATATTCTTCATCATTGATTTAATGTTTTAAAGTTGCTTGACCATTTTCTCATAATTGTTTTACCTATTTAGTTGAAACTTGGTTTCTTGTATTCTGTACAAAAGCTGCTGCAAATTTTCTTCTGCTGAGCAATCGAACCCAGAGGTCGAGCTTAAAAATAATCAAAGGGCAGAAATCGAGCCCAGAAATGGAGCCGAGGATCGAAAGCAAGGCTCGGGAGCCATAATCGAAGGCAGGCTCGAGAGCCATGATCGAAGGCAGGCTCGATATCCATGAACTAAGTGAAGGCTCGAGGGCTATGATCGAAGGCGGCAAGCTCGAAGGCCAGTGATCGAAGGCCACCGATCGAAGGCCCAGGATCGAAGGCTATGACCAAGGTTAGTGATCGAAGGCCGTAAATATCGAAGCTATGATCCGTAGCGAGGATATATGGTTGTGATCGAGCCCCAGGGTCGAGGGCCATGATCGAAGGCCATGACCGAGGTCCAGCCCGGACAGATCTGTAAGTTTATAAAACTGGGGATTTTATCCCATTTGCCATTTTTGACGAACTTGAGCTTGAGTAGAAGCGAGGTTTGACAGATTTTTAAGGAAAAATATTTGGGTAAGTGATTCTAACTCGGATTTGGTCAATATACACGAATATATCATGGTTTTCACCATTTACTTAGTATATTGAGATGGTAATTTGAGTAAAATTTAGAAATCTCATAAAAACGAATTTATGAGATTTTTGTGTCGATTCGAAGTCGGATTTGAGTGAAACTGGTATGGTTGGACTCGTAATTGAATGGGTTATTGGATTTTATACGTTTTGCCAAATTCTGAGATGTGGGCCCCGCGTGCGATTTTTGAACTAATTTCGAAGTTTATTGAAAAATATAATATTTTATTTTATGGAATTGATTCCTATAATTTTATTTGACTGTATCGAATTAATTATAACTAGATACGAGTCGATCAGAGTCGGAAAATCGAGGAAAAGGCATACTACTTGGTTAAATTGGAGCTAGTGGAGGTAAGTGACTTGTATAACCTTGTGTGGGGGAAATTTTCCCTAGGATTGGTATGGAAGTGATAAATTATAATGTGTTGAAAGTCGTGTACACGAGGTGACGAGTGTGTACATGGGCTAAATGTGAAAGATTATGTTTTTAAATTATGTAGATCACTATTGCGCATTAATAAAACTATTTTATTGTTATATATTCTTCATCATTGATTTAATGTTTTAAAGTTGCTTGACCTTTTCCTACTAATTGTTTTACCTGTTTAGTTGAAACTTGGTTTCTTTTATTCTGTGCAAAAGCTGCTGCAAAAGTTGCTGCAAAGTTTCTTCTGCTGAGCAATCGAGCCCAGAAGTCGAGCCCAAAAATAATAGAAGGCCAAAAATCGAGTCCAGAAATTCAGCCGAGGATCGAAGGCAAATCTCAAGAGCCATAATCGAAGGCAGGCTTGAGAACCAAGATCAAAGTGAAGGCTCGGGGGCTATGATCGAAGGAAAGCTCGAAGGCCAGTGATCGAAGGCCACCGATCGAAGGCCCAGGAGCGAGGGCTATGACCAAGGCTAGTGATCGAAGGCCGTAAAGATCGAAGCCATGATCAATAGCTAGGATAGATGGCTATGATTGAGCCCCAGGATCGAGGGCCATGATCGAAGGCCATGACTGAGGTTCAGCCCGGACAGATCTGTAAGTTTATAAAACTGGGAATTTCGTCTCATTTGCCATTTTTGACAAACTTGAGCTTGAGTAGAAGCGACTTTTGACAGATTTTCAAGGAAAAATATTTGGGTAAGTGATTCTAACTCGGATTTGGTCAATATACACGAATATATCATGGTTTTCACCATTTACTTAGTATATTGAGATGGTAATTTGAGTAAAATTTAGAAATCTCATAAAAACGAATTTATGAGATTTTTGTGTCGATTCGAAGTCGGATTTGAGTGAAACTGGTATGGTTGGACTCGTAATTGAATGGGTTATTGGATTTTATACGTTTTGCCAAATTCTGAGATGTGGGCCCCGCGTGCGATTTTTGAACTAATTTCGAAGTTTATTGAAAAATATAATATTTTATTTTATGGAATTGATTCCTATAATTTTATTTGACTGTATCGAATTAATTATAACTAGATACGAGTCGATCAGAGTCGGAAAATCGAGGAAAAGGCATACTACTTGGTTAAATTGGAGCTAGTGGAGGTAAGTGACTTGTCTAACCTTGTGTGGGGGAAATTTTCCCTAGGATTGGTATGGAAGTGATAAATTATAATGTGTTGAAAGTCGTGTACACGAGGTGACGAGTGTGTACATGGGCTAAATGTGAAAGATTATGTTTTTAAATTATGTAGATCACTATTGCGCATTAATAAAACTATTTTATTGTTATATATTCTTCATCATTGATTTAATGTTTTAAAGTTGCTTGACCTTTTCCTACTAATTGTTTTACCTGTTTAGTTGAAACTTGGTTTCTTTTATTCTGTGCAAAAGCTGCTGCAAAAGTTGCTGCAAAGTTTCTTCTGCTGAGCAATCGAGCCCAGAAGTCGAGCCCAAAAATAATAGAAGGCCAAAAATCGAGTCCAGAAATTCAGCCGAGGATCGAAGGCAAATCTCAAGAGCCATAATCGAAGGCAGGCTTGAGAACCAAGATCAAAGTGAAGGCTCGGGGGCTATGATCGAAGGAAAGCTCGAAGGCCAGTGATCGAAGGCCACCGATCGAAGGCCCAGGAGCGAGGGCTATGACCAAGGCTAGTGATCGAAGGCCGTAAAGATCGAAGCCATGATCAATAGCTAGGATAGATGGCTATGATTGAGCCCCAGGATCGAGGGCCATGATCGAAGGCCATGACTGAGGTTCAGCCCGGACAGATCTGTAAGTTTATAAAACTGGGAATTTCGTCTCATTTGCCATTTTTGACAAACTTGAGCTTGAGTAGAAGCGACTTTTGACAGATTTTCAAGGAAAAATATTTGGGTAAGTGATTCTAACTCGGATTTGGTCAATATACATGAATATATCATGGTTGTCACCATTTAATTAGTGTATTAGATGGTAATTTGGAAAAATTTTTGAAATCTCATAAAAACGAATTTATGAGATTTCCGTGTCGATTCGAAGTCGGATTTGAGTGAAACTGTTATGGTTGGACTCGTAATTGAATGGGTTGTCGGATTTTATAAGTTTCGCCAGATTCCGAGATATGGGCCCCACGTGCAATGTTTGAACTAATTTCGAATTTTATTGAAAAATATAATATTGTCTTATGGAATTGATTTCTATAATTGTATTTGACTGTATCGAATTAATTATGACTAGATACGAGTCGATCGAAGTCGAAAAATTGACAAAAAAGCATACTAGGTTAAATTGGAGCTAGTGGAGGTAAGTGACTTGTCTAACCTTGTGAGGGAGAAATTTTCCCTTAGACTGGTATGGAAGTGATAAATTATAATGTGTTAAAAGTCGTGTACACGAGGTGACGAGTGTGTACAAGGGCTAAATGTGAAAGATTATATTTTTAAATTACGTAGATCATTATTGCGTATTAATTAGAATATTTTATTCTAATATATTCTTCATCATTGATTTAATGTTTTAAAGTTGCTTGACCTTTTCTTGCTAATTATTTTACCTGTTTAGTTGAAACTTAGTTTCTTTTATTCTGTGCAAAAGCTGCTGCAAACTTTCTTCTGCTGAGCAATCGAGCCCAGAAGTCAAGCCCAAAAATAATCGAAGGCCAAACATCGAGCCCAGAAATCAAGCCGAGGATCGAAAGCAAGGCTCGAGAGCCATAATCGAAGAATGGCTCGAGATCCATGATCGAAGTGAAGGCTTGAGGGCTATGATCGAAGGCAAGCTCGAAGGCCATTGATCGAAGGCCACAGATTAAAGGCTCAAGATCGAGGGCTATGACCAAGGCTAGTGATCGAAGGCCATAAAGATCGAAGCCATGATCAATAGCTAGGATCGATGGCTGTGATCGAGCCCCAGGATTGAGGGCCATGATCGAAGCCATGATCGAAGGCCAAGACCGTGGTTCAACCCGGACAGATCTGTAAGTTTATAAAACTGGAGATGTCATCCCATTTGCCATTTTTGACGAACTTGAGCTTGAGTAGAAGCGATTTTTGACAGATTTTCAAGGAAAAACATTTGGATAAGTGATTCTAACTCGAATTTGGTCAATATACACGAATATATCATGGTTTTCACCATTTAATTAGTGTATTGAGATGGTAATTTGGGAAAACTTTAGAAATCTCATAAAAAGAATTTATGAGATTTCTGTGTCGATTCGAAGTCGGATTTGAGTGAAACTGCTATGGTTGGACTCGTAATTGAATGGGTTGTTGGATTTTATAAATTTCGTCGGATACCGAGATATGGGCCCCACGTGCGATATTTGAACTAATTTCGGATTTTAGTGAAACATATAATAATTTATTATAGAATTGATTCCTATAATTTTATTTGACTGTATCGAATTATTTATGACTAGATACGAGTCGATCGGAGTTGAAAAATCGAGAAAAAGGCATACTACTTGGTTAAATTGGAGCTAGTGGAGGTAAGTGACTTGTCTAACCTTGTGTGGGGGAATTTCCCCTAGGATTGGTATGGTAGTGATAAATTATAATGTGTTGAAAGTCATGTACACGAGGTGACGAGTGTGTACATGGGCTAAATGTGAAAGATTATGTTTTTAAATTATGTAGATCACTATTGCGCATTAATAAAACTATTGTATTCTGAATATTCTTCATCATTGATTTAATGTTTTAAAGTTGCTCGACCTTTTCCTGCTAATTGTTTTACCTGTTTAGTTGAAACTTGGTTTCTTTTATTCTGTGCAAAAGTTGCTGCAAAGTTTCTTCTACTGAGTAATCGAGCCTAGAGGTCGACCCCAAAAATAATCGAAGGCTAGAAATCGAGCCCAGAAATCGAGCCGAGGACCGAAGGCAAGGCTCGAGAGCCATGATCGAAGGCAGGCTCGAGAGCCATGATCGAAGTGAAGGCTCGAGAGCCATGATCGAAGGCAAGCTCGAAGGCCACTGATCGAAGGCTCAGGATCGAGGGTTATGACCAAGGCCAGTGATCGAAGGTCGTAAGAATCGAAGCCATGATCAATAGCTAGCACCGATGGTTGTGATCGAGCCCCAGGGTCGAGGGCCATGATCGAAGGCCATGACCGAGGTCCAGCCCAGACAGATCTGTAAGTTTATAAAACTGGGATTTCATACCATTTGCCATTTTTGACCAACGTGAGCTTGAGTAGAAGCGAGTTTTGACAGATTTTCAAGGAAAAATATTTGGGTAAGTGATTCTAACTCGGATTTGGTCAATATACATAAATATATCATGGTTTTCACCATTTTATTAGTGTTTTGAGATGGTAATTTGGGAAAATTTTAGAAATATCATAAAAAAGAATTTATGAGATTTCTGTGTCGATTTGAAGTCGGATTTGAGTGAAACTGGTATGCTTGAACTCGTAATTGAATGGGTTATCGGATTTTATAAGTTTCGCCGGATTCCGAGATGTGAGCCCCACGTGCGATGTTTGAACTAATTTCAGATTTTATTGAAAAATATAATATTTTCTTATGGAATTGATTCCTATAATGGTATTTAACTGCATCGAATTAATTATGACTAGATACGAGTCGATCGGAGTCGGAAAATCGAGGAAAAGGCATACTACTTGGTTAAATTGGAGCAAGTGGAGGTAAGTGACTTGTCTAACCTTGTGTGGGGGAAATATTTCCTAGGATTGGTATGGAAGTGATAAATTGTAATGTGTTGAAAGTCGTGTACACGAGGTCACGAGTGTGTACATGGGCTAAATGTGAAAGATTATGTTTTTAAATTATGTAGATCATTATTGCGCATTAATTAGACTATTTTATTGTGATATATTCTTCATCATTTATTTAATGTTTTAAAGTTACTTGACCTTTTCCTGCTTATTGTTTTACCTGTTTAGTTGAAACTTGGTTTCTTTTATTTTGTGCAAAAGCTGCTGCAAATTTTCTTCTGCTGAGCAATCGAGCCCAGAAGTCGAGCCCAAAAATAGAGAACAGAAATCGAGCCGAGGATCAAAGGCAAAGCTCGAGAGCCATAATCGAATGCAGGATCGAGAGCCATGATCGAAGTGAAGGCTCGAGGGCTATGATCGAAGGCAAGCTCGAAGCCCAGTGATCGAAGGCCACAGATCAAAGGCTCAAGATCGAGGGCTATGACCAAGGCTAGTGATCGAAGGCCATAAAGATCGAAGCCATGATCAATAGCTAGGATAGATGGCTGTGATCGAGCCCCAGGATCGAGGGCCATGATCGAAGCCATGATCGAAGGCCATGACCGAGGTTCAGCCCAGACAGATCTGTAAGTTTATAAAACTGGGGATTTCGTCCTATTTGCAATTTTTGACGAACTTGAGCTTGCGTAGAAGTGATTTTTGACAGATTTTCAAGGAAAAAACATTTGGGTAAGTGATTCTAACTCGGATTTGGTCAATATACATGAATATATCATGGTTTTCAACATTTAATTAGTGTATTGAGATGGTAATTTGGGAATATTTTAGAAATCTCATAAAAACGAATTTATGAGATTTTCGTGTCGATTCGAAGTCGGATGTGAGTGAAACTAGTATGGTTGGACTCGTAATTGAATGGGTTATCGGATGTTATAAGTTTCGCCAGATTCCGAGATATGGGCCCCACGTGCGATTTTTGAACTAATTTCGAATTTTATTGAAACATATAATATTTTCTTATGGAATTGATTCCTATAATTTTATTTGACTGTATCAAATTAATTATGACTAGATACGAGTCGATCGTAGTCGGAAAATTGAGAAAAAAGCATACTACTTGGTTAAATTGGAGCTAGTGGAGATAAGTGACTTGTCTAACCTTGTGAGGAGGAAATTTCCCCTAGGATTGCTATGGAAGTGATAAATTATAATGTATTGAAAGTCGTGTACACGAGGTGACGAGTCTGTACATGGGCTAAATGTGAAAGATTATGTTTTTAAATTATGTAGACCATTATTGCGCATTAATTAAACTATTTTATTCTGATATAATCTTCCTCATTGATTTAATGTTTTAAAGTTGCTTCACCTTTTCGTGCAAATTATTATACCTGTTTAGTTGAAACTTGGTTTCTTTTATTCTGTGCAAAAGCTGCTGCAAAGTTTCTTCTGCTGGGCAATCGAGCCTAGAAGTCGAGCCCAAAAATAATCAAAGGCCAAACATCGAGCCCAGAAATCAAGCCGAGGATCGAAGGCTAGGCTCGAGAGACATAATCGAAGGCAGGCTCGAGAGCCATGATCGAAGTGAAGGCTCGAGGGCTATGATGGAAGGCAAGCTTGAAGGCCAGTGATCGAAGGCCCAAGATCGAGGGCTATGACCAAGGCTAGTGATCGAAGGCCATAAAGATCGAAGCCATGATCAATAGCTAGGATCGATGGTTGTGATCGAGCCCCAGGATCGAGGGCCATGATCGAAGGCCAGGACCGAGGTTCAGCCCAGACAGATCTGTAAGTTTATAAAACTGGGGATTTCGTCCCATTTGCCATTTTTGTCGAACTTAAGCTTGAGTAGAAGCGATGTTTGACAGCTTTTCAAGGAAAAACATTTGGGTAAGTGATTCTAACTCGAATTTGGTCAATATACACGAATATATCATGGTTTTCACCATTTAATTAGTATATTGAGATGATAATTTGGGAAAATTTTAGAAATCTCATAAAAACGAATTTATGAGATTTCTGTGTCGATTCGAAGTCGGATTTGAGTGAAACTGGTATGGTTGGACTCGTAATTGAATGGGTTGTCGGATTTTATAAGTTTTGCCAAATTTTGAGATGTGGGCCCCACGTGCGATTTTTGAACTAATTTCGGATTTTATTAAAAAATATAATATTTTCTTATGGAATTGATTACTATAATTTTATTTGACGGTATCGAATTAATTATGACTAGATACGAGTCGATCGGAGTCGGAAAATGGAGAAAAAGGCATACTGCTTGGTTTAATTGGAGCTAGTGGAGGTAAGTGACTTGTCTAACCTTGTGTGGGGGAAATGTCCCCTAGGATTGGTATGGAAGTGATAAATTGTAATGTGTTGAAAGTCGTATACACGAGGTGACAAGTGTGTACACGGGCTAAATGTGAAAGATTATGTTTTTAAATTGTGTAGATCACTGTTGTGCATTAATTAGACTATTTTATTATGATATATTCTTCATCATTGATTTAATATTTTAAAGTTGCTTGACCTTTTCCTGCTAATTGTTTTACCTCTTTAGTTGAAACTTGATTTCTTTTAATATGTGCATTATTTGAAGTAAATTTTCTTTAAATTAAATGTTATTAATATGAAGTATTTGATATTTTTTTAATTTGGTATTGAAGCAACGTATTAAAGATTTTGAAATATTATTTTACTGAATTATTTATTCCTGAATATTTTTGTAACATTTTCGTACTCATTGTGATGGAGCCGTGAGCTCTTTATTGTGAAACAATATTATTGATGATTTATGTTGGCATGAGCCGTGAGCTCTTTATTGTGGAAAATATTATTGATGATTTATGTTGGCATGAGCCGNGATTATGTTTTTAAATTATGTAGACCATTATTGCGCATTAATTAAACTATTTTATTCTGATATAATCTTCCTCATTGATTTAATGTTTTAAAGTTGCTTCACCTTTTCGTGCAAATTATTATACCTGTTTAGTTGAAACTTGGTTTCTTTTATTCTGTGCAAAAGCTGCTGCAAAGTTTCTTCTGCTGGGCAATCGAGCCTAGAAGTCGAGCCCAAAAATAATCAAAGGCCAAACATCGAGCCCAGAAATCAAGCCGAGGATCGAAGGCTAGGCTCGAGAGACATAATCGAAGGCAGGCTCGAGAGCCATGATCGAAGTGAAGGCTCGAGGGCTATGATGGAAGGCAAGCTTGAAGGCCAGTGATCGAAGGCCCAAGATCGAGGGCTATGACCAAGGCTAGTGATCGAAGGCCATAAAGATCGAAGCCATGATCAATAGCTAGGATCGATGGTTGTGATCGAGCCCCAGGATCGAGGGCCATGATCGAAGGCCAGGACCGAGGTTCAGCCCAGACAGATCTGTAAGTTTATAAAACTGGGGATTTCGTCCCATTTGCCATTTTTGTCGAACTTAAGCTTGAGTAGAAGCGATGTTTGACAGCTTTTCAAGGAAAAACATTTGGGTAAGTGATTCTAACTCGAATTTGGTCAATATACACGAATATATCATGGTTTTCACCATTTAATTAGTATATTGAGATGATAATTTGGGAAAATTTTAGAAATCTCATAAAAACGAATTTATGAGATTTCTGTGTCGATTCGAAGTCGGATTTGAGTGAAACTGGTATGGTTGGACTCGTAATTGAATGGGTTGTCGGATTTTATAAGTTTTGCCAAATTTTGAGATGTGGGCCCCACGTGCGATTTTTGAACTAATTTCGGATTTTATTAAAAAATATAATATTTTCTTATGGAATTGATTACTATAATTTTATTTGACGGTATCGAATTAATTATGACTAGATACGAGTCGATCGGAGTCGGAAAATGGAGAAAAAGGCATACTGCTTGGTTTAATTGGAGCTAGTGGAGGTAAGTGACTTGTCTAACCTTGTGTGGGGGAAATGTCCCCTAGGATTGGTATGGAAGTGATAAATTGTAATGTGTTGAAAGTCGTATACACGAGGTGACAAGTGTGTACACGGGCTAAATGTGAAAGATTATGTTTTTAAATTGTGTAGATCACTGTTGTGCATTAATTAGACTATTTTATTATGATATATTCTTCATCATTGATTTAATATTTTAAAGTTGCTTGACCTTTTCCTGCTAATTGTTTTACCTCTTTAGTTGAAACTTGATTTCTTTTAATATGTGCATTATTTGAAGTAAATTTTCTTTAAATTAAATGTTATTAATATGAAGTATTTGATATTTTTTTAATTTGGTATTGAAGCAACGTATTAAAGATTTTGAAATATTATTTTACTGAATTATTTATTCCTGAATATTTTTGTAACATTTTCGTACTCATTGTGATGGAGCCGTGAGCTCTTTATTGTGAAACAATATTATTGATGATTTATGTTGGCATGAGCCGTGAGCTCTTTATTGTGGAAAATATTATTGATGATTTATGTTGGCATGAGCCGTGCGCTCTTTATTGTGGAAAAATATTGTTGTTGAAGTATTTTGGCAAGCTAAATTATTTGAGCACTTGAGGTACAAATTGTGATATATTGTGATGTTGATACGCATGCGGTGGTATATGGTCTGGGTATTGAAACGCATGCGGTGAGATAAGGGGGGATTGATATGCATGGCTAGTAGGGGGAACTACTAGAAGCCATGCGGTGTGTTACGGATGGCTAAAACGCGGGATGCTATTTCGGAAAAATTGTTTTCTTTAAAATAATTTGTGAAGGCTCCCGCGGTGAGATAAGGAAATGAGATATTGTGAATTTATTTATGATTTGGGACTACAAGGCGATACCTCGTGAGTGCCCTTGTTGATATTGATTTATGGCCATAGTTGCCTTTGATTATTTGTTGTGATTTTCATAAAGTTGAAAGGAAATTCTGTTTTGATTCCACGAGATATTATTTTCTATTATTTTGTTTAATTAAATGGTGACATGCTACTCGATTCATTTCCATTGTCATTTTATTTTATTATATTGTTAAACATTTTACCATGCAATTATTATTTTTCAATAGGGTCTGACCTGACCTCGTTACTACTCTACCGAGGTTAGGCTTGCCACTTACTGGGTACCGTTGTGGTGTACTCATACTACACTTCTGCACATCTTTTTGTGCAGATCCATGTACTCCTTACCAGTCCCAACATCGGTGAGTTACCTATACACGGAGACTTCGAGGTATATCTACCAGTGTCCGCAGACTTCGGAGTCCCCTTCTTTCATTATTGTGTTGCTTCTTTATTTTCTTTAGACATTGATATATATATAGAGAGAGACATTAAGGATAAATTCTTAGAAGCTTGTGACTTATTTCTATCGGGTTTTGAGAGTTGAAATTGTCTGAATTGTAGTTTATTTATTTCAGATTTAAATTTTTATT